>CM019155.1:67671927-67722949 GCA_009733165.1 Naja naja
GAGCATGTCAGCAATCTGATCGTGTGGACACATACTGTAATTTAACAAAACCTTGTTTAACTAATTGCTTTATGTTCTTATAACGAATGTCAATGTGTCTGGACCTAGAACCTGTGAAATGTTTCAGAAATATAAACCACAGATTGTTGTCTTCCATCATGGTGATTGGCTGGATCGGGCATGTCCAGATATCTGTGACTAAAGCATCAAACCATTAGAAAATTACATGCATCTGAAACACAAGCATATTCAGCTTCAGTAGATGAACAAGAAATGAAGTTCTGTTTACGCACATGCCAGTAAACAGGACATCCATTTAAGAACATCATATAACCTGAAGTACTTTTCGTGACTTCTTATCACTGCCCAATCAGAATCTGCATAACAACATAATTCTGCATAATCAGTATATGTAGGTTCTAACAACAACTTCATATTTTTTGTGTACTTTAGATATCTCAACAACTTCTTAATGCATAACCAATGAAACTGTTTTGCCTTACCTACATGTGTGACAAAAGATTAACACTGAGTACAATGTCAGGTCTGGTCCAACTACTAATGTATAACAATGACCCAATGACTGAATGATAAAGTGTTTGATCTTGAAAATCAGGACTTGGTTCATGTGCCAGATTATGAAAATCTGTTTGCATAGGTATGCTAGCTGTTTTAGCATTCTTCAATCTTGTTCAATCTTATCCTCTTGTGAAAGACTAAACCCCTTCTGAGTTTTTGTAATCTGAACACCCAAATAAGTGTTAATGTAACCTAAAGATTTCAATGTAAAATATTTCTGCAAAGCTTTAGCAAAATTCTCACTCATTTGCTTATTTAGACCAATATAAACAATATCATCAACATAAACAAGAATTATCTCATATATATTCTCAGATCTTTTTGTGAACATGCATTTATCAGTTTCAGACTTAATAAAGCCCATTGAATTTAGTTTGTCAGTAAGACGTAAGTACCACATTAAACCAGACTGTTTCAGACCATAAAGACTTTTGTTTAGAAGCCAGGTATCCCCTTCTTGCTTTCGGAACCCTGGAGGACCTTTGACATAAATTTTTTCATCCAGGTCAGTATGTAGATAAGCTGTTTCAACATCAAATTAGAAAACTTCTAAACCAAGAATAGTAGCAGTGGCTAAAGCAATTTTTATGCTCTCAGTCCAAACTGTTGGTGAGTAAATATTTGTGTAGTCCTCAGGATACCGTTGAGCAAAACCCTGAGCTACAATTCTGGCCTTGTACTCACCATTTGACTTCTTTTTAATTCTGTAGACCCATCTAGTGCCAATAACTTTATTTGCTGGAGGGCTTGCAGGCATAAAAACCTTGAGTTTCTTTAGACTGTCCATTTCAGCCTGCATTGCCTCATACCATTTCTCTTGCTCTGAATCAGGAAGATGCTTAATTTGTGTGAACTTGTCAGGAGGAATTGTAACAGCACAAATCAAAGGTAAAGGTGCTTTTGTTAATTGCCACGAATATCGCTTTGGATGGATTCCCTTCATGGCCCTCTCGGAATGTCTCGGAACAACTGTCCATTCTTCTTCCATTTCATCCTCATTTTCTTCATAGTCGCTAGCAGCAGCATCGACTGCTTGTGGAACATCTAGTTGAGAAGAACTAGTTGATGGAACATCCACCTGTGAATCTTGATCATCAGGCTGCATGGCATCAGTAGCATGATCTCTAGGAAAATAAACTCCAGGATCATTGGAGTGAATCCTGGACCAGTCAGCATCTTTCTCAAAATTAAAGGACTGAGAAATCACTATTACATGCTTGGAGTCAACGAATTTGCTCCATTTTGAATTGTCATCAATACCCATGAATCTCATTCTTTTTGCTGCTGGACCTCCTTTCTTTCTTTGAGCTAAGGGAATGTTCACCATAGCATATGAAGCAAAAATATGGATGTTTTAAAGATCGGGTTTGTACTGATATAGCATGAAGAAAGGTGTCTGATTTATTATACTACTCCAGATACAGCTAATAATGTAATTTTCATATTTAACAGCTTCACCCCAGTATGGGAGACTGAGATTAGCGTCTTCTAGGAGACAACGCATCATGGTTTGTAAAACCCCATTTCTCTGTTCTACCACTCCATTTTCCGCAGGAACGTAAGGGGCTGATGTCTGGTGCAGAATTCCATTCTTACGCATCCAGTCCTGAAAATGCTGAGACATGAATTCAGCACCACAATCACTTTGAATTCTAGTGATACAAACATTGTGTTAGGTATTGACATAAGTTGCAAAGTCTTTAAAGATCTGAAAGATCTCTGATTTTTCTTTCATAGGAAATACAAATCCATATCTTGAATAATTATCAACAATTGTTAAGAAATATTTTTTTACCACCAAGTGTTGGTGCAAATGGGCCTACTATGTCAGTGTGTACCAAATCAAAAATGCGTGTTGACAGGCGTGTAGCATGTTTTGGAACAGCTGCTGCTTTGGATTTGTTCTTGCAGACAGCACAATCCATGAACACCTTACAGCCCTTCAGATCCAAACCTTTCACTAATTCCGGCATCTTTCTAAGAACACAAAAACTGGCATGCCCGAATCTTCTATGCCACTTATGGATACACCTGGAATGCAAAGGTTTACCTGTTAGTGAATTCTCAATATTTTTATTAAGAACCTCAGGCTTGCTTTGGGCAACCTGTTTCTTATTTTTCTTTTTGTTGGCATTAGGAGCCTTTGGAGTAGCGACAGGATCTCGCTCTGGAACATCTTTCTCTAGGCCTGTGCTCTCCTTTTTTTGGAATTGTATACTTGCCTGTGCTTGTGAGTTAGACTTTGGCTTTAGGTAATAAACACCACCAATTAATATGGTTTCAGCAACAATATTACCCTCTGTAACCACATAACTTGCTTTTTCAAAATGTTGAACCTGGTACTTGGATACTCTCGACAAATGACTTTGGCTAAGCAAACTACAGGTTGATGTTGGTATATAATAAACATCAGGAATAACTGCATCAAACTCTTCAATATAAACAGTTCCTTTTCCCATGACCTGAACAGGATAATTTGAAAAAGTGTACAGTTCACGCATGTCAGGTTCAGGCTTGTGCATCTCTGTATACAGATCTTTTCTGTAGGTAACATGCACTGCTGCTTCACTGTCTAAAGTCCAGAGAAGTCATCTGTCATACTCTGGATAAGGTTGCGGATCATTGGTTAAAGCCAATGTGATGTGTGGAGCTTGTAGATCATGCCTGGGACCATGACAACTTTGTCTTCCACCTCTGCCTCTGCCTCTGCCTCTGGAATCTGTTCCTCTGGGCTGGTACATGGCGGGTGCTGGAGATCATTGGGGACAATCCCGGGTGGCATGTCCCCCACGATCACAGATATAGCATCTTGGCATCCTTGGAGAAGCCTCCTGGAAGGGATGCTTCACTGGAGCTCTTGATGCAGGTGGTCCTCTCAAATGTGGCATGGCTTGCATGAGTGCTTCTTCTTCAGTTAAAATTCTGCATACATGATCAACTGTGCACTGAGCAATAAGCACTTGATTAATCTTTGAAATGGCATCTTTCCATTCATAATTCAATGAGTTAATAATAATACTGATCATTTGAAAATCATCCACAGCATAACCTTGTTCAGCAAGTTCTTTTCTCTTTCCTTTCATTTTAGTTAAATGTTCTTTAATAGTTTCACCAGATTTTAATCTTGAACCATGAAATTCAGTTAAGAGCAAACATGTAGATTCAATTGAAATAGGCTGCTAACATGCTTCTAATTGAGCCCAAATTTGTTGGGCAGTTGCATCAGGTGGAAAAATAATCTGCAGTTCAGTGTCCATTGACATCAATAATGTTGTGCATGCTCTAGTGTCCAATTCTCTTATTTCAGGAGGCCAAGGTTGTGGCGGAGGATTAAACACCATACAGTGGGTACCTTCTCTATGAATTAAAATGCCAACCTCACTGACCCATGCCTTGTAATTTTGTCCTGAGCGCTTTAATTTTGAATCACCAATCAGTGGGGTGATAAAGGATTGTTGAAGAGGAACATGTATAACTTGTGCTGATTGAGCAATGTGTGCTTGGACACCAGGGGGAGCTGGAGCTGGCACTGGTGCTGGAACAGGTTGACCTGCTAAAGGCATTTGTGGCTGTGCCATTGCTGGTTGAACTTGTGGCTGCATGTGAACTTGTTGCTGTTGAGCTGCCATTGGTATTTGAGCAACATTAATTTGGCCTGCTGGAGGTGCTGGCATTTGCTGCATTTGAGGAATTTTAATAGCAGCTATATTAATAGGAAGCCGAGCTGGTGCAATTTGGGAAGCCACAGGAGGCATTTGCATAGCTGGAGCAACGGCTGGAGGTGTGGCAGCTTGTAAAATGGACTGCATCATGGACATTTTGGAAAAAGATCTTTGTACATTTTGTAATTGTTCATGTATTGCATGCAATTCACCAGCAGATGGTGCTACAACATTAGAAAACACAGATGCTCTTGCTGAGTCAGCACCACAAGACAAATCCCATTGTGATATAGGAAAAGCAATCTGCTCTGATTGGTTTAACACCATACCCATGTGACCAACTTGTGGGTGGTCCCTTGTCTTCGAAGAAGAAGGCAAGATGGAGGGCTCAGGAACTTGAACAACATCCATATCTGGCTGAAGGGATGATGCAAAGGCCCTAGTCTGCTTTATATTTTGTTCAAAAACTTTAATTTGCTGCAGATAATCATGCACAACTTTCTGATGCATTGTCTGCTCTGGACTCATTGGAGAATAATGAATTTCACCTTTCTCTTTGGGTGAAAAATGCTCAGTTGACTGTAACACTTTAGGCTTTGCACCAAGTATTTCATATTCTTGGGCTATTGCTTTTTCAGACTGAGCTCTTTCTTGGACAGTAGTGTAGGAGCATACATCATAAACAGAAGAGACTACAGACCTTATCTCTCGTTCTCTTCCCATGGCAGCTTCTTCCAAACGCGTTGCTGAAGCAAGTGGGGGTGACTGCCAAACTGCAAATTGGCTGTCTGAAGCTCTCCGAGCAGCCTCTTAGTTAGGTCAGAAAGTGATAAATCTTCCTCCGACTGAGCCCTTCTTTTATTTCTTGCTTTCTTGCGTGGCATTTTTGCAATTATACACAACTATCCTCAGATGTTGTGAACTAATTGACTAATAAGCCTTAATGCTTGTTATCAAAACAAGTAGCAAAGAAAACATTGTAAATCTTGAAACCATCCTCCCTCTGCTACCATTTGTCAGGGAGTAAAAACAGCTTCCAAACATCCCTGCTAATTAGAGGTGGACCGTGCCTTTCTTTGCTGTCAATTTTGATTAAATAAAACCCGGAAAGTAATCTAAGAAACATCTTTTTATTAACAAAAATAATAAAACCTAACGGACTACATACCAGCAGCTTAATCTCACACCAAAGGCATATATAGGAATAAGTACAAAGGAAGTTACAGGAAGTGAAGTAAAACTCTTTGAAGCATGCGCAGTAAATCAGAAATCACAAGACAGTCTTATCTCATTACTATGGAGACAAGATAACAACGTTCTAGCTAGCAGGCAACTGCCTGCAAATCTTAGCTTAGGAGCTTGGCAGACAAATAAAAAAACAACAACATAGTGACAATGGTAAAGAGAGAAATAATGGTAGTTAAGAACTTTATGCCTTGGCTTTGAAAAAAAACCCAAAATTAAGTAATTCAAGTCTTGCAGGCATCAGCATTCAATTGCTCAACATTTACTGTTATGCTATACATCATGGAGAAAAACTGACAAAACACTGTGAGATTTTTTTTTAGAATGATGTCTTATTTATGTTTCTCTCAATATGCTTACCTAATTTTAAACTTGAAAATAAGTAAGTTTGGAAATCCAGTTAGTCCCCCAAAGTCACTTCCAGATTGCAATCCAAAGGAAGCAGATGAATACTGAATTTTAAAAAAGAAGACATTTTTTCAGAATATGAATTTTACTTGTTTCTTTAAAGTTTAGAAAATTATTCCTAATAGATAACTTTTTTAGATTAATAGTGTCTTTATCCAAAATCAAAGTGTGTATGCATGTGTGTGTATGCTGTTTCTAATAACTCTTTTGCAAACTATGCTGAATGTATATGTCCTGCTCTTTGTTAGTGGTATTTTTGTTTTAATCTTACATACCATATTCAGGCAAATCCTTTTGCAGTAGAAAATAGCACATTTTCTCTTTCTTTCGGCCACAGCTGCAAATGTTTTTTTTACCCCTAGAGGTCACTATGATCCAACTTGTTTAATTAAATCAAATCTGGCAGAAATCCAATGGATAAGGAATTTATTCCTTAGCACAAGTTAACTTTCTATAGATGCTGTTTCAGTGTAAAATCTGCAGGCATTTTATAACTTGTCACATATTCCTAGCTTTGCTTCCCATACTGTTGAAGCTTGCAGTTAGGTCCCCAGCAGGAACTTTTCTCTTGTGACCTGAAGCAATAAGGAGAATGTTGGGATGGGAATTTCTTGGCTCAGTAATCTAAATCTGTACACAAAATGATTGAGGTGTGGGGGAGTAGTTGATTTCTTAATATCATTATTGATTTGTATATTTTTTATGGAAGACATGGTTACTTCTGTGTAGACAAAAGTAGTTCAGAACCAAACAAGTTTGCATAATATTTCTATGTGTGAATGTAACTGTTAATTTATACTGCAGTTAAATATACATCTCATATTTCCACTAGTGATTTCTGACCTTCAGAGCATTCCTATACTTTTTATACTTGTATAAAAGGTAAGAGGGCAGGTTTTCCATTGTGCCAAGACTGGTAGTGGGTGATGCCAGAAGACACATTAAGATGCTGGAATTCATTAATGGTCATACATTATGAATTCCCATCTTTTTTCCTTTCTTTATTCATTGTGGAACACCAGAGTTCAAGGATGTTAAAAACCATCTTTCTCCAATACCTTTCTCTGGCCATTATTCTCATTGAGATGTTTTAGAGTTATTATCATCATTGTATAATTATTGCAAACTGCTCAGAATACAATATTTTATACAAATCATAAATAAAGAACCAACTGTGTTTGAATGGAATAATCTTTCAGCAGAGGTCTTTTGCCATGGCAAAAGGTTCTTTCCACCATTTTTAAACTCCTCAAATAAAAAATTAAGAGGAAAAATAATGACTTCTCCACATTCACAAGAAAGTAATTCAGTCTTCTTCTAATTCATCTTTGCAAAATATAGATTGTACAGTATTTTATCTAATTTCAAAAAAAATATCATATTCCTTAATTTTCTTCCATCTGTAGGTTGGAATATAATGTTCCAAAATTTGTGTTTGTTTGTTTTACATCCAAGGGATTTAATTATCAAGTGTGTATGTTTACATTTAATATGTTTTTTGTTCCATTTACAGTAGACTGCATTGTATGTGGAATTTAGTTCTAGCCAAAGTGCCCCAATGCCATCATTACCAATACAACTTATATTCAGTATATGGGAATTGGGAAGAAATATAAAGAAGAGAATAACTTTTAGAATAACATTAATTGGCTTTTTCTAGGGATGTAAATACATGGGGTTGAAAAATCAAGTCTGCGTTATTCAGATGTTGAGTTTGACCCAGTCCCTCCAATTCAACCACTAGCACCCAATTTTAAACACTTTTTTATTTTCTGAAAGGAAAAAAAGAGCAATACCAAGCAAAGGAAACAGAGTAGAAATAGAAATATTTCTAAATATAACATAATATGATACAATAAAATACAATACAATACAACAGGAAAGGCCTCATACTTAATGTCATTTTCCAACAATCTAACTACCAATGGATACATTTTGCTTTATAACTGCTTGACTGCTTGTCAGGAGTGACATGTGGAACATTTTATATTTTGCTGAGAAGATGATAGCTTCAAGTGACAGAGTGATTTATGTGGTTGTATTGAAATACAGTTGAACAAATCCATTGTCATATTCTACACATTCAATTTTCTCTCATTCAGTTTCCTGTTTCCCCCTCTATCTCCAGCATTTGATGACTACTGAACAAATCTCATTTTTGTGGGAAAATGTGGGTTTTGTCCAGTGGTGGGATTCAAATTTTTTTACTACCAGTTCTGTGGGTGTGGCTTGGTGGGCGTGGCAGGGGAAGGATATTGTAAAATCTGCAGTCAGAGGTGGTATTAGTTCTCCAAACTACTCAAAATTTCTGCTACCAATTCTCCAGAACTGGTCAGAAGCTGCTGAATAACTCCTCTGATTTTGTCCACTTTACTGATTATTACCAATCTGAAGATTTTTCCTAGTTCTGCATTCCTTGGATTTCTTCAAGACTGTTGATTGGCATGGATACATTAGCAATATAATAACATGCATCATAAATAGAGGGAATTCATCAAAATATAAGTGGTTATTGGAAGAAGAAAGCAGATGTTTTAATTGACTAAAACAAAAGGAAATATTTAAAAATATTTCTTGTATATATTTTCCTTTTTAGTAGTTCTTTGTCCACCTGATACCAGTCACTGTGTGATGTGAAAGTAGATTCAGAGATATTCTATTCTGTTTGTGGAATCAAGAATTGTAATAGAAAAAAAAACAGAAATATTATTTAAACACAGGAACCTAGCTATTCTTCTATTAAGATTTAAATATAGATTTTATTTTTGAAGGATAGTCATAAGTTTTTCATGATATTATTATCTGGACTACTTTCTGCAACCTGGTGTCTTTTAGATGTGCTTTGACTACTACACTCTAAAGTGACATGGGGGTAGCAGTTCAAACACATTGGAAGATGTAAAATTAAGGTAGGATGATCAGAACTGAGAAGTCAGACAGCCACATTCCAAGAGTAAGAAATAGTTTTACAAATGCAAGCAGAAAATGGAGTTTGTGAAATGTAAATAAATAACATAAACTGTCAAAACATTAGACAGCTGTGCCAATTAACAACACATTTGTTAACATTTGTACTCCCAATTAACCTGATATACATCAGGTTTCCAAATAAAACATTCTCAAATCATTATATATTGCATTATTAATATGATTACCCTGTTAACTCTCATGTACCATCTTATCAGTGAAGAGTCAGTGTGTAACCAGCAGAGGGCTTCCAGCATCTGAATATTAAATAATTTCCCAGCAATGAGAAATGTTATAAAATTTACTTTCCTTGCAAAACTAATAATTTTGCTTTCTAGTTCTAGTGGATGCCAGTAGCCAATTATCACATTCACAGGCTCAAATTGAGATACCTTTCAAACTACAAGGCAAGTCTACTTGCCACCTGATTGGAGAAATCAGAACTGGTAGTCTAGTTCAGGGGTGTCATACTGGATTTCCTGGAGAGTCAGATCAGCATTGTAGCTGTCAAGGTTCCAATTAATACATCCGCAGTAACAAGAAATCCAATGCAGACATTTTCAAATTGGCAAGGTCTTGGTGCAAATCCGGCTCTGACCGCAATCCACATTTACCACAGTAAAAAAGCAAACTTTCAAAACTACCGCCTCCCCAAGTCGCATTCCCCAATCAGCTTTCAATCTATCTGATCCAGTGCCTCCAAACTCTACCTCCAACCACCTGCAGTCACACTCTCAGTTCCCATGGGAAAGAATGTTATTTAGACTACAACAGGATTACTTATAAGTATTTTGAAGGACTGCATAAATGCGAAGAAACAGCAAAGGAGAAAATATGAGATTACTTGAAAGGGGAAGGTATTTTGCCAATAGCAGAGGAAATGAGAGAAATGTTAAATAAAGAAATAACAATGACAGAACAGTAACAAGCAGTGAAGAAACAGAAAAACAATAAAACTCCAGGTCCAGATGGGCTTCAGGGGGAAATATATAAAATGATGGGTGAACTGATAGAACCATTAATGCTAGAAGTGTACAATGATGTATTGATGGAAGCAAAATTACCGGACTCATGGAGGGAGGCATTTATCTCTTTAATACCAAAAGAGGGTACAGATAACAAACAAGTTCAAAATTATAGGCCAAAGTCATTACTGAATGCTGATTATAAAATATATACAATTATAGTAGCAGAAAGATTGAAAAAAATATTAAATGATTCATACACCCAGACCAAAATGGATTTCTTCCATCAAGACAAATCAGAAATAACACGAGAATAGTAATAAACATACTGGAATATTACCAGGCACATCCAGAAAAACAAGTGGTGTTTTTCTGGATGCACAAAAGGCTTTTGACCACCTTAATTGGCAGTTCATGATACATCAAATTAAAAATATGAATTTAGGAGACAGATTCGAGAAAATGATAGAGGTGATATATTTCACCCAAAAGGTAAGTATATTATTAAATGGGGAAAATACAGAAACTTTCAAAACAATGAAAGAGGTAAGGCAGGGTTGTCCAACTGTCACCTCTGCTTTTCATCCTGATGCTAGAAATTTTATTGATTAGAATCAGACAGAATTCAGATAAAAAAGGAACCAGAATTTTAAAAAGAGGAATATAAAATTCAAGCTTTTGCAGATGACCTGGTACTCTTCATAAAAGACCCATTGGAGATAGAAAATACTTTAATTTGAGAATTAGAAAAATATGGAGAAGTATCAGGTCTTAAAATTAATAGAGAAAAGACTAAAATGTTAACTAAAAAATTAACAGAAGAACAGAAGAGAGAATTAGAAAGGGTAATGGGCAAATTGCAAAGAAAGTCAAATACTTAGGAATATGGCTAACTGCGAGATGCTCAATGATAAAAGAAAATAACTACATGAAATTATTTCATCAAATAAAGAAAGATTTGGAACAATGGGGGAAATTACAATTATCATTATTAGGCAGAGTCGCCACGATTAAAATGAATATTTTACCCAAATTATTATACTTATTTCAAATAATCCCCATAAAATTAGATATATTTTTTTACAGAACTGGACAAAACTATGCTAAAATTTATATGGTCCAGAAAGAAAGCCAGAATATAATTAATAGTGTTACAGGACAGTAGAAGTACAGTTAGACTCCCGGACTGGGCTTTGGACTCCTGGACTGGGAACTCTATTATAATGCGGTAGCATTGATATGGATTAAGGAATGGGTAAATTTGAGTAATAAAAGGATATTAACTCTGGAGGGTCTTGATTTACAGATGGGGTGGCATGCCTTTCTATGGGAAAAGAAAAGTAAGAAGCAAACATATTTTTATAGACATTTTATGAGAGATTCATTGATACAGATTTGGAATAGAATTAGGAGAAAACATTATATGAAAATACCAGCCTGGTTATCCACTATGGAAGTGATGATATATCCTAACACATTGGATTTAAGCAAAATGATCAGATACAAAGAAATGTTAGATAATCAGGGAAAATGAAAAACAAATCAGGAATTAAAAGAGCAGGGAATAAGTATAGACTGGTGGCCATATCTCCAGTTACAAACCAGATACAAAAAAAGATGTAGAAGAATTTGGAATTCATACTGAACAATTAGATAAAATCTTAATGGAGAAGAGAAATTCATAACAAGGATGTACAGTTACTATTAAAAAGTTGCATTGGAAGAGGAAGTAGTAAAAGGCATGGGGAAAAATATTGGACATAATATAGATGTAGCAGAGTGGAAAAAAATTTGGAACAAAAATTATACATTAACAAGGTCAGCGCCTATAAAGAAAATATGTACAAGATATTTTATTGTTGGCATTTGCCACCAATGAAATTGGCCAAAATGTATCCTAACATGAATCCGACATGCTGGAAATGCAAATGGAACCAAGGTACCTTCTATCATATGTGGCAGTCATGCCCAGAAACCCAAAAATACTGGACCAAAATATGGAGTTGGATACAAGAAATAGTGGAAAATTGAATAGAATTTAAACTGGAATTGTTTCTGTTGGGAATAATTAAAAGGAAATATAGAAAAAAGATTAAATATATTTTATTACATATTTTGACAGCAACAAGGATAGCAAATGCACAATGTTGGAAACAAATTAATACACCCTTGGAGGAATTAGTAATTCAAAAAATTCTAGATTGTGCTGAAATGGATAAATTGATGCTAAAATTAAAAGATAAAGAAGAATCAGAGTATTACAAAATTTAGGATAATTGGTATAAATG
Source organism: Naja naja (assembly GCA_009733165.1). NCBI lineage: Eukaryota > Metazoa > Chordata > Lepidosauria > Squamata > Elapidae > Naja > Naja naja. Next base: position 67,684,042 of record CM019155.1, read on the forward strand.
GTTAAACAATAGAAATAAGGATAAAGAAGATAAGAAAATTATAAACAAATGTATATGAATGTGTATAAAGATAAATAAATGTAGATATTTACATGAGATTGGTTTGCATAATAATTTGTATAATAATGATGACACAGTACTGTTAAAATTAAGATCAATATTGTAAAAGGTGAAAAAGAACAATAAAAATTATTGTCAAAAAACCCCAGCAAACTTTCAAAATTACCTCCCCCCCAAGTCACATTCCCCAATCAGCTCTCAATCCATCCCATCCGGTGCCTCCAAACTCTACCTCCAACCACCTGCAGTCCCACTCTCAGTTCCCATGGGAAAGTATGTTATTTAGACTACAACATCCTCCCTTCCTGCTACAGTCCCCCCTTCCTGCTACCAGACTGTGGCGAGCCTGAAGCAATATTAAACCCCTAAGTAGAATGCCTAGAAAAAACAAAGAATAAGAATAAAAATGGCTATGCTAAAACATGGTACACCTATGTCAGAATATTCATGAACTGGCAGAAGCATGGTAATGTCAGCCAATAGGCATAGCAACTAAATCAGCCAATGAGGACTGTTTGGAAACTGAAACTGGAAGGAGCCTGGGCATGTTTTTGTGTTATGCTCTGAACTCTGAAGCTGCAAACCAGTCTGCAACTCTGATCAGAACTGAAACTGCTGTTCTCTCCTCTGCTTGTGTTTTGCCTGTAACTGCTACCACGTTGGAAGAATCTGCTGTTGGTACTATAAATTTACTTCATGTGTTATTATGTATATATGAATCCTGCTGAATCAGTTATCTGTGTGTGCTTTCTGGATTTGATTTTTGCAGCAAACTCTGATAGGTTATGGACCCAGCCCAGAGCACACAGAAAGACTGAATTGTAATTAAGCTGAAAGACTGCCTGTGTTAATAAAGAACCACAAGGCAGAGAAGGCTTTGCAAGATGGCTGCTGTTGAAATTAAGGAGAGCTCTGTTATCAAATTAGAAAAACAACGAGCCAATATAATCTGTCTCCAAGAAGTCCATATCAGAATAAGAGAGCAAGGATACTTAGAAAATTAGAAATTAGGGAAAATGTATGTAGCACTAGAGGAAGAAAAAAAAGAGGAGTAGTACTGTATGTGAAAGAGGATATAACATCTAAATTGGTTTACAAGGATGTATTAGGAAGAATAGTTATGGTAGAGGTGGAGATACAGAACAAGAAAATATTATTAGTAGGAATCTATGCCCCAAATAAGCATCAAAATGAGTTTTACAAAAATCTACACAAGAAACTAACAGAATTTGGCAGTCAAAGAATTTGCATAATAGGGGACTATAATGCAATAACTAACAATGAACAAGACTATAATAGTGACCATGGTCAACATAAGAAAAGGAACATATTGCCTAAAAAAATTTTCGAGATGGCGGAAGAATTTGAGTTAGTAGATGTATGGAGAAAGAGAAACCCAGAAACTCGACAGTTCACTTTCTACTCCAGCCCACATAAAACATGGTCCAGAATAGATATGGCCTGGGTAAATAGTGAGTTATACAATGAAATCCAGGACATAAAGATCTTAACTAACATATGGGCAGACCACAAGCCAGTACAGATAATTTGGAAAAACAATTTGTATAAAAAAGGTAGATGGTCACTTAATGTGCAGATAATCAAAGAAGAAGAATATGTTCAAAAGCTCAGGGAAGAATTAGCAAGCTTCTTTCAATTTAATAAAAAACAGGATACCTCATTGCAGAACCTGTGGGATACAATGAAAGCATATGTAAGAGGGATCTCTATAGCCTACACCGTTAATAGGGAAAAAAAGAGAGCGGAAATGAAGGGCCTTAATGGAAAGATTAGAGAAGCTGGAAAACCAGCAAATGGTAAATTTAGAGGATGAGCAAAACAAAAAGGAATTAGTTTCCCTTAAACATGAGATTAATCTTTTGGACCAAGAAGAAGTAACTCAAAATTTACAATATATAAAACAAAATTATTTCGAGCATGCGAATAAACCGGGAAGATGGTTGGCATACAAGTTGAAGAAGGAAAATCAGAAAAGAATGATATACCAATTAGAGAATAGAGAGGGAATAATAGAAACAGAACCTGAAAAAAAAGGAAATTGCAAGAAAATATTTTGAAAATCTTTACAAACAAGAAACAACTGAATTAGACAAAATAGAACAATATTTGAAAGAGGGAATCGTGAATCCAATACCTGAAATCCAAAAAGAGTTACTCAATAAAGAAATAACTATAGAAGAACTAAAAGGGGCGATACAAAAACAAAAAAGAAATAAAATGCCAGGCCCAGATGGACTCCCTAATGAATTATACAAGGAAATGGGGGAGGTATTAGACAATATTCTATTGGAAGTCTGAAATGAGGTACTACTGAAGGCAAAAATGCCAGAATCATGGAAGGAAGCCTATATAACGTTAATTCCAAAGGAAGGTGCAGATGTCACCCAAATAAAGAATTATAGACCAATATCATTACTAAATTCAGATTAGAAGATTTTTATAGCAATAATGGCTGAAAGATTAAAGAAAATACTCAGTGACAAAATCCATTCTGATCAAAACAGATTTCTCCCCACAAGACAAATCAGGTACAACATAAGAACAATAAGAAATATCTTAGAATATTACGAAGAACATCCAGGAAGTCAGGTGGCATTGGTCTTTCTGGACGCACAAAAGGCATTCGATAATCTAAATTGGGACTTCATGAAGATGCAAATTAAAATGATGGAATTCGGCAACAACTTTGTAAATATGTTAAATGTAGTATATGCAACACAGAAAGCCAAAATATTGATAAACGGTGAAGCAACCCAACCATTTGAGATAAGGAAGGGGGTCAGGCAGGGATGTCCTTTGTCACCACTGCTCTTTATAACCATATTAAAAACCCTATTAGAAAGAATTAGATTAAACAATAAAATTAAAGGTACAAAAATCAAGAATCAGGAATATAAACTGCAAGACTTTGCGGATGATATGGTGTTTGTCATTGAAGATCCATTAGACATAGGCCCAATATTATTGAATGAAATAGACAAATTTGGTAAATTGGCAGGATTAAAAATCAATAAAGAAAAAACTAAAATGTTAGCTAAGAATATGATAAACAGTAAACAGAAAAAATTAGAAGAGAAAATGGGGTTACAAATTGTAAATAAAGTCAGGTACTTAGGTATTTGGATGAGAGCAAGAACATTAAACTTGAGAGAGGACAATTATGTCAAACTGTTGAGGCAAATTGGGAAAGATCTGGAAAAATGGAATAAATTGCAAATTTCATTATTGGGTAGAATTGCAACAATTAAAATGAATGTATTACCAAAAATTTTATATTATTCCAAACAATCCCCATATTAATGGATAATTTTTTTTCAAGGAACTAGATAAAATGGTTATGAAGTTTATCTGGGCAGGGAAAAAAACAAGAATAAAAAAATATACTTACAGGATGTTAAAAGCAGAGGTGGCTTTGGACTACTGGCCTGGGAGACTTACTATAAAGTGGTTCCCCTAGTATGGATAAAGGAATGGATAAATTTGAAGAACAAAAGAATTTTAACAGTGGAGGGCCATGACCTACCGATAGGATGGCATGTATTTCTGTGGAACCCGAACAATAAGAGCCATACATATTTCAGGAGACATGTTATATGAAAATCCTTAATTAAAATTTGGACTGACATCAGGAGAAAATACATGAACAAGATTCCAAGATGGTTTTCAACAATGGAAGTGATGTTCCACCCCAATACTATGGAGATTTCCAAAAAGCTCAAGTATCATCAAATTTTAGATAAGGAAGGGAAACTTAAAATACTGCAGGAATTAGAGACCCAAGAAATATTTATTGATAAGTGGTCTTACTTCCAAATTAAATTAAGATACAATAAAGATGTAAAGAAATTTAGAGTCGAAACAAAAGACACACAGTTAGACAAGATTCTTATGAGCCCTGAGAAAGGTCTGATTTCCAAATTATATAATTATCTACTGGAGCATGAATTAGCGGAGAATATAGTCAAAGGACCCATGTTAGCTTGGGAAAAATTTTTTGGTCATAGTATAAATTTGGACGAGTGGGAAGAAATCTGGCATAAAAATCTTACACAAACCAAATCAGTAGCACACAAGAAAAATTTGTATAAAATAATGTATAGGTGGCATCTGGCACCTTCCAGGCTGGCTAAAATATTCTTGACGGCTAATCCAAATTGTTGGAAATGTAAAAAGAATTTAGGAACTTACTTTCATTCATGGTGGACCTGTCCAAAAGTAAAGAAGTACTGGCAAAAAATCAAAGAATGGATTGAAGGGATTATAGAATGTGGGCTGGGGTTGAAACCAGAACGGTTCTGGTTAGGGTTGAGAAGAGGGGAGTTTCCCGCCAACATGAGATATCTGCTGATACATCTACTAACAGTGGCAAGGATTGCACTTGCACAATACTGGAAGAATTCAGAGGTGTAGAGATACAAAAGACTGAGAAAGGTGGTTATATTCTCAGTCAAAAAAGAAAAATTGAACAGCTGTTGGAGAGATATAACATGAAAGATTGTAATACTGCTCCAACACCTATGAGTACAGATTTTCATAACAGTTTGGGTGAGGATGAAAGTGAAGCCTGTGATCAAGAGATATATCAGTCAGTAATAGGGATCTGTTATATCTGTCACAGACCAAACATAGCTTGTGCAGTAAGCATTTTGAGTACTGCTGCACCAACACAGTTGCATTGGATGGGTGTATAAAGGATTCTCAGGTATTTGAAGGGAACTGTGAATTTGGGTCTTCAAATACAAGTCTCTGAAGAATTAAAATGCTATGTTGATAGTGATTATGCAAATGATGTAAAAACCAGAAAATCCAATTCTGGGGTTGTGGTATTGTTTGGAGGGGTTTTAATTGATTAGAAGTCCAGGAAGCAAACAACTGTAGCCATTTCTACTGTGGAGGCAGAATTTATTGCTTTGTCTGAACTCTGTTCAGATATAACTTGGTACATACAGCTGTTACAGGATTTAAATGTAAAAGTAAATGAAGCTGCATCAGTGTATGAGGATAATGCTGCCTGCATTAAAATGGCAACAGGTGACAGAGTAAAAAATAGAAGCAAGCATGTGGACATTAAATATTGTAATGTAAGAGAAGCCATCAAATGTAAATTGTTTATCTTGCTTCACTGTGTGTCAGAAGACTATTTATTTATTTTATTTTATTGGACTTATATGCCACCCTCTCTCCCTAGGGGCTCAGGGCGGCTTACAATAAAAAATAACAATACAATTAATTAAAAATACATTAAACTAGTGAACTAAGCCCAATAAAGATTAAAACCCAATAAAAATTAAAATAAGAATAAAACCCCACCCCTTACCCTTCAGTCCAGGCCAGACTGTTGAAACAACCAGGTCTTTAGGTCATGGTGGAAGGAACGGAGGTTGGGAGTCAACCAGAGCTCCAAGGGGAGTCGATTCCACAGGGTGGTTGCTCCCACAGAGAAGGCTCTACCCCTGGGCACCGCCAGCCGACATTGTCTGGCCGACAGCACCCCAAGGAGGCCCTGCTTATGGGAGTGCACAGGGTGATTAGAAGTCGATGCTGGCAGGAGATGCTCCCTCAAGTACCCTGGACCAAGCCATGAAGGACTTTGTATGTTATCACTAACACCTTGAAGCTCACCAGGAGGGCAACCGGCAGCCAATGCAGGTCACGCAGGAGGGTTGTAACATGGGAGTATCGGGATACTCCCATCACAACCCACACGGCCGCATTCTGCACCAGTTGAAGCCTATGGGTGGTCCGCAAGGGCAGTCCCATGTAAAGAGCATTTACAGTAGTCAATTCGGGAAGTTATGAGTGCACAAGTGCAATCTGGCTGCCATAATGACCAAGCCATTGGATGGAGTGCACCATGGGAAAAATATTAAGTGAATTGGATTTATGTCTCTTCCAGTTATGACGGTGTCATGACTGTCAGAATATTCATGAACTGACAGAGGCATGGTAACAAGGTCAACCAATGAATAGGCATATGACTGTTTGGAAACTGAAACTGGAAGGAGCCAGGGTGTGGCTCGGTATTAAGCTCTGAGCTCTGAAGCTGCAAACCAGTCTGCAACTCTGAATCAAAACTGAAACTGTTCTCTGCTTGTGTTTTGCCTGTAACTGCTACCACATTGGAAGAATCTGCTGTTGGTACTGTAAATTTAGTTCATGTGTTATTATGTATATAATGAATCCTGCTGAATTAGTGATCTCTGTGTACTTTCTGGATTTGGTTTTTGCAACAAACTTTGATAACCTATGCCAGCTTCAGGGTTGATAAGCTGCCTTCCTTTAGTTGAAAAGAATGTCCTGCAGAAGAAACAAGCCATAGGGAGATTAGTCAGGACTCTAACCCCCTCTGCCACCCCCAGGAGGCGATTTTGAATTATAGGATACTTCTCATGAAACCTCTTCACCAATCTACATTTACCTTCCAACTCTTTACCCAGGTAGCCTCAGAAATAGGGTACCCCTTCGGGCACAAATCCTTGATCAAGAAAAAGGGCTCGTGCGATTTCCGGTTGGCTGTCAGAGAGAAGGGACGTGCGGGCAGAGGACTCTGGAACCTGAACCTTCACTTCGGGGGGCTTTATAGAGCCCAAAGGGGCTTGGAGAGCTCCTGAAGGAGAGGGTCCCTGGAGAAGCCTCAGACGGCGGTCTGCGGTGAAATCGGGGTAACCAGAATGAACAAATGAACAGGCGGAAGATCGGGAGGCTAGCAATGGCCACCCTTAAATGCTGACAGCCGACCACACTAGCGGTGACCAAGCGGAATCCAAGGTACAGCTTTGCAAGATTAAATAATATCCAGCAAGCAAAAAAAATAAATAAGGATAACCTAGATGCCAATAGACAATTTTGGAAATACCTGAAAGGACGATAAATAGCTCTAACTTAAAAAGCTGACTAAGCGGCGAGATTCATGGTGAGCGGAAGAGGGGAATAGAAATGGAAGCTTAAACTGTCAGAAGGAGAAGAAGAAGAAGAAGAAGAATATATAATTTAATAGGCACATACTGCTAAAATACATATACAACTTCAGATCAGACTTTAATTTGGACTCTAATTTGAATCGAAACAAGAAATAAAGATCTGAACCTAAAGATAGCAGCGGAGTTGACTGAAAACGGACGCTGTGGACTCTTTACAAACCAATCAACTTGTCAACCATGAAAGATTGGGAGAAATAAGATCGAAAAAGAGACAACTGAATAAAACACTTGGATTTGGATTTTACCGATCTTACCGATTTCCTTTTGGCTTAATCAAGAAAGATCGTTGAACCATACAGAACTTTTTATAGGAAAAAACTTTTTGAAGATCTCAATTAATGAGAGAGGAGGAAATAGGAGGAAGAAAAAGAAACTCCATGAGTCACGCTGTAACAAGAAGGAGCAGAACTGAAAAGTGATACATTAGTTATATTAGACTTTCGATGTTACTTTCCCTTTTCAAACTTCAACTTTGTAACTCTTAGATATTTACTTTCTCTGATTTCGCCTCTTCCCTTTCTTTTCTCTTTCCCCTTTTTTATATTTGAAAATCTGTCTCTACATATACCCTCACCCCTTGTTTCCTCCTCTTTTTTTTTCTTTCTCTAATTATCATAATATATTTAGAAATTCTTGTTAAGATTTTGCTAATATTTTTCTAATATTCTAATATTTAAATAATTACTTATTTAAAACTATAGAACTATATAATTATATAATTGATAAGTGTTTTACTAGAATAGTTGAGCTAGAAACAAATTATTTCTTACTGTTTAAATATTAGGAGATACAGTAGATAAGTATTGAATAAGTATAACTATTTTATATATACTGAGACAATTTTGTTTACATAAAGGATAAAAGAGGGAGGAGATTGGGATACAAAGTTGATTTGAGTGAAAAGAAATAAGGAGAGAAAGTAAACTTTAACTGTTATTGTGGGAAAACCTTAAGTAAAACTTGGGAAATGACGAGTACTACCAATATCTCTAAGACCGGCACAGTTAGGAAAATCCCTACCCAATTACCAACCACTACAACGGTGCAGAGTCCCTCTGCACAAAAGACAATTGATGAAATGCTCCCTAAAGAACGTTCAAACTCCTCTAAGGATCTACAAGGTCTATTGCTAAATATGTAAGAAATGATGGTTAAAAATCATGAGGAGATGAAAAATGAAATAGGGTCAGTTAAAACAGATTTGAAAGACAAAATACAAAAGATAGATGAAAAATTTGAAATATTCCAACAGGAGATGAGGAAAAATCAGGAAAAAATATTGGAAATTGAAACAAAGGTGATTAAAGAGGAAAAAAGAGTAGATGAATTGACAGAAAAGCTAGTAAGAGAGAACAAAGAATTAGAAACTGCAATTATTCATCTCGAATCAGAAAAAGCTGTACACTATTTAAGATTTCAAAATGTAAAGGAAGAAAGGGGAGAAAATCTATGGGAGGTTATCACAGATATACTAGCTGACATACTGGAAAAAGAGGATTTAATGAAGGAAATCGATGAATTGTACAGAGTCCAAACCAATTATGCTAGGAGATTCAACTTACCAAGAGAGATACATGTTAAGTTTCTTAAGAAATCTCTCAGAGATGAAATCCTACATAGATCCAGGGACAACACCTTACAATGCGCCAATAAAACAATAATAATACTCAAACAAACCCCTAAAAGAATAAGAGATTTGAGAAGACCCTACCAATTTCTAACGACCAGACTTATAAAACAAAACATTAACTTTAGATGGTTAGTCCCTGAAGGTATAATGGTCACCTGGTACGATAAGAAATATAAAATAGAGACTATAGAGAAGGCAGAGATGTTTTTCGACCAACAATTAAACAGGGAGGGGGTAGATGAAGATCGGGAGGAAGCTAGGAGAGATGAAAGGAAAAGACTAGAGACACATAAAAGGTAAATATAACGGACAATAAAGATGACAATAACGGGAAATCGGAAATTGCAGAAGAACCCACAGACATTAGAGTTACAAGAAGTACTAAATATAGGATCCAATAAAAATATAAATCTGTCTGATTTTATATCTTGGAATATAAATGGATTAAACTCCCTGTAAAAGGAAAAAACTTTTTAAATACTTACAAATTCAAAAAGCGGACATTATAGCATTACAAGAAGTTCACATTACTCAAAAACAAAACACCTATTAGAGAATAAAAACTAGGGAATATGTTTGCAGCTTTAGATCAAAAGAAAAAAGAGGAGTAGTACTTTATATAAAAGACAAGATCCCTGCCTCACTAATATACTCAGACAAAGATGGTAGGATACTTATGGTAGAAGTCGAACTGGGACAGACTAAATGTTTATTAGTGGTAATTTATGCACCAAATGGTCCCCAAGAATCTTTTTCAAAAATTATATGATAAACTTAAAGAATTACAACATCAACAACTATTTATTATAGGAGACTTCAATGCAGTCGTAAATAAATCATTAGATTACAAAGGAAATAACACTAATTTGGAAAGAAAAAAAAACTACCAAAAATATTTTTCGACCTCACGAAAGAATTTAATATTAGTGATGTCTGGAGAGAGAGGAATATAAGAAAAACAGTTTACCTATTACTCCAATCGCCACATGTCCTGGTCAAGACTTGACATGATCTGGATGACTAAAAAATTAAACTCAGGAATCTCAGATATAACAATGGAACCAAACACACTGGCAGACCATAATATGATTAGGCTTAGATGGGAAGGACAGCAACAACAACCAAATAATTGGACGCTCAGAGGTCGATCCTAAAAGATGAAATTTTAATAAAATACTGACAAAAGAATTAGAATTTTTCTTTCAAGAAAATAACCCCAAGACACCTCTCTTCAAAACAATTGGGACACTGCTAAAGCAGTGATGAGAGGAGTGTCCATTAAATACATGGCCAGGAAAAATAGAGAAAAAGACAAAAGAGAATAAAACTACAGCAGGAATACAATGAATGGCATGAGAGACTGCAGGCTACCCCACAGGATAAACAAGTTAAACTCAATTGGATATAATTAAACACAAAATAAACCTAATTGATAAGGAAGAACTAGCCCAGAAATTAAAGAGGACAAAGCAATATCAATTTGAAAATGCAAATAAACCAGGACGTTGGTTAGCCTCTAAACTTAAAAACAGAATGAAAAGAGATGGGTTACTAAACTAAGAAATGAACAAGGGATATATGCTATAAAGAAGAGGATAAAAAGCAGAAAAAATACTACAAGGATTTATATACAGAGACAAATCACGTAACGGAAGATCAAATTTTAAACTACTTAAAAATGCAGATTTCACAGAAATTTCAGAAGAAGATAAAAATCACTAAATCACTTTATAACCCTCCAAGAAGTTTATGAGGCTATCAATAAACAAAAATAGATAAAGTCCCAGGCCCAGATGGCCTACCAGCAGAGATTTATAAATCACAACAAGAAACTTTAGGAAAGGAAATGGTTAAAATTTTCAATGAAGTTCTAGATAAAGCGAACTGTCCCCAATCATGGCAAGAAGCCAAAATATCCATTATTCCCAAATCAGGCTCCGATCTAACAGAACCAGGGAACTACCGACCAATCTCTCTTCTTAATGTAGATTATAAAATTTTTATGACCATCCTGGCCGAAAGATTAAAAAAAATACTTAATAAACTCATATCCCTGACCAAAATGGCTTTCTCCTCAGAGACATCTAAGAAATAATATTAGAGTAACACTGGACATATTAGAATATTACGAAGATCAGAGCGCAGAACAAGCTGCATTACTATTCTTAGATGCCCAAAAGGCATTTGATAATGTGAAATGGGACTTTATTCTACAGCAAAGTAAATATTTGAATTTAGGACCTAAATTTCTAAATGTAATCAAGGCTATTTACCAAAAACAATATGCTACAATACTAATCAATGGGGACTTACAGAAAAATTTCAAATACAAAAGGAACGAGACAAGGCTGCCCATTGTCACCACTGTTGTTCATTATGACATTAGAGGCTTTAATTAGGACAATTAAAAAGATAGTGATGTAAAAGGATTAAAAGTAAAAAGGGAAGAATTTAAACTACAAGCATTCAGAGACCTTCTTTTTATTCTAGAAGAACCTCAATCTTCAGGACCCAAACTCTTAGAAAAATTGGATCAATTTGGTTTTGTAGCAGGATTAAAAATAAATAAAAAGAAAACAAAAATGATTACCAAGAATATGACAAATAAACAGAAAGAATTACTGGCCTCAATTATGGGCATTGAAATTGTTGAAAAAATAAAATATTTAGGAATTATTATATCCCCTAGACATAGCACGCTGAAGAAAGACAATTATGATCCGCTTATTAAACAAATAAGGGAAGATCTAACAAGATGGAATAATTTAAAATTATCCTTTATGGGTAGGATAGCCACGATTAAAATGAATATTTTACCAAAAATCTTATTTCTCTTTCAAAATGCTCCCATAAAATTAAAAAATCCTTTTTGATGAACTGAATAGATTAATATCAAATTTTATTTGGCAAAAAAAGACCAAGGGTAAAACTAAAACTACTACAAGATGCAACCGAGAGAGGGGATTTGGCTTACCAGATTGGGAGTTGTATCATAGTGCTGCAATCATGACCTGGATAAAAGATTGGATAAATCATACAAATACTAGAATATTAACACTAGAAGGTTATAACCTTCAGACAGGATGGCACTTTTTCTTGGACAGGATAGTTTAAAGGGATACAGCTACGTTCTAAAACACAAAGTTAGACAGACACTTTTACACACTTGGTTCAAAATTAAGAAACAAATGTATATTCAAACACCAATCTGGATATCAACACTAGAAGCCTTGATGCATCCACATTTACTACGTTATGATAAAATTATTACTTATGAAGAACTGTTAGATGAAAAAGGAGATTTACAAACTAGACAGCGGTTGAGTGAACAGGGAATAGAATTAGAATGGTGGGCCTATCTACAACTCCAAGCTAAACATGCAAAAGACAAAAAGGAATTGGGCATTAGCAAAACTAGGACGGAATTAGATGAAATTTTGTTAGGACCAGACGTAAAAATGATTAAAAAAACATATCAAGTATTACTACAAACTAAATTAGAAGAAGAAACTGTAAAAGAAACAATGATACGTTGGATGAGAGATTTTGGTTATAACATAGTTTTGGATGATTGGCAAACTATCTGGACTAGAAATAAAAAATAACTTCAATTCCATTTAAAGAAAATTGTATAAACTATTCTATAGATGGCATATAACACCAACAAGATTAACTAAAATGAATAATAAGATTTCTCCCTTTTGTTGGAAGTGTAATAAGGAAAGAGGTACATATTATCACATATGGTGGAGTTGTGGAAAGGCCCAGGAATATTGGAAAGAAATACATAAATGGTTAAGAGAAATTTGTGAAGTAGAGATTAATTTTAAACCAGAATTTTTTCTACTGGGAATTACCGATAAGACCTATCCGAAGGAAATTCTTTACCTAATGATCCATATTATCACAGCGGCGAGGATGGCCTTTGCACAAAACTGGAAAAATACTGAAACTCCAAAGGAAGCGGAATTAACAAAGAAAATTATTGAGTGCGAGAGATGGACAAATTGACAATGGAAATTAAAACAAGGAAGAAACGGACTATTATAAAACATGGAACAACTTCTATGGATGGTTAGATAAGAAAAGGACTCAATAGACTTTTGAACTGGACTTAACAAATGATGGACAATGAATGATACGAGCCTAGCTGTACTTGGTTCGATTTTAATGTATGTTTTGTGTCTGATTATGTTGTGTTTACGTTTTTGCTTGGTTGTGTGTAATTATTAAATAAAATTTATAAAAAAAAAAAGAAATAGGGTACCCCTTCCAATGTATCGGGTTTTGTAATTGCCCCCTGTATATTCTAGAATCTAGAATTTGTTTCACTTCATCGTGCTCATGGCCAGCAATTACAAGAGTTTTAGGTAGTGCTTGATCTACAGGTCTGCGAGGAGAGCTTATAGACGGTTTTAAGAAGCTGCTGTGAAAAACTGAATGCACTTTCCCTAGGAGGTGAGGGAGTCTAAGTTGCACTGTGACTGGGTTAATTATCTTAACAATAACAAAGGGGCCTATGAACTTCAGTCCTAACTTCCTTGAGGGTAATTGCAGTATTTAGTGGATAGGTAAACCTCATCCCCCATTTTAAACTGTGGCTGCTGTGAGTGGTGCTTGTCTGCTTGTGCTTTGTAGGTTTTGCTGCCTCTGCTAAAGTGCACTTGATGTTTTCCCACAATTCCTTCAAAGAATTATCCGTTCATTTACTGACATGGATGAGGGGGGATCTCTAGGTAATTCAGGCATGGGAACAAATTCCATTCCAGTAGTAACTTGTGCTCCTGTGCTACTATGTATCACATGATTGTATGCCACTTTGGCAAACGGCAGCAACTCAGCCCAGTTTGATGGTTGGTAATTTACATAGCACCTCAAATATTGCCCAATCATGCCATTGGCTCATTCTGAAGTCCATTGGTACTTGGATTAAAAAATGAGCTTAATCCCTGTGAAGACCCAATAGATCTAATGAACTTTCTCCAAAACTTTGCAGTGAATTGAACTCCCCTATTGGATATTATCCAATGAGGGACATCATGGAGTCTATATATATCCTTGATAAACATTCTAGTAGTTTCTTAGCTGAGAAAAGTCCTGAGCAAGCAATGAAGTGGGCTTGCTTGGAGAATAAATCTACCACAGTCCAAATGTTCCCTCCTCTTTCCGGAAGTTTCACAATAAAATCCATCCCTATCTCCTCCCAGGGTCTGCCACTTGCTGGAGGAGCCCTGGGGGTTTCCCAGATCTCATCTTCATGGTTGCACAAGTGGCACAGCTCTTCACATAATCCTCAACATCCTTCTTCATTTTCAGCCACTAGAATTATCTCATAATTGTAATTATGTAATTACAATACAGGATGATGGCTTGCAAGGCTCTTTTAAGACCTACTGGTGCCCAGGAGAGGATCACAGCATCATCTGCATAGAGCGGCAGGGCGATGCTTCAATCACCTATGGGGGGGGGTACTGTTTAACCTCTTTTTGAGTTTTGACTGACTTCAAGAGGGATCCTTGCATATTACACCTCACCTTGAGGGATGTTTTAGTATGTAGAACACCTAACAGATGAAGAAGCCTGTGATCAATTGTAGCAGCTTCCAGCTTCTCCCATAGCTTAGTCCTGGTAACCGTATCAAAGGTTGCCTTGAAATCTATAAAACTTGCATATAATGATGCAGGTCTATTTGATACATATTTTTCAATCAGATGATGAAGAACTAAGCACTAATCTATGGTGCCTCTCTCCTCTCTAAACCTGGCTTGCTCTTCAGCAATCAAGTTCTCAAGATCCAGCCACTCCTTTCAATCTATCTTGGAGGTGTTTGGTGTAGAGTTTGGTGATTATATTTAGCAGACTTATTGGTCTGTAATTGGCAGAGTCATCTCTCTTTCATTTTTTAAAAATTGGGACAACAATTGCCAAGCCCCAATTTCTGGGATATGGCCAGTGGTGTCAATATAAGTGAATAGTGCTGCCAGAACTGCTATCCACCACTCCAAATTGTTCATTAATAATTCAGCAGAAATGAAGTCCAGCTCCTGGGGCCTTCCCACTCCTGAGTTTGCCAATGAGCGATTTAATTTTAGACTCTGAAACTGGGGGCCATTCTCATAAATCCTTCATTGTATACCTTATACTCTTGCTGGAGGGGTCTTCATACATTCTCTGAAAGTGAAGTTCCCATGTTGTAGGAGGTACATGGGCGTCTAGTGGGGTATGAATGACTAGCCATTAGATGCCAGAATAGAGAAGAGTTCTTTTCCTTAGCTGCCCCAGGAGGATAAGCTGTTCCCAGGAGGACGTGATGTGCTTCTTCTTAGGAGCAATCAATTTCTTCAATTGCTTTTTGAGTGTAAGAAGATGTTTAAGAGTTGTTTTATTGCCACTCCCAGTCTCACTTTTGTATATCTTATAGGCCAAGGTGAGAACTTTCTTGATGTCTACACAATCCTTGTCAAACCATGGTTTGGAGGCAATACAGGGTGTCTTAACTGAGAAGTTCTGGTCATGTGCCAGTAATAATTGAAGGTTATGAACTGTTTTTATATAGTTCTAGTCAATCTTAGGAGGGGTTGGCTGAAATAAAGGCTGAACTGAATTTTTGAAGGTTGTTCTCTGATAGGGCTCTCCTCACCTTCTGGTCAAGTTGTTGGGACAATTTGACTCTACATCTTCTTGGGCCTGCTGGAGAAATTACAGAAATAAAATGATCCCTGAAAGGCACCTGCCAGATGGCTTCATGTACACAAAGGTAGATGATTGCTTTCCTGGTAAGGTAGGACTTGAAACTTTTCTACGTAATGTAATAAGTCCATAGAAGTTAGGATATAATCAATGGACCCTGCCATAAATGTACTGTCATCAGGATGGTGGCCAGCTCAACAGCCATTGGATATAATGGCTGTTGGGCTGATCACTACTATTCTCCATCTTTGCAAGATAAAGGCCAGTGTAATTTGCTCTATTGTCTTTAGAAAGTTGTGAGGGAGGTGCTGGTTTGTATGGGAACCACCAATAGTGGATATTGATGATATTTCATATATAATGTGTAATTATCTGGCCCCAATCTAGCATTGAAGTCTCCCACTAGTAAGACCCTGGCTTTTGGATGGTCCATGTGGAGTTTAGTAATATAGTGTTCCAACTCCATCCATACTGCAGGGGTTTCAATTTTTCTTAGCGATGGCAGAAGATAAACATTGTTAAAAAGCAGGACTGAGTCCATCTTGAGGAGAATGGCCATAGCCATATGTTTTAATGGGACAATAAGAGTGAGTTCTCCTCTCAAGTTGATAGAAATGAATATATTTATTTATTTTATTTTATTACTTTGTCAAGCATGTATGAGAAAACAAGTATAAGTAAACAAGTATAAGTATATACATAATAAATGAGTATGGATAAATGAGTAAATGGGAACAGTAGGAAAGGGACTGTAGGCACACTGGTATGCTTATGCACACCCCCTTACAGACCTCTTAGGAATGGCATAAGGTCCACAGTAGACAGTTTAAGGTTAAAGTTTATATACCCAGCCCTCCCTTCAGTCTTCCTGGGCCTCTTCTGGCCTTGCTTCTAGTTTATATGAGTGATAACCATTTAGCAGGAAGTCATCCACGACCCAAGTTTCTTGCACCAAAATGATATCCTTATCTATCAGAGGATCAAAATAATTTAGGCCTCTAAAACATCTACATTCCATGATATAATGCTTAAGGTATTTTTCTTGCACTACTCTTCGTATTGTCCGAGTGAGTTCTCAGTAGGGGCGTTTGTTGGAAGATAATTATGCTGAGTACTGTTGATACCATAAGCTAGATACTGTTTGTTTATTGATGCATTTAACCAAGAATTTGGCATATTTTGTGAGTCTATGGGGTCATCATTATCCACATCATAATAGAGGTGACATGAGTGAAAACTTCAGCTAACTTTTATTTGTAACAAACAAATGGTTACTTGCAGCAGCATCCGGCTGGCTGACAGGCAACAGCTGATGCCACTTGACAGCTCCCTTTTATACTCAGCTGTCAAGCTGCTCAGCCAATAGGAGTGGTTCATGCTCCTGCTTGAAATGCAGACCAGAGGAAGAACCATGGCTGAACACAACACTTCTGTCAGCGTTCCAGCAAATCTCCATTCCAACCAGTAACAAGACCTTGCCTTGTCCTTCATGAGGGGGAGGAGGTACATGTTTTTTATGCACACAGCATTCACACCCCTAAAATCAACACATAATCTCAACCCACCATCTTTCTTTTCTTTGAACAGCACTGGGGCAGCCAACCTAGATTTGGCAGGTTCAATGAAACCTCTGTCCAAATTGTTATTGATGTATTTTCTCAACTCAGTCATTTCAGCTGGTGTCATGGAATACATGTTTGGTTTTGGCAGTTTTGTCCTGGGTTCTAACTCGATGGCACAATCAGTGGCTCGATGGGGAGGTAAAACATTGCATTCCTCTTCTCTGAACACTTCAGCCAAGTCTCTGTATTGTTTGGGGACTTGGGGGATATCTGGAGGAGAGTCTGAGGCAGTGGCTGCTGCTTCAGGTTGGGGATCTCTGTTGGGTGGTAGTTTCTTTGTGGGAGGAAGTGGGGCAGTGGGCCAACCCCAATTATGATTTTTTGGTATCCATCCTCCCACTTGATGGTAGGGGCCCATTTATCTAGCCAACCAATTCCCAAAATGACAGATTCTGACATCGTTGGAGCCACTACAAAACGTATGAGTTCACCGTGACTGCCCATCTCTAGTTTGATTAACTCTGACATCTGGCCGGGATTTCCCCAATTAAAGCCCCATCTACTTGTTCAAACATGATTGGGCGTTTCAGGTTTTTTGTTTTTATTCCTAATTGTTCAATGATGGGGAGGCCAATAAAGCATCTAGAACACCCGGTATTTATTACGTCTTCTATCTCCCCTGCCTCCCCCATGTCAAGCACCACTAACTTCACTTTGACTGTAAAAGGTGTGATGGCAGCACTCACCATAGGGTCGTCTTCTTCATTGGCTTCTCTGGGGAGAATTTCTTGGGATGGAAGTTCATTGCTCCCTTCTGTGTGGAGGGGACCTTCTACTGTGTGTCTAGCAAACCAGCTAGTGTCTGGTGGCTTCTGTTGATTTTTTGACCCCTGATGGCTGTACTAGGTCTTGGTTGTGGAGCTTGTGGAACAGGTGCAGGAGCCAAACAGTCGGCTGCTCTATGGCCATCCTGGCCACAACGATAGCACTTTATCATTCTCGTGGGTCGGGTAGGAGCAGTTTCATCAGGTCTGGTCAGAGGCCATCTGGCCACAGCTCTCCTAGGAGGCCCTTCAGGTAGGTTTTTTTTTCCTGTGGATTGATTTCCTGGTCTAGTCTCAGGGACATTGCATACCAATCCTGCAGAGTCTCAGGTATTCCTCTAACACAGGCCTTTTTTATTTCTGGGTCAATAGCATCCTTGAAATAGTACAACAGAATTATTGCAGGCCAGTCCATGAGGTGGCTTGCAACCCTTCTAAAGTCCTATACAAAGTCTTGTAAGGGTCACTTGCTTTGTTTCATTTCCATTAATTTGTCCTCATTTTCTCCCACTTTGTCAGGATTCTTGAATCTAAACCTAAGGAGATCAATGAAAGCATTGACATCCTGTAGTTCTGGGACTTGTTCATAGTGCAATTGAGCCACCCAATCAGAAGCATCCTCCTCATTCATCCCATCTGTTATTGCAGTGACCAGATCACAATCTGTTGCATATTGGGCTCCAAACTGATCTATGTGGAACCAGATTTGAGTGAGAAATAAGCAATATGTTCACGTCATCCATCTAAAGTTGCTTTAAAAGCCATCTGGTCTGGTCGAAGGGGAGGAAGTGGGATCACCATAGCAACTGCGGGTTGAGCTGGAATGAATGGAGCCTGACAAGGAACATATCAACTTTGAAGGGGTACTCCGAGGCCTGGCTGAATTGGGGCTCTCTGGAAGAAGGGCCTCTACAGGGTTGCTCTGAGGGTGGGGTGATTAGGGCCCTGCCATGAAGAGGCCGTTTGTTGCCTTCTTCCTCATGATGGGAAGAGGGGGGTGGTTGCCATCTGTTGCCTGTGCAGATCCCTTTGCTGAGAAGGGATCACTGATTCTGTTTGGGGCCAGGGTGTTCCCGGACCAGGTGGTGCAGTGGGTGCTGGCATCCACTGGCATTAAACCCATCCTTGACCAGGATAAAATCCCCACCCTGGAGGAATACTCTCTGCAGGGGGCAATCTCCTTTCTGGTTGTGGAGGGGGAGGGCTTGGGATTCATAATGTATTCAATATAGGCTGCATCTGCCATCTCTCCCTTGAAACTTGAGCCTGCTGGGCTGGGCTGCTTCGCCGGCCATCTCCACCCAATGCCAGAGTGAATTCCCCTGCTCTCCTCAAACTGGGGAAAGTAAAGGTGGACTGCATTATGATCCAGCTCATTTGGAGAGGTTGTGAGACATAACTCTCCACCTTAAGCTGTTGGAGCTGTTCTGGGATTCCTGCCAATGACTGGCTTCTGGAGCGAGGTCACTGGTTGCAGTCTTGGGAGGTGTCTGATCCCAATGCCCCCACGCTTCTCCACTCTGTCTCTCAAGCAGTCTATAGAGAACTTGAGAAAGAAAGTCATTCATGCAGCTTCTCCTCCAGTCCCATTCTTAGATCCAGCCCTGTTTGACAGCTCCTCCATGATTCACTGTCTTTGGGCCAGACTCCTAAATTCCATCTCTCCTCTGCAGCTTCTAATGCCTGCATCACCTCTTCAGAAGGGGGGCTGAGGGCCTCAATTAGTCTTCCACTGTCCAGGCCCCAAGCCCCATCTTCTTCCATCTTCGCTGAATCTTCATACTGCTCCATTTCTGGAATCAGTTCTGGGCCTCAGCACCCCTGACAGCTCCCCTTTTGGGGTTCTGGACTTCATTAGAGTTTCGAGATAATGTCAGCATTCCAGCAAACCTCCATTCCAACCAGTAACTCTGAGACAAGCATAATCTCAAAAGTACCTTTATTAGAATAGCAACTAGCACATCTGTGGAATCTCAAAACTAAACGTTTCCCAGATTTCCCACTATGTCCCAAACTACAATCCATCCCCTTTTTACCATCATCACATCACATGGACCAATCATGATCCATCCCATTATAAGATCCCTTTTCCATCCTGCACCACACTTAATAACCTTGAACTACCAAAATAATTTTGTTTTGTCTACTTAGAATGATTTAATTGAAATCACCCCCTCCCACTTTCTCAAGCTAGATGGCAGCATGGAATATGGCTTCCAAAGCTGACAACTCCTTTCTCCCAAAACATAGCATGCATTGTCCTTCAAGTAGGTGAGGCACTGTCTCAAATGCCACGACCTACGCAGTCTGAATCGTTGAAAGAGAATGATCTCCTGCAGGACCACTCTTCTCTGGTAGAGGTGATGAAGGAACCTCGGCCTTGGGTGACTCAGGATATGGCGGGAACGTCTTCAAAGGTAGGTCTGCCTCATGGTTGGGTTCACTGGGTCTTGCATCAGCAGGTTGGAAAGTCTCTGATTGGGTTTCGTCTGGCTGCTCCCTCCCAATGCCATATTAGGCCATCTTGTAGCTGGACCCTATAGGATTTTGTGCCTGCCACTGCTACTATCAGGCTTGGCAACCACAAGGGGTTGCCAGCAAAGTTTCTAGCATACACTGAGTCATTTAAAATGAAGGATCTGACCAGGCTAGAAGAGTCTAAGGGCATGGCTGGTGAATAAGTGAGATGCAGCTTGTCAAGGTTGGTCTGCAAATGGCGGCCCTTTAAAAGTTCTGCTGGGGAACAGTTAGTGGCAGCACTAGGGGTAGTATATTGTATTGATACGTACTTGGCCAGCTGGCTTGCCAATTAGCAGGGCCCATTTTCCCTAGGGCTTCCTTTGCTGTTCTAATAGTTCATTCTACCTGGCCATTTAAAGCTGGGTGAAAAGGGGCTGTCAAGGCTTGCCTAATTCCTTGATTAGCAAGGAACATCTCAAATGTGGTAGAAGTAAATTGGGGGCTGTTGTTTGAAACTAACAGGTTTGGTAGCCCATGGGTTGCAAACATGCGTTGCAAAGCTCTGATCACTGTTTCAGAGGTAGTGGTTGGCATTCCACTTGGAGAAGGAATCTATGACAGCTAGGAAGGTCTGCCCCTGAAAGGGGCCTGCCAGGTCAATATGGATCCTTGACCAAGGTATCTTAGAGTTTTTCCATTCCCTTGGGGTGAGAGCAGGAGGGGCTAGTCTGCTTGCCTGGCAGGGCTGACAGATGCTAACCCAGTTGGAGATTTGGGCATCCATGCCAGGCCACCATACATAGTTTCATGCCAAAACCGTCATTTTAACTATTCCGGGATGTTCCTTGTGTAAAACCTTAAAGACTGGAAATTGCAGGCTTTGAGGAATGACAACTCTGCTTCCCCAGAGCAAACAGCCCTGGATGGAAGACAGCTCTTGCTGGTGAGCCTGAAATGGCAGGAATTCACTGGAAAGGGGACCCTTGGGCCATCCCCTTCCTACCCAGTCAAGGACTTAAGTAATTACCTTATCCCTGGCAGAATGGCATGTAATGTCAGCAGTAGTAAGAGGCAGGTGGAGTTCATCTATCAGGAGGACCAAAGTTGTTGGGGCTGGATCTTCCACTCAGGTAGGCAACAGGCAGTGACTGAGAACATTGGTGTGGTTTAGGTGCTTTCCAGCTCGGTGTGATAAAGTGTAACAATAAGTTGCTAGAAATGAAGGCCATCTGGTCATATGGGGGGACAAAACCTGAGGGGTTTGATGGTTTCTAGAAAGAATTCCTAGTAGAGGTTTATGGTCAGTAACTAAATCAAAATGATAGCCATAAAGAAATTCGTGGAATTTTTTTACTGATGCCATTGCTGCTAAAGCCTCTTTTTTAAAAATAAGTTTTATTAATGAAAAACAAACAGAAAAAAACATTTAAAACAATGAACGTGATGCATACTTAATGAAAAATACAAATTTACACATGTACATAAATATTAATCATCTTAGCTAAAGTTACTCCATTCTTTTTTTTAAGCCAGTGGTAAAACTTCTCCCAAATTCTATAATAATCAGATTCAGTCTCATCTTTTAATTCTTGAGTTATTCTATCCATTTCAGTGCACGACCAAATTTTTCTGATTATTTCCATCTCTTCTAGCATATTTTTTCCTTTCCATCTCTGGGCAAAGGCTAGTCTCACGGCAGTGGTGACATGGATTATTAAATATATTACCTCTTTATTGTATTTCCCCACATTGATTCCTAATAAAAAAAATTTCAGGTCTGAACTCCATTTTAATTTTACACATCTCTTCTAACCAGTTTCTGACTTTCAACCAATATATTTGGGCTTTTTCACATTTCCACCATACATGGTAATATGTTCCAATTTCTTTATTGCATTTCCAACATTTAGGAGATACTTTCGGATACATTTTTGCTAATTTTGATGGGGAGATGTGCCATTGATAAAACATTTTTAGTAAATTTTCTTTATATGATGCTGCCAGAGTAATTTTCCTATTCCTATCCCATAACATTTGCCAATCTTTCAAATTTATATCATGTCCAAAATCTTTCATCCAGGCCAGCATCATTTCTTTCACCTTTTCTTCTTCCAACTTACATTCCAATAGTACTTTACAAATGTTTAAAATCAATTTCTCCTTCAGTCCTAATAATATTTTATCTAATTCTGTTTTCCATTTGCTAATATCCCATTCTTTCCTATCTTTACTATATCTTGATTGTAATTGTAAGTAGGGCCACCATTCTATCTCAAATCCCAAATCTCCTGTCTCGTTTTTAAATTTCCCTTCTCATCTAATATGCTCTCATATGTAATGACCTGTCCTTATCGCAATAAGTGTGGACATATTAATGCTTCCAAGTTGGTATTTCCACATAGAATTGAGATTTAACTTTGTTCCATACACTTAGTAAGGTCTGTCTAATTTTGTGCCTTTGAAAGTAACCATGAATTTGGTGTTTGTCCTGCCACAAAAAGGCATGCCAGCCTGCCTGAAGGTTATATCCTTCTAATGTTAATATTCTTTGGTTTCTAACATATCCAATCTTTAATCCAGGTCAGAGTGGCTGCTCTATAGTATATTTCCCAGTCCGGTAAACCAAGTCCTCCCCTTTCAGTAGCATCCTGTAATAATTTCAGTCTAATTCTAGGCTTTTTCCCCTGCCAAATAAATTTTAATACTAACTTATCCAATTGATTAAAAAAAATATTCTAATTTTACCAGAGCATTTTGAAATAAAAACAGTAATTTTGGCAGTATGTTCATTTTTATTGATGCAATTCTCCCCATGAGAGAAAGTCTTAGATTACTCCATTTTCTCAAATCCTCAGCTATTTTTTTAATTAGTGGGGTATAATTATCCTCTTTAAGCGTTATACATTTTGTCAAAATTACAATTCCCAAATATTTAATTTTATTTGTCATCTGGATGCCCATCATCTTTGTTAAATTCTCTTTTTGTATATTTGTCATGTTTTTAGTAAGTTGTGTGACTGGAACAGGGTAGGCACTAATTTGTAAAGGTTTATTAATTGTGCATTTATAGTCTGCACATATTTTTATGGAGCCATCCTTTTTAAGTTGGAGTAACAATTCGGGTTTCCCACTTGGTGAAATCCACAGGTTCTAATATTCCCTGGGCTATCAGTTTATCAAATTGTTCATCCACTTTAGGATGTAGTGCAAAAGGCACTCTGTGTGGTTTAAAGTGGATGGGTATGACCTGGGGATCCAAATGAAAAGAAATAGGGGTTCCCACATAACAGCCCAGGTCATCACTGAAAACATCAGCAAAGGCATTAAGCAGGGTATCTTCCTCCTGGTCACTAATGGAGTTAATGCCTCCCACATATAACCTCAGGGAGGCAAACCAATCCAATCCTAGCAAGCTAGGTGGGGAACCATCAACTATGACTAGTAGTAGGTGTCCCTTGAAATTTTGAAATTGAATTGTAAACTTGCTTTTCCTGATGACTGGAACGGAACACCTCTGATAGCCTTGAAGGGTTAGCTGGCAGTTCTGAAGCCTTTCCTTGGCCATTTTTGGCAGGATGCACTTCAGAGTGCTCCAAGATACAATGGATAGTGAAGATCCTGTGTCTACTTCCATTCGACATGGCAGTCCTTCTGTTAAAACAGTAACACATTTTTAAATTCATATTTATATGCCGCCCTTCTCCGGAGACTCAGGGTGGCTTACAATTTTTGGAGCGCAACCCAATGCACTCAGCAATAGCCTTCATTCCATTGTATATGCCTGCTTATTACTAAGCGGCATTTTTTACAAAGTCAGCTTATTGCCCCCAACAATCATGGGTCCTCAATTTACCTACCCCAAGAGGATGGAAGGCTGAGTCAATCTTGAGCCTGGTGGGATTCGAGCCTGCACTAATTGCAGGCAGCTGGAATTAAGTGCTAGGCATTTATCAGCCTGCACCAACAAGGCTCTTATATATTTTGTTAGCATGTGAATGTTTAGAGCATTTTTTAAGTGACTCAGCTTGGTAGCAGGCTCTAGTTAGAGTAAAGCGGTCTTCTATTTGTTTTTGAAAACATTGTGTTGGCTGGAAAGAGGAAGGTTGGTTGAAATTTCTTCCTGAATGACAGACTCTAGCTAAATGACCCTTTCTCTGGCACTTCAGGCAAATGGTATTTCAGAATCTGCAGGTTTCCCTGCAGGGAGGAATGGAGAAGGGAGCAATGTTGCTTACGGGAGAGGAAAGGGCCCTGATTCCCTTCATAGGCTGCAGCTGGGAAGACTGTTTAAAAGGGCAAACTGTGCATGGCAAAGTTGCTCAAAGTAAAGCATGCATTATCTTTGTCAAGGCTTATCTGGGTTTTGGTGTCCTCCCAACTGTGGGTGCTGTGTTATCTTTTGGAAGTCTGCAATTTTTCATCCTGGCCTGTTGTGTTAAGTACTTCAGCATGGTTTGTGTTGTTGTTTTTATTTCTAATAATCTTTACTTTCGATTTGGACTGCATTTCTTCCCTTCATAGACTGTTTTTGGAAGAGTTTGATCTCCAGCCAACGATAACTGGACATCAGGGACCAAGTTGGAGGCATTAAAGGGAAGTTATCTACTTTGGTGACTTTGTTATTTTTGTGCCATGCCCTGGGTCATCACATTTTGCTTCCAGCCATCCCTCCAAATTGCTTCTGTTTTATGTGGGTTGACCATGGGTCAGCTTAGAGCAGACAATGCTCAGCTAAGCAAGCAAGTGGCTCTTTTGACTGCACAGTTGGACAGATGCAAGCTGTCCGGCCACGTCAGAAATGGCTGGTAGCAGTGCCAGATAAATTTGATGGATCATTGGCTCAATTTCCAGCATTTTTTGGCAGTACCAGCTATATATGAGCCTTCGGCCAGAGGACTTCCCCACTGACCAGGATAAGGTTTTTTTTTATTAGCCTGTTGTCAGGATCTGCAGCACATTGGGCAATGCCCCTGTTGATCCAGTCCAACCAGGTGTTGGATAATTATGCCAAGTTTTGCCATCAGTTAAGGGCCATGTTTGATGACCCTGATCGGGCTCAAATGGCGAACAGGCAATTGAGAGAATTGAGGCAGGGGCAAGGCTCATTCATGGACTATATTGCTGACTTTTGGGTGGTCGCCCAGGACTTGCAATGGAATGAGGCAGCACTGATAGACCAGTTCAGGGAAGGCCTGGTGTCAGAGCTCCTGGACAGGTTGGCACATACTGAATGTCCTCGCACTCTGTAGGAGCTTATGCATCTGTGCCTTCATATTGATGCCAAGCTTCAGCAGCGACAGGCATGATGACAGACAGAGACCACATCCACTCCCATCAAGAAGGCAGCCCCATTGGAAGTGCCTCTGGATGAGCCCATGCAGTTGGGGGCTGCCCAACCTCGCCTGACCCAAGATGAAAAAGATAGGCATTGTTGTGATGGCCTATGTCTCTATTGCTGCAGCCGAGGCCATTTTGCAGGCACATGTCCTGCTAAGGCATCTAAAGCAGCAACATCAGCAGTGGTGGGAAACGAACATCGGCTGGCCTATGGGGGTCTGTAGGTCAGGCTCCAGTGGAATCAGGACCACTATCTTTGCCATCTTTGCCATCTCCACCCCAGTCATCCTTGGTGAAGCATCTTGTGCTGACAGTGAGTGTGTTTGTGCCTGTCAGGGAGAGGTGGAGATCCAGACCTTAGTGGACTCAGGAGCCACAGCCAATTTCATGGATGCTCATTTTATCATGCAGTGGTCCATTCCTCAGCAGCAGGTATCACCACTGGTATTGGTGGAGACAATTGATGGTCAGCCTCTTCGTTCGGGACCTGTGGTTGCTGCAACCAAACCCCTTCACATGCATATTGGGCAGCATGTTGAGGAAGCCATGTTCTACATTGCCACAGTACCTCATTTTCTGGTGGTGCTGGATTTGGAGTGGTTATGGGCCCATGATCCATAGATCTGGATCAGTGCAGTTTCTTGGCAGGAAGTGTATCACTCATTGCCTGCATGCCTGTGCAGGGACGGTGGCTATACCCATGGATTTGAATCTACCTGCAGAGTTGGTGGACTTTGCTGATGTGTTTGAGGAGAAGGAGGCAGATCAGTTCCCTGACTGTGAAATTAACTTGTTGCCCAATGCTAAATTGCCAGTAGGTCGGATATACTCTTTGTCAGAACCGGAACTGGCCGTGTTATGGGACTTTATTGAGAAAAATCTCCACAAAGGGTTTATCCATCCTTCTACCTCCCCATTAGCTGCGGTGCTCTTCATCAAGAAGAAATTGGGGGAGCTATGCCTGTGCTTTGATTACCGCAAGTTGAATGCAATCACAGTACGGAATTGGTACCCCCTTCGTCTCATCCCTGAACTGATTGAGCAGCTTTGTCAAGCTAAGATCTTCATGAAGCTGGACTTGCATGGGGCCTATAACTTGGTTCACATTCGTGCAGGCGATGAGTGGAAGATGGCCTTCCAGATGAGGTATGGTCATTTCAAGTATACTGTGATGCCTTTTGGCTTAACCAATGCTCCAGCTGTGTTTATGCATTTTATGCATAATGTCTTCCAGGATTTATTAGATCAGTTCATGGTCATTTATCTGGATGACATTTTGATCTACTCAGCATCCCTGCAGGAAAGCTGGCAACATGTGCGGTTGGTGTTGCAACGCTTGCAAGATAACCACCTCTTTGCTAAGTGGGAGAAGTGCCAGTTCACACAAACCATGATTGACTTTTTGGGTCATCATATTTCACCTGCCGGTGTGGAAATGGACCTGGAAAAAGTCAAGTTGTTACAGGCGTGGGAATCTCCACAGCAAGTCAAAGATGTGCAGTGATTGTGGGGTTTGTGAACTATTACTGCACATTTATTCCCCACTTTGCTGCCTTGACTGCTCCCCTTTCTAATCTGCTCAAGAAAGGGGAGAAGCTCCATTGGGGTGCTGAGGAGCAGGAAGCTTTCAATGCCCTAAAGGTTGCCTTTGCCTCCGAGCCTATCCTCAAACACCTGGATCTGTTCCAGCCATTTGTGGTGGAAATGGATGCTTCCAATGTGGCCGTTGGTGCGGTGATGCCTCCGCAGTCACCTTGTTCCCTTGTGCCTATTATTCATGGAGGTTGTCTGCTCTGGAGTGCAACTATTGGCGGTTAAGTTCACCTTTGAGACATGGCTACACCACCTGGAGGTGGCTCATCATCAGATTGAAGTTCGGATGGATCATCGCAATTTGGAAATTTACATACAGCCCAGACATTGAACCAGTGTCAGGTGCGTTGGTCATTGTTTTTTGCCCGTTTTGATTTCAGAGTGACTTATGTTCCAAGTGGGTGGAATCAATGCGCTGATGCACTATCCTTGAAGCCCGAGTATACCCGAAGGGGGGACAAAATCTTGCCCTGGACGTTGATTCCATTGGAGTGGTTTGCAGCCACTGAGGAACCTGTGGATCTTCGAGTTAGGATTCAAAAGGTGCAGCAGCAGGATCCATTTGTGGCAGCTCGTTGTTGAGAACTAGATGAGGATGGGAGTCAAGAGACTCCTTGGATGTATACAGGGGACCTGTTGTGGATCTGTGATCGCATCTACATGCCCAGAGGTCCTCTTTGTGGCCTTATCCTATGTCAATGCCATGATAGCCTGCAAGCGGGACACTTTGGGGTTTTCAAAATGCTGCACCTCATCTCTAGGACATTTTGGTGGCTGCAACTTAGGCATGATGTGTCGGGATATGTGGTGTCCTGTGGGATCTGTTGACAGGCCAAGTATGCTCCAGGTGCACCCCCTGGTCTCTTGCAGCCATTACCCATACCAGAAAGACCCTGGGGGGCAGTTTCATTGGACTTCATAATTGAGTTGCCACCATCGAAAGGCACTACAACCATTTTGGTGGTGGTGGATATGCTGAACAAAATGGCCCACTTTATTCCATGTATGGGTCTTCCTATGGCAAGGATGATGGCCCAGTTCTTTATCTCCCATGTATTCCAGTTGCATGGGCTACCAGACTGAATAGTGTCAGACCGGGGGGTACAATTTATGGCATGCTTTTGGCAGACCCTCCTCGTGGAACTGCAGGTACAGGCGTGTCTGTTGTCCACTCATCACCCTGAAACTGATGGAGGTACAGACAGAGTGAATGCTATCTTAGAGCAGTACCTCCGCTGTTTCAGCAACACTCAACTAGATAATTGGGTGGAGGTGCTGCCTGTGGCAGAATTCGCTTACAACAATGCTCAACATGCATCCACCCACATGTCCCTGTTCTTCACCAGCTACGGTTTTCATTCACAAGTATTCCCTTTGGCCCCATCTGACTCGCCAGTTCTGGCAGTGGATACGTTCTTGCAAGAGTTAAAAGCTGTGCACCACATGGTCCAAGACCAACTGGAGAGAGCCAAGGAGGACTTTGCAGATTGGCATTACTTTGCAGATCGCATCATTTGTGCTAGGTTTTCTTTACCTACTTACTCGGCGTGACCATCGAAAAAGCTTGATCACCGCTACTTGGGACCTTTTCCAGATGAGGCTGTGATCAATCCTGTGGCATTTTGCCTATTTGTGCCACTGACCATGCGTATACATCCTGTCTTTTATCGGTCCTTATTAGTTCCAATATCGGCCGACACCCCGCATAGACCAGCTCTACCACCACCAGGTCTGGTAGCCCCTCAGGGAGAGGCAGAGTACAAAGTGGACAGCATTCAAGATTCATGTCAGTTGTGGGGCCAATTTCAGTATTTGGTGGCATGGAAAAGTTATGGACCGGAGGACTTCACCTGGGTTGATGCCTCAGATGTTCATGTTCCTTGTTTGGTCCATGACTTCCACACCTGGTTTCCTCAATGTCCCCATCTGCCTGGTCCCGGGGGAGGGGGCTCTGGGGGGGGGGATAGTGTCATGCCCTTGTTGGAGTCTGATTCTGAGGGGAAGATTGAGCAGCTGACAGGGAGTGGGAGTGTGGATCCAGTGGCTGTGGAAGAAATGGGGGAAGGGCACAGTCTGGTTGGGCAGTCAGAAGAAGACCCAGGGCCATCCCCTCTTCATTCTAGGGCATGCAGGGAGGAATGGAGAAGGGAGCAATGTTGCTTATGGGAGAGGAAAGGGACCTGATTCCCTTCATAGGCTGCAGCTGGGAAGACTGTTTAAAAGGGCAAACTGCGCATGGCAAAGTTGCTTGAAGTAAAGCGTGCATTATCGTTGTCAAGGCTTATCTGGGTTTTGGCATCCTCCCAACTGTGGGTGCTGAGTTATCTTTTGGAAGTCTGCAATTTATCATCCTGGCCTGTTGTGTTAAGTACTTCAGCATGGTTTGTGTTGGTTTTTTTAATTTCTAATTATCTTTACTTTGGATTCGGACTGCATTTCTTCCCTTCATAGACTGTTTTTGGAAGAGTTTGATCTCCAGCTGATGATAAGTGGACATTGGGGGCCAGGTTGAGGCACTAAAGGGAATTTATCTACTTTGGCGACTTTGTTATTTTTGTGCCACACCCCAGGTCATCACGGATCAAGGAGAAAATAACACTTATTGACTTCTTGTAGAGTAGAATCTCTCATATTTGATCTTTTACTATGTAAAATTTGTGCCTTCTCCAACAAATCAAACCTAATTAAGACCAAATATTTCTTACTTACAGGTAAGTTAACTACATTACTTTCTCTCAATATAGACAATGAACACCCAGCTATGAATTATGGTTAATATAATTCAGCAAATCTAGAGGAGCTTTTAGTTGTGAAAATCAAATTGTGATTAGCATATTCCTTTATGTTTATTTACTGATATCATTTATATGGCCACCCATCCCCCAAACTTCAAACCCTGAAACATTTCATGAAATGTCAGTAGTGTCAGAGCAAATTGTTGGAGCTCTTTGAGGATAGCTAGCTAGCTATTTAGTCAAATAGCATGGTCTCCACTGAACGTAAGTAGTTGGAGTCTTAGAAAATCAACAAGCATTTCTTATCTTTTGGTCTTCCATCTATGCATTCTTCTGAATTTTTACTACATATATAAATACATACATAACCCATCTATCCATCCAACTTTGAATCCAGTGGTGGGATTCAAAGTTTTTTACTACTGGTTCTGTGAGTGTGGCTTGGTGGGCATGGCAGGGGAAGGTTACTGCAAAATTCCATTTGCTCCCCATCCCACTAGCCTGCTTTCCAGCTCTGTTCTCCTGTTCAGGGCAACAAAAGAAGACCCAGCCAATCAGCTGGGACTCAGAAGGCAGAGAATAGATGTGGGCGGGGCCAGTCAGAAGTGGTATTTGCTGGTTCTTCGAACTACTCAAAATTTCCACTACCAGTTCTCCAGAACAGGTCAGAACCTGCTGAATACCACCTCTGAACTGTACATACATACATACATGTATATTTCTGAGTCTTACAACTAAGGTATTGTCTGAACATCTCCCTTCTAAGTGCTAATGAGGCTTGCTTAGGTTCTGAGTGCATGGAACATTATCCAAGTTTAACTACCTTCACAGAACCAAGATATATGATTCCAATCAGGACAACCTGGCTTGAATTCTACAGGTTCCTAATCCCCTGCCTCAGGTCAGAATGTGATAATTCACTGCAGCCAGCCAACTTGCCACAACCACCTCACCATGATCATCTTGCCATGGCCAACTCACTATGACCTATTTGTTGCAGGACAACTTGCCATGGAAAATTCCATGCAAGATAACTCAACATGTTAAATATTATCCACCACTGTTCTTCAACTATTTCCATTTTTGTCAATGGAAATAATATCAAAGAAACAGTGATGCATAACCTTTATTGCATTGAGTTATTTATTTATTTATTTATTTATTTGATTTGTCAATCGCTTACAAGATAATAGGTATAAGTATAAACATGAGTAAGAATACAGAAATAGGTACAAATAAATGGGGACAATAGGACAGGGACAGGATGGTGCACTTATGCACCCCCCTTACAGACCTCTTAGGAATGGGGTGAGGTCAATAGTGGATAGTTTGAGGTTAAAGGTTTGAGGATGTAACAACAGAGTCAGGTAGTGCATTCCAGGCATTGACCACTCTGTTGTTGAAGTCATACTTTCTGCAATCAAGTTTGGAGCGGATAACATTGAGTTTGTATCTGTTGTGTGCTCTTACTGTTGTGGTTGAAGCTTGAAGTAGTCATTGACTGGTAGGACAATGTAGCAGATAATTTTGTGTACTACGCTTAAGTCCAACCATAGGCAGCATAGTTCAAGATTGTCCAAGCCCAAAATTTCAAGTCTGGTGATATAGGGTATTCTGTTGCGAGCAGAGGAGTGTAGTACTCTTCTCGTGAAATACTTCTGGACTTGCTCAATTGTATTCATGTCTGATATACAGTGCAGATTCCAGACGGATGAACTGTATTCAAGTATTGGTCTAGCAAAGGTTTTGAATGCCCTAGTTAGCAATTCAATATTTACAGAGGAGAAGCTTCATAAGACTAGATTTACAACTCTTAATGCCTTTTTGGCAATGCTGTTACAGTGAGCTCTAGTGCTTAGATCATTAGATATGAGTACTCTGAGGTCCTTGATAGAGTGAGGGTCATCAACAAGGTCATATCCACCTAGCTTTTATTTGGTGAACTGCTTTTTTTTTTAACCAATGTGTAGGACAGAGCATTTGTTGGTCGAGATTTGGAGTTGCCAATTGTTTGACCATTCAGACACATAATCAAGGTCACTTTGAAAAACAGTAGCATTGTCAGTGGTGTTGAATAGTTTTACATCATCCACGAAGAGGATGCAGTTGCTTATAAGGTGATCGCAAAGGTCATTTATATAGAGTATAAAGAGTGTGGGTCCTAAAACGCTGCAACCACTGTTGACTGGAGCAGGGTTTGATATAGTGCTCCCTATTTTTACTATTTGTTGCCTGTTTGACAGGAATGCAGTAATCCACTTATGAAGGGATCCGGAAATGCCATAAGAGTTTAGTTTTAACAGTAGTTTGTCATGTACCAATGAATCAAAGGCTTTGCAGAAGTCTATGTAAATTGCATCTATTGCTTTACCCTGGTCGAGTAGAGTAGTCCATACGTTTTTGCAGTGTAGGAGAAGTAGGTTGCAGGACAATTTTTTCCTGAAACCAAATTGTTTTTGGGAGAGTAGGTTGCTTGACTCTAAGTGGAGGGTGATGAATTGGTTAATGATTGATTCCATGACTTTGCACATGACACAACACAGTGAGATTGGTCTGTAGTTTTCAACCAGGCTGGGGTCACCTTTTTTGAAGATAGGGATGACCGTAGCTAAGGATCATAGGTTCAGTAAGGAGCTGGTTTTGAATGATATATCATATATAATGCTTAGGGGTTCTGCTATGGCAGAGAGAGTTTTAAAAGTATGCACATAATCCATCGGGGCCAATAGATAGGATGGTTTTAGGTTTCGTAGTGCCTTTTCTACATTATCTTCTGTAAAGTCAATATGTAGTAGATCATTGCAGTTAGTTGTGGTATGACTAGGAAATGCTGTTTACAAAGACTGAACTGAAGAATGTGTTGAAGAGGTTGGTCTTAACAGCTTCGTCGCTGCAGTCTTTCCCATTTGGTCCCTTTAGAGGTGGGATGGTTCTTGAGTCTTTAAGTTTGGAGTTTACAAAATTGTAGAAGGTGCGGGTAGATTTTGTACATAGGAGGTTTTCCTCCTGCTTGCAGTAATAATTTGTGCATTCTGCCTTTATCTGTTGGCATAAGGTGTTGTATCAGTTTTAAAAGTTTGCTACATAGGTAGTTTTGTTTTTACACCATAGTGATTTTTTTAAAATTGAAGTTTCCTTATTGTTATGGGTAATTTGTTTTTTTTAGGGGTTACTAATGGTACATATAGTTAATGACTCTTTCAAGTTCAAGCAAGAATGCATTATAATGGTCTTCTATAGTATTACAGTTAGAGAACAGAATGTGCCAATCAAGAGATGATAGGTCGGCATCTATGAGATCATAGTTGGCTTTTTTGAAATTGTATTTTGCAGATCCATCATTATGATATTCTTTGTGAGGGTGTAAATTGAGACAAAAGTCAATCATACTGTGGTCACTGTTTGAAAAGGGTGCTTGTATTTGTAGGCCATAAATTGAGTTTGAGCTGTTGCAGAAGATGAGGTTGAGGCAGTTGTTGAGTCTAGTGTTGTCAGTTACTAATTGATCCAGTCCCAGTGTAGTAATGGCATTGTACAGGGTTGTATGTATGGGTTTGGATGTACATTCATTTAGGGTCCAGTTTATAAGAGGTAGATTGAGGTCACCAAGGAAAATAAGAGGGTGTGGACAAGAGGCAGTCCACATCAGCAGTAAAGTTAGTTTGTTTGCATGAACTATGTCATAATCAGGGGCTCTGTAGCATAGTAAGAAGCGAATAGTGGTATTTAAGGACAGTTCACAAATGATGGTCTCCAGAAGAGCAAGTTCTTGTGTAATTAGAATCTTTCTTAGATTGAGGGATTTTTTTATAGAAGATAGCAACTCCACCTCCTCTACAGATTTTGCGATTTGACTGATAAACGTAATATTCTCTGACTGTGGTAATGGAATCTGGAAAAGATGCATTCAACCACATCTCACAGACAAATATAATATTGAATGTGGCTGTGCTTAGTAAGATGAGGAATTCATGCATTTTGTTTGTGAGGCTTCTTCCATTGAGTAGTTTGCATTTTAGATATGTAGTAGTGGATCTGGAGGAAGTAAGGGGTGTGCATGCCTAATGTTGGATGTTGGGGTGATGGTTATTGTAATGTAAGTTGAAGATCTTGCTTTTGATACATTCTGTGTGGTAGTCAATGTATAGGTTAGTATTTCCTTGTTCTTGTAGTCTTTTGAGTTCAGAGCGTAGTTCACAGGACCGTACACGTTGCTGTAAGGTTAAGTCAGGACGAGAATGGAGATTCTTATGGTTTTCTTTTTTTAATAAAATTTTTATTAAATAATTACACACAAACATAAACATAAACAAAACATAAACAAAACAAAACATACATTAGATTTGAACCAGCTACTGCTGAGCTCACTTCACTCATTGTCCATCATTTATTAAGTCAATTCAAAAAAGTTATTGGATCTTTCTTCTGTCTAGCCATCCGTAGAAATTGTTCTATATTTTGTAATAGTCCGTTTCTTCTTTATTTTAATTTCCATTGTTAATTTGTCCATCTCTGAAATAATCTTTCTTATTAGTTCTGCTTCTGTTGGAGTTTCGGTATTTTTCCACTTTTGTGCAAAAACCATCCTCATGCGTAATAATGTGAATCATTAAATAAAAGGTTTCTTTGGTATGTCTTGGTATTAATTCCTAGTAGGAAAAATTCTGGTTTGAGGTATATTTCCTCATCACAAATTTCTCATAACCATTTACATATTTTATTCCAAAATTCCTGGGCCTTATTGCAACTCCACCATATGTGATAGTACATTCCTCTTTCCTTATTGCACTTCCAGCAAGTGGGAGAAAATTTATTGTTTATTTTAGCCAATCTTGCTGGTGTTATGTGCCATCTATAAAATAGTTTATATAAATTTTCCTTGAAAGGTGTTGCTAAAGTTATTTTTTTGTTTCTAGTCCAAATTTTCTGCCAATCATCCAAATTTATATTGTAGCCAAAATTTCTCATCCATGTTATCATTGTTTCTTTTACTTTTTCTTCTTCTAATTTAGCTTCCAATAACACTTGGTAGGTTTTTTTGATCATCTTTTCAACTGATCCCAACAAAATTTCATCCAATTCAGTCCTGTTTTTACTAATGCCCAATTCTTTCTTATCCTTTAAGTATTTGGATTGGAGTTGCAAATAGGCCCACCATTCCAATTCTATTCCCTGATCAGTCAGCTGCTGTCTAGTTTGTTATTCCCCTTTTTCGTCTAGTAATTCCTCGTATGTAATAATTTTGCCGTATCGTAGTAGGTGTGGGTGCATCAAAGCTTCTAATGTTGATAACCAAATTGGTGTTTGGATGTACATTTGTTTTTAATTTTAAACCATGTGTGTAAAAGTGTCTGTCTAACTTTGTGGTTTTGTACATAACTATGCCCTTTATACTGTCTTGTCCGAGGAAAGTGTGCCACCCAGACTGGAGGTTGTATCCCTCTAATGTTAATATTCTTTTATTTGTATGGTTGATCCAATCTTTTATCCAAGTCAATGTTGCAGCTCTATAATACAGCTCCCAGTCTGGGAGGCCAAACCCACCTCTCTCCGTGGCATCTTGTAGTAATTTTAATTTTACCCTCGGTTTTTCTTTTGCCAAATGAAGTTTGATACCAATCTATTTAATTCATCAAAGAAAGTTCTTTCTAGTTTTATAGGGGCATTTTGGAAAAGAAATAAGATTTTAGGCAAAATGTTCATTTTTATCGTGGCTATTCTTCCCATAAAGGATAAGTTTAGATTGTTCCATCTTCTTAAATCGTTAATTATTCGTTTGATAAGTGGGTCATAATTATCTTTCTTAAGTGTACTATGTTTGGCTGATATAATGATTCCTAAGTATTTTATTTTTTCAACAGTTTCAATGCCCATCGTTGCCACCAATAGTTGTTTTTGTTTATTTGTCATATTTTTAGTGATCATTTTGTTTTGTTCTTGTTGACCTTTAGACCCACCACTAATCCAAATTCATCTAATTTTTCTAATAATTTAGGTCCCAAGGTTTGTGGTTCCTCTAGAATAAAAAGTAAATCATCATAAATGCTTGTAATTTGAATTCTTCCTTCTTTATTTTTAAGCCTTTTATTTCTCTTTCTTTTTTAGTGTTCCCCTTCTAAACTTAAGAAGCAAAATGAAAGGAGATGGGTTACTAAACTAAGGAACGAACACGGGAGATATGTTTTAAAGAGGAAGAAAAAGGCAGATCATAAAAAAATATTATAAAGACTTATACACAGAAGTAAACCACAACAGAAGATCAAATTCAAAGGTATTTAAAAAATGATTTTACAGAAATTTCAGAGGATGACAAAGAATCTTTAAATCATAGCATAACACTCCAAGAGGTATATGGGGCCATTAACAAGCAAAATTGACAAAGCCCCAGGCCCAGATGGCCTACCGCTGAAATTTATAAAGCACAACAAGATACATTAGGAAAAGAAATGTTAAAAATCTTTAATGAAGTCTTAGACAGGGCGAAATGTCCCCAATCTTGGCATGAAGCAAAGATATCTATTATTCCTAAAGCAGGAAGCGATTTGACAGACCAGGAGAACTACTGACCAATTTCCCTACTCAATGTTGACTACAAGATTTTTATGACTATTCTGGCCGAAAGACTGAAAAAATACTTAATAAACTTATATCCACAGATCAAAACGGTTTTCTCCCACACAGACACCTTAGAAATAATATCAGAATAACATTAGATGTATTAGAATATTATGAAGACCGTAGTGCAGAACAAGCAGCATTACTATTTCTGGACGCTCAAAAAGCATTTGATAACGTAAAATGGGATTTTATTCTGCAACAAAGTAAACATTTGAATTTAGGACCCAAATTTATAAACGTAATTCTGGCTATTCATCAAAAACAAGAAGCTACAATTTTAATTAACGGGGACTTACGGATAAATTTCAAATCAGAAGGGAACTAGACAAGGATGCCCACTGTCGCCACTGTTGTTTATCATGACTTTACAGACCTTAATCAGAACAATTAAAAGAGATTCTTATGGTTGATGTTGCTCTCGGCAAGTGAGTTTATAGTGTAAATGAATTTTCATTTGCTTAATTCATTTTGCAAACAACCCTGCAGAAGCGGGGCCACGAGCCATCAATGTTTTTGAACTCTGGGCGATGCAAATGTCGAGTATTTTATCAGGGAGATGCTTGATGCTTGATAGCCACAGATTGGTAATCACATTATTTGCACTAGACACTCTAATCATACTAATCAATCAAACAATCAATCAATTGATAAATTATTTTAGAGAAATTATTATAGAGAAATTATTTTATAGACATCATTATCTAATCATTGATATAAGTCTTGAGGTAATAAAGTTATAAGTTTTGATGTAATGAAGTAATCAGTGATATAAATATTGAAGTAATGAAGTAGTAAGTCAGCAAGTAAAGGGTTATTGCTTTGCTGGCTGCTGTTATCTGATCCACTTGTATAGCTGGCTCCATCTCAGCTGACAGGAAATCTCCGCTCAGGAGTCTCTGTCCAGGGAATCTTGGTGAGGTAGAGGTTGAAGGCATGTGGTTTCTTTTGTTTGAATGGCTTCAAAGTGATTGATTTTTGTTGAGGTAGTGGTTGTTGAGGTAGAATTGTCCATAGCAAATTGTCCTATGTTGAGTTGGTCGTAGCAAATTGTCCTGCAATGAGATGGCTCCAATGAGTTGGCACAGTGAGATGAACATGACAAATTGTCCTAGGTCCTCCTCAGGTTCAGAGTCAAAATACTAATCTGGATCTCCATGTAGTGGAGTAGAACTAAACTCCACTAGATGGAGTTCATCTTCCAAGCTATATGTAAGGCCCAGACTGTCTCCCCTTCAGATGATAAGAATGAACTTTTGAAAACTGGGTATTTCAAAAGAAATACTTTATTGAAAAAGAAGATATCCAGGTGATATTCAAAGCAGGGTCTAATATGCTTCCAGGCATGCAGCTTAGATAAAGGAGTTAGAACCCCTCCCTTAATCCAGTGTGGATTTTGTCAATACAAAGAAGCAACATTTAATTCATCCACCCCCATTTTTCTGGGAATGTAGTTGAGAAAAACTTCCCAGGAAGTTTCTTTCGAGCTGGAATTTTTATGCCCCTTCTCCTCTTGCTATCTCTCCAAGAGGTGACAAGTTTCCAGGCATCTGGGCTCCAGTCCCCAGTTGTATATCATGTGCAAGTTATACAGTTTCAATACAAAATTAAGATATTCAGGTTACATAAAAATAACTATCAAACCCTCCTTCTTCTTCCATTGAAGAATGGCAGATACATGAATCTCACACTATAACAATGACAAACAAGCCAAAATGTTAGTTTT
The DNA here is from genome assembly GCA_009733165.1 of Naja naja. Classification (NCBI taxonomy): domain Eukaryota; kingdom Metazoa; phylum Chordata; class Lepidosauria; order Squamata; family Elapidae; genus Naja; species Naja naja. The sequence goes on from CM019155.1 coordinate 67,722,275, forward strand.
CAAAGTGCCCTTAAATAACTGATAGAGTATTATTCAGAAGCATTGCGAGAAATTCATGATGCCTATTTAGTCTCACTCATTGTTGAGGACTCAGAGAGACAATTGTGGACCAGCTGCTAATTTAGGCTTTATGTACATATTACAGTTAAATTTTTATTAATATTCAAGATTTTAGCATTAATTTCAAAAGAAGAGATGGGAAATGGCTTGTTTTTCTTTAAGGCACAATATTTGTTGTTATTGAATGCCTAATCTAATAATAAAATCATAGAATTTATAAACACGCACACACACACACACTTTATATGCATGTATATTTTTATGTATTTCCTGGAGGGAGGGAAGGAAGGTGGAACCTCCAATCTAATTTCCATATTTTCTCATTTGCACTTACTAGTGTTTAAAATGATTGGGGTTTCTTGCTTTAAAAGCTTTTCTTGCTTTTGGGGTTGCTTTTTAAAATCCTGATACAGTTGGCTTTTGTAACTCTGCCTAATTAAATCCTCTAAAGCAGATCTAAAATAGGCAGAATTTACAGCAATTATAGTTTAAAATATCAACCTAATTGGTTTACAGTCTTGACACTACAGTGCCATTCAAGTTTGTATAGTGTATTACAGTTAATATGCACAAAATAATTTTTGTTGTTAATTAGTCCTTAATTATCCCATTTTT
>CM019155.1:67723949-67766236 GCA_009733165.1 Naja naja
TTATTTATTTATTTATTTATTTATTTGATTTGTCAATCGCCAGATAATAGGTATAAACATGAGTAAGAATACAGGAAATAGGTACAAATAAATGGGGACAATAGGACAGGGACAGGATGGCACTTATGCACGCCCTTTACAGACCTCTTAGGAATGGGGTGAGGTCAATAGTGGATAGTTTGAGGTTAAAGGTTTGAGGATGTAACAACAGAGTCAGGTAGTGCATTCCAGGCATTGACCACTCTGTTGCTGAAGTCATACTTTCTGCAATCAAGTTTGGAGCGGTTAACATTGAGTTTGTATCTGTTGTGTGCTCTATTGTTGTGGTTGAAGCTGAAGTAGTCATTGACTGGTAGGACATTGTAGCAGATAATTTGTGTACTACGCTTAAGTCCAACCATAGGCAGCATAGTTCAAGATTGTCCAAGCCCAAAATTTCAAGCCTGGTGATATAGGGTATTCTGTTGCAGCAGGAGTGTAGTACTCTTCTCGTGAAATACTCTGGACTTGCTCAATTGTATTAATGTCTGATATACAGTGCAGATTCCAGACAGATGAGCTGTATTCAAGTATTGGTCTAGCAAAGGTTTTGTATGCCCTAGTTAGCAATTCAATATTTCCAGAGGAGAAGCTTCATAAGATTAGATTTACAACTCTTAATGCTTTTTGGCAATGCTGTTACAGTGAGCTCTAGTGCTTAGATTAGATATGAGTACTCGAGGTCCTTGACAGAGTGAGGTCATCAACAAGGTCATATCCACCTAGTTTGTATTTGGTGAACTGTTTTTTTTTACCAATGTAGGACAGAGCATTTGTTGGTCGAGATTTGGAGTTGCCAATTGTTTGACCATTCAGACACATAATCAAGGTCACTTTGAAGAACAGTAGCATTGTCAGTGGTGTTGAATAGTTTTACATCATCCTGCAAAGAGGATGCAGTTGCTTATAAGGTGATCGCAAAGGTCATTTATATAGAGTATGGGTCCTAAAACTGCCTTGACACACTGTTGACTGGAGCAGGGTTTGATATAGTGCTCCCTATTTTTACTATTTGTTGCCTGTTTGACAGGAATGCAGTAATCCACTTATGAAGTGATCCGGAAATGCCATAAGTGTTTAGTTTTAACAGTAGTTTGTCATGTACCACTGAATCAAAGGCTTTGCAGAAGTCTATGTAAATTATCTATTGCTTTACCCTGGTCGAGTAGAGTAGTCCATATTTTGCAGTGTAGGAGAAGTAGGTTGCAGGACAATTTTTTCCTGAAACCAAATTGTTTTTGGGAGAGTAGGTTGTTTGACTCTAAGTGGAGGGTGATGAATTGGTTAATGATTGATTCCATGACTTTGCACATGACACAACACAGTGAGATTGGTCTGTAGTTTTCAACCAGGCTGGGGTCACCTTTTTTGAAGATAGGGATGACCGTAGCTAAGGACCATAGGTTCAGTAAGGAGCTGGTTTTGAATGATATATCATATATAATGCTTAGGGGTTCTGCTATGGCAGAGAAGAGGTTTTTTAAGAAGTATGCACATAATCCATCGGGGCCAATAGATAGGATGGTTTTAGGTTTCGTGCCTTTTCTACATTATCTTCTGTAAAGTCAATATGTAGTAGATCATTGCAGTTAGTTGTGGTAAGGACTAGGAATGCTGTTTACAAAGACTGAACTGAAGAATGTGTTGAAGAGGTTGGCCTTAACAGCTTTCGCTGCAGTCTCTTCCCATTTGGTCCCTTTAGAGGTGGGATGGTTCTTGAGTCTTTAAGTTTGGAGTTTACAAAATTGTAGAAGGTGCATGGTAGATTTTGTACATAGGAGGTTTTCCTCCTGCTTGCAGTAATAATTTGTGCATTCTGCCTTTATCTGTTGGCATAAGGTGTTGTATCAGTTTTAAAGTTTGCTACATAGCTAGTTTTGTTTTACACCATAGTGATTTTTTTAAATTGAAGCTTATTGTTATGGGTAATTTGTTTTTTAGGGGTTACTAATGGTACATATAGTTTAATGACTCTTTCAAGTTCAAGAATGCATTATAATGGTCTTCTGTAGTATTACAGTTAGAGAACAGAATGTGCCAATCAAGAGATGATAGGTCGGCATCTATGAGATCATAGTTGGTTTTTTGAAATTGTATTTTGGAGATCCATCATTATGATCTCTTTGTGAGGGTGTAAATTGAGACAAAAGTCAATCATACTGTGGTCACTGTTTGAAAAGGGTTCTTGTATTTGTAGGCCATAAATTGAGTTTGAGCTGTTGCAGAAGATGAGGTTGAGGCAGTTGTTGAGTCTAGTGTTGTTAGTTACTAATTGATCCAGTCCCAGTGTGTAACAGCATTGTACAGGGTTGCATGTATGGGTTTGGATGTACATTCATTTAGGGTCCAGTTTATAAGAGGTAGATTGAGGTCACCAAGGAAAATAAGAGGGTGTGGACAAGAGGCAGCCCACATCAGCAGTGAAGTTAGTTTGTTTGCATGAACTATGTCATAATCAGGGCTCTGTAGCATAGTAAGAAGCGATAGTGGTATTTAAGGACAGTTCACAAATGATGGTCCTGGAAGAGCAAGTTCTTGTGTAATTTGAATCTTCTTAGATTTAGGGATTTTTTATAGAAGATAGCAACCCACCTCCCTCTACAGATTTTGCGATCTGACTGATAAACGTGATATTCTCTGACTGTGGTAATGGAATCTGAAAAGATGCATTCAACCACATCTCACAGACAAATATAATATTGAATGTGGCTGTGCTTAGTAAGATGAGGAATTCATGCATTTTGTTTGTGAGGCTTCTTCCATTGAGTAGTTTGCATTTTAGATATGTAGTAGTGGATCTGGAGGAAGTAAGGTGTGCATGCCTAATGTTGGATGTTGGGGTGATGGTTATTGTAATGTAAGTTGAAGATCTTGCTTTTGATACATTCTGTGTGGTAGTCAATGTATAGGTTAGTATTTCCTTGTTCTTGTAGTCTTTGAGTTCAGAGCGTAGTTCACAGGACCGCATTAATGCTGCTGTAAGGTTGTCAGGACGAGAGAATGGAGATTCTTATGTTTCTTTTTAATAAAAATTTTATTAAATAATTACACACAAACATAAACATAAACAAAACATAAACAAAACAAAACATACATTAGATTTGAACCAGCTACTGCTGAGCTCACTTCACTCATTGTCCATCATTTATTAAGTCAATTCAAAAAGTTATTGGATCTTTCTTCTGTCTAGCCATCCAGAGAAATTGTTCTATATTTTGTAATAGTCCGCTTCTTCTTTATTTTTAATTTCCATTGTTAATTTGTCCATCTCTGCACGAAATAATCTTTCTTATTAGTTCTGCTTCTGTTGAGTTTTATTTTTTTTCCACTTTGTGCAAAACCATCCTCAGCTGCCGTAATAATGTGAATCATTAAATAAAAGGTTTCTTTCTTTCGGTATGTCTTGGTATTAATTCCTAGTAGGAAAATTCTGGTTTGAGGTATATTTCCTCATCACAAATTTCATAACCATTTACATATTTTATTCCAAAATTCCTGGGCCTTATTGCAACTCCACCATATGTGATAGTACATTCCTCTTTCCTTATTGCACTTCCAGCAAGTGGGAGAAAATTTATTGTTTATTTTAGCCAATCTTGCTGGTGTTATGTGCCATCTATAAAATAGTTTATATAAATTTTCCTTGAAAGGTGTTGCTAAAGTTATTTTTTTGTTTCTAGTCCAAATTTTCTGCCAATCATCCAAATTTATATTGTAGCCAAAATTTCTCATCCATGTTATCATTGTTTCTTTTACTTTTTCTTCTTCTAATTTAGCTTCCAATAACACTTGGTAGGTTTTTTTGATCATCTTTTCAACTGATCCCAACAAAATTTCATCCAATTCAGTCCTGTTTTTACTAATGCCCAATTTTTCTTATCCTTTAAGTATTTGGATTGGAGTTGCAAATAGGCCCACCATTCCATTCTATTCCCTGATCAGTCAGCTGCTGTCTAGTTTGTTATTCCCCTTTTCGTCTAGTAATTCCTCATGTAATAATTTTGTCATCGTAGTAGGTGTGGGTGCATCAAAGCTTCTAATGTTGATAACCAAATTGGTGTTTGGATGTACATTTGTTTTTAATTTTAAACCATGTGTAAAAGTGTCTGTCTAACTTTGTGGTTTTGTACATAACTATGCCCTTTATACTGTCTTGTCCGAGGAAAGTGTGCCACCCAGACTGGAGGTTGTATCCCTCTAATGTTAATATTCTTTTATTTGTATGGTTGATCCAATCTTTTATCCAAGTCAATGTTGCAGCTCTATAATACAGCTCCCAGTCTGGGAGGCCAAACCCACCTCTCTCCGTGGCATCTTGTAGTAATTTTAATTTTACCCTCGGTTTTTTCTTTTGCCAAATGAAGTTTGATACCAATCTATTTAATTCATCAAAGAAAGTTCTTTCTAGTTTTATAGGGGCATTTTGGAAAAGAAATAAGATTTTAGGCAAAATGTTCATTTTTATCGTGGCTATTCTTCCCATAAAGGATAAGTTTAGATTGTTCCATCTTCTTAAATCGTTAATTATTCGTTTGATAAGTGGGTCATAATTATCTTTCTTAAGTGTACTATGTTTGGCTGATATAATGATTCCTAAGTATTTTATTTTTTCAACAGTTTCAATGCCCATCGTTGCCACCAATAGTTGTTTTGTTTATTTGTCATATTTTTAGTGATCATTTTGTTTTGTTCTTGTTGACCTTAGACCCACCACTAATCCAAATTCATCTAATTTTTCTAATAATTTAGGTCCCAAGGTTTGTGGTTCCTCTAGAATAAAAAGTAAATCATCCATAAATGCTTGTAATTTGAATTCTTCCTTCTTTATTTTTAAGCCTTTTATTTCTCTTTCTTTTTTAGTGTTCCCCTCTAAACTTAAGAAGCAAAATGAAAGGAGATGGGTTACTAAACTAAGGAACGAACACGGGGAGATATGTTTTAAAGAGGAAGAAAAAGGCAGATCATAAAAAATATTATAAAGACTTATACACAGAAGTAAACCACGCAACAGAAGATCAAATTCAAAGGTATTTAAAAAAACGCAGATTTTACAGAAATTTCAGAGGATGACAAAGAATCTTTAAATCATAGCATAACACTCCAAGAGGTATATGGGGCCATTAACAAGCAAAAAATTGACAAAGCCCCAGGCCCAGATGGCCTACCGGCTGAAATTTATAAAGCACAACAAGATACATTAGGAAAAGAAATGTTAAAAATCTTTAATGAAGTCTTAGACAGGGCGAAATGTCCCCAATCTTGGCATGAAGCAAAGATATCTATTATTCCTAAAGCAGGAAGCGATTTGACAGACCCGGAGAACTACTGACCAATTTCCCTACTCAATGTTGACTACAAGATTTTTATGACTATTCTGGCGAAAGACTGAAAAAATACTTAATAAACTTATATCCACAGATCAAAACGGTTTTCTCCCACACAGACACCTTAGAAATAATATCAGAATAACATTAGATGTATTAGAATATTATGAAGACCGTAGTGCAGAACAAGCAGCATTACTATTTCTGGACGCTCAAAAGCATTTGATAACGTAAAATGGGATTTTATTCTGCAACAAAGTAAACATTTGAATTTAGGACCCAAATTTATAAACGTAATTCTGGCTATTCATCAAAAACAAGAAGCTACAATTTTAATTAACGGGGACTACGGATAAATTTCAAATCCAGAAGGGAACTAGACAAGGATGCCCACTGTCGCCACTGTTGTTTATCATGACTTTACAGACCTTAATCAGAACAATTAAAAGAGATTCTTATGGTTGATGTTGCTCTCGGCAAGTGAGTTTATAGTGTAAATGAATTTTCATTTGCTTAATTCATTTTGCAAACAACCCTGCAGAAGCTGCAACGAGCCATCAATGTTTTTGAACTCTGGGCCGATGCAGGAAATGTCGAGTATTTTATCAGGGAGATGCTTGATGCTTGATAGCCACAGATTGGTAATCACATTATTTGCACTAGACACTCTAATCATACTAATCAATCAAACAATCAATCAATTGATAAATTATTTTAGAGAAATTATTATAGAGAAATTATTTTATAGACATCATTATCTAATCATTGATATAAGTCTTGAGGTAATAAAGTTATAAGTTTTGATGTAATGAAGTAATCAGTGATATAAATATTGAAGTAATGAAGTAGTAAGTCAGCAAGTAAAGGGTTATTGCTTTGCTGGCTGCTGTTATCTGATCCACTTGTATAGCTGGCTCCATCTCAGCTGACAGGAAATCTCCGCTCAGGAGTCTCTGTCCAGGGAATCTTGGTGAGGTAGAGGTTGAAGGCATGTGGTTTCTTTTGTTTGAATGGCTTCAAAGTGATTGATTTTTGTTGAGGTAGTGGTTGTTGAGGTAGAATTGTCCATAGCAAATTGTCCTATGTTGAGTTGGTCGTAGCAAATTGTCCTGCAATGAGATGGCTCCAATGAGTTGGCACAGTGAGATGAACATGACAAATTGTCCTAGGTCCTCCTCAGGTTCAGAGTCAAAATACTAATCTGGATCTCCATGTAGTGGAGTAGAACTAAACTCCACTAGATGGAGTTCATCTTCCAAGCTATATGTAAGGCCCAGACTGTCTCCCCTTCAGATGATAAGAATGAACTTTTGAAAACTGGGTATTTCAAAAGAAATACTTTATTGAAAAAGAAGATATCCAGGTGATATTCAAAGCAGGGTCTAATATGCTTCCAGGCATGCAGCTTAGATAAAGGAGTTAGAACCCTCCCTTAATCCAGTGTGGATTTTGTCAATACAAAGAAGCAACATTTAATTCATCCACCCCATTTTTCTGGGAATGTAGTTGAGAAAACTTCCCAGGAAGTTTCTTTCGAGCTGGAATTTTATGGCCCCTTCTCCTCTTGCTATCTCTCCAAGAGGTGACAAGTTTCCAGGCATCTGGGCTCCAGTCCCCAGTTGTATATCATGTGCAAGTTATACAGTTTCAATACAAGAATTAAGATATTCAGGTTACATAAAAATAATTACTTGTATCAAACCCCTCCTTCTTCTTCCATTGAAGAATGGCAGATACATGAATCTCACACTATAACAATGACAAACAAGCCAAAATGTTAGTTTTCAAAGTGCCCTTAAATAACTGATAGAGTATTATTCAGAAGCATTGCGAGAAATTCATGATGCCTATTTAGTCTCACTCATTGTTGAGGACTCAGAGAGGTCTGTGGACAATTGTCCAAGAATGCCAGCTGCTAATTTAGGCTTTATGTACATATTACAGTTAAATTTTTATTAATATTCAAGATTTTAGCATTAATTTCAAAAGAAGAGATGGGAAATGGCTTGTTTTTCTTTAAGGCACAATATTTGTTGTTATTGAATGCCTAATCTAATAATAAAATCATAGAATTTATAAACACACGCACACACACACACACTTTATATGCATGTATATTTTTATGTATTTCCTGGAGGGAGGGAAGTAGGGAAGGGTGGAACCTCCAATCTAATTTCCATATTTTCTCATTTGCACTTACTAGTGTTTAAAATGATTGGGGTTTTTTCTTGCTTTAAAGAGCTTTTCTTGCTTTTGGGGTTGCTTTTTAAAATCCTGATACAGTTGGCTTTTGTAACTCTGCCTAATTAAATCCTCTAAAGCAGATCTAAAATAGGCAGAATTTACAGCAATTATAGTTTAAAATATCAACCTAATTGGTTTACAGTCTTGATGACACTACAGTGCCATTCAAGTTTGTATAGTGTATTACAGTTAATATGCACAAAATAATTTTTGTTGTTAATTAGTTCCTTAATTATCCCATTTTTTACCTTTTATAATCGTCTTCCTTCTTTCTTTTGTTTAATTGTATGTTACAATTCAAAAGGACAGTCTCCCCATTGTAAGCTTTTTTTGTGTTATGGGAGATACATTTTTTGTAAATTTCATCCCAGAGGAATAATCTAAGTTCTTCTATTGGCAATTGTAGTGGTATCCAGCAGGTCTGAGGAAATCCCGATTAAGTTCAAGAAATATATATTTATTATTTATTATTTATTTATTTATTATTTATTTATTAGGCTTATATGCCGCCCTATCTCCTGAGGGACTCAGGGCAGCTTACAATTAAAACAGTCCCAATACAATTACTTAAATGTTAAAGGACATTAAAAACCAAGGTCTCATTTGTCAATTAGAATATTTTAAATATATATTTAACACCCTCCCTCAGTCCCCATCAGTCCGGGTAGGCTAGTTGGAATAGCCAAGTTTTTAGGTCACGGCAGAAGGAGCGGAGGTCAGGAGCCGTCCGGAGCTCCAGGGGAAGTTGATTCCATAGGGTGGGTGCTCCCACTGAGAAGGCCCTACTCCTGGGGGTCGCCAGTCAACATTGTTGTGTCGATGGCACCTGGAGCAGGCCCTCTCGATGGGAGCGCATGGGATGTTGGGAAGCTGTTATCGGCAGCAGGGTCTCCCGCATGTATCCTGGTCCAATGCCATAAAAGGCTTTATAGGTCAATGCCAGCACCTTGAATCTCACTCGGAGGGCAACCGGTAGCCAGTGCAGCTCACGCAGGAGGGGTATAATATGGGAGTATCGGGAACTTCCCATCACAACCCGAGCTGCAGCATTCTGGACCAGCTGAAGCCTCCGGGTGGTCCTTAAGGGCAGCCCCATGTAAAGAGCATTGCAGTAGTCCAGATGGGAGATAACGAGTGCATGAGTGACTGTACGCAGGGCATCTCGGTCCAGATAGGGATGTAACTGGTGCACCAGGCAAACCTGAGCGAATGCCCCCATGGCCACAGCTCCCGCCTGTTCCTCCAAACTGAGCTGTGTATTCAGGAGGACACCCAAGTTGCATGCCCTATCTACAGGGGGTAACACCTCTCCCTCCATAGCCAAAGATGGAATCTCCTGGACAATTCGAGATGCCGGTATGTACAGCCACTCGGTCTTAGCTGGGTTGAGCCGAAGCCTGTTCCTTCCCATCCAGACCCGTACCGCCTCCAGACATCGGGACATCACATTGGGGGCATCACTGGGTTGGTTAGGGGTGGAGATAAAAAGCTGAGTATCATCAGCATACTGATGATACCTCACCCCAAAACCACAGATGATCTCGCCCAGGGGGTTCATGTAGATGTTGAACAGGAGGGGCAAAAGAACCGACCCCTGAGGCACCCCACATAGGAGGGGTCTTGGGGCCGATTTCTGCCCCCCTGCCAACACTACTTGCATGTGACCCGAGAGGTAGGAGGAGAACCACCGTAAAACGGTGCCCCCCACTCCCAACCCCTTGAGGCATCGCAGTAAGATACCATGGTTGATGGTATCAAAAACCACTGAGAGATCTAACAAGACCAGGACAGAGGAGTAAGCTTTGTCCCGTGCCCTCCAGAGATCATCCACCAGCGCGACCAATGTTATATAATAATATAATATATGTTATAATTATAATTATAATATAATATATGTTGAACTCTGAATAAAACATCTAAACTTGCAATACTGGGTTTCTTGAAGAGTTTTGAGTTGGTTGAGCTGCCTTCTAATAAAAAAAGTTTTGAAGTAATTTGATTGTCCCATGTTCTGTGAAAGTAGTTTAGCCAAACAAAATATTGGGGACTAGGAATCAGTATCTGGTCTCTTATTTGTCATCCAGAAATACAACAATACTTAGGATGGCAATTAAAGCTGACTGCTACAAGTTCAGTTTGCAGAAAAAGTTGGCAAAAGGTATTATTTTAAAAACATTTTGAAAACATTAAAACAAATCTCCATAGAAACATAGCTCTCTGTGGAAAAAATACTTTAAAAGAATGTTCTCATATAGTCATCTCAAATATTTTTAGTTCTCAACAATTTTTGAGACTCCAGGCAACATGCTGGCAGAACAAAAAACGTAATCATTTATACATTTTTTTCAGTTAACCTCTACCTTAATCTGAATAGGAAGCAAACAACAAAAATTATACTGTGCCAATGAACTTTTCTTACTGTTTAATAATAAAAATAATCTCTTTGGCTAATTTATTGTCATCCTATTTACTTAACTAGATCAAATTATATATTTATTTGATCGTTTTTATCCCAGCTTTAGTACTCTTTTTTGAAGCATACTGCCTCCAGGAATAAATGAAGCAATTGCTACAGCTAGCAATGTGAAAGGGCATTGTTTGCTTGCTTGTTTGTTTGTTTGTTTATTTATTTATTTATTTATTTATTTATTTATTTATTCAACTTGTATGCACCCTCTCCAAAAGGACTCGGCTCACAGATAAAAGACAATACAATAAGTTAAGTTAACTAAAATAGAATTAAATTGCAACAAGCCGAATTAAACTAAAAATCCCATAGTAAATAAAAAACCCTTCCCCCGAGGAGTCAGCACAGCCCAGCCTGTTCAAACAGCCAAGTTTTTGGGTCATGATGGAAGGTGCGGAGATCAGGGGCCAGGCGGAGCCCCAGAGGTAGTTGGTTCCAGAGAGCGGGAGCCGCTACAGAGTAGGCCCTTCCCTGGGATACTGCCAGCCGACACTGAGTCGCAGACAGCATCCTGAGAAGTCCCTGCCTGTGCGTTCGTACAGGGTGGTTGGTATTCGATGCCGCAGTAGACGCCTCATAAATAACCCGGACCCATGTCTCATAGGACTTTGAATGTTAATACTAAGACCTTGAATCTCATCCGGAGGGTAACCGGTAGCCAATGCAGCTCACGCAGGATGGGTGTAACATGGGACTACCGGGAAGCTCCCATCACAACCTGTGCAGCCACATTCTGCACCAGCTGAAGCCTCCGGATGGTGTGCAAGGGCAGTCCTACATAGAGAGCATTGCAGTAGTCGAGCCGGGAGGTAACAAGTGCCTGAGTGACAGTGCGCAGGGCATCTCGGCCTAGATAAGGGCACAGCTGGCGAACCAGCCGAACCTGGGCAAATGCCCCCCTGGCCACGGCTCCCACCTGCTCCTCCATCCTGATCCGTGAATCCAGGAGGACACCCAAGTTCCATGCCCTGTCCACGGGGGCAACACCTCTCCCCATGACCAAAGATGGAATCTCCTGACTGGGCCGAGATGTCAGTATGCACAGCCATTCTGTCTTGGCCGGATTGAGCCAAAGCATGTTCCTGTCCATCCAGATCCGTACTGCATCCAGACAATGGGATATCACAGAGAGGGCATCACTGATATGGCCTGGGGTGGAGATGTACAACTCATATCATCAGCGCACTGATGATACTTCACCCCAAAGCCACGGATGATCTCGCCAGCGCTTCATATAGATGTTGAACAGAAGGGGCGAGAAGAACCAACCCCTGAGGGACTCCACAAGTGAGAGCCCTCAGCGCCGACCTCTGCCCCCCTGCCAACACCAATTGCGAGAGGAAGGAGGAGAACCACTGCAATACAGTGCCTCCCACTCCCAACCCTCTGAGACGCCACAACAGGATACCATGGTCGATGGTATCGAAAGCTGCTGAGAGATCTAACAGGACCAGGACAGAGGAAAAACCCCTGTCCCGAGCCCTCAGGAGATCATCCACCAGTGCGACCAATGCTGTCTCCATGCTATACCTGGGCCGGAAGCCTGATTGGTATGGATCTAGGTAGTCTGCTTCCTCCAGGAAAAGCAGAAACTGCTGAGCCACCACAACAGGCCACCTTAGAGGAAGGCATTGACCACCACTGCCTGGAGCCAGCCTCTTGTGACCTCCCTGGAGGCATAAACCAACCAGGAAGGGCATGGGTCCAACAAACATGTGGTGGAACTCAGTCGCATGATCCTGTCCACTTCATCCTCAGAAACAGGATCGAACTCAGTCCAGATTACATTGGCCAGACCATCTGCATCCCCAGGGTCAGGCCCCTGCACATTAGAGTTCAGCCCTTCCTGGATCCAAGCGATCTTATCCTGCAGGTTTAGTCCAAATTCCTCAGCTCTGCCCTGCAAGGGATCCACCACAGCCCCTGGATGTAATAGGGAGTGGGTGACCCTGAACAGGGTGGCTGGGTGGTTACCTGCAGATGCTATGAGAGCCGAGAAGTAAGCCCTCCTCACAGCTACCAGGTAAGTCCTAATATGGGCTCTTAGCTGGGCTCGGTTGGAACCGGAGCGGGTGGACCTCCATCTGCTCTCTAAGGCCCTTCTCTGACGCTTCATCTCCCGGAGCTCCTCGGTATACCAGGGAGCCATCCGGGATCTGCGCTGGGTAAGAGGACGCATGGGGACAACTCTGTCAAGGGCCCCTGCCGCCGCCTGATGCCAGGCTGCCGTCAGGGCCTCGGCAGAGCTGTGGGCCAAGGATGTAGGGAAAAACTTCAGTTCCGCCTGGAACCTTTCTGGGTCCATTAGGCATCTGGGGCAGAACCATCTGAGTGGCTCCTCATCCCAGCGGTGTGGGGTAGCTTGATGGAAAGCCAGCCATAGGAGATAATGATTGGACCATGGAACGGGATGGACAGAAAAATTGCCATCCCCCAGACCATTCCGCCACTGCTTCGAGATAAAAACCAGGTCGAGCATGTTGCCCCCCTCATGAGCCGGGCCATCAATCACCTGAGTCAGGCCCATGGCCACCATGGAAGCCATGCATTCCTGGGCCAAACCTGACAACGTCCCAAGGGAAGGCAAGTTGAAGTCACCCAGAACAATAAGCTCAGGGAACTCCAATGCCAACCCCGAGACGGCATCGAGAAGGGCAGATGCTACATAGCTGAGGGAAAGGTATGTAAGCAACAAGCCCACTCCCCGGCCCACTCCTCAGTAGGAGGGCCTCACACACCCCTATCTCCAGAACAGGGACCTCCCTTGGAATCAGGGTTTCCTGAATAATGACAGCCACCCCCCCCTCCCCTGGGCTCGTGACCTGTGCAACACCCAAAAACCTGGGGGGCATAACTCGACCAGAGGGAGGCCACCCTCTAGGCCCACCCAGGTCTTGGTGATGCAAGCCAGGTCCGTGGCCTCCTCCTCAATTACCTCACGGAGGAGGGTTGCCTTGTTAGCCACAGACCTGGCATTAAAGTACACCAGTCGGAGCCCAGGGGTCCTAGATCCTGGGCCCCCAGGAAATTGGGAGGGGGCAGTGGGGTCAGAGCACATCACCGTATGAAGACACCGGGGGCGCGCTCCCCTAACATGATGTGGCCCCATGCCTCGTCATCCCCTGCCGAGCCCAACCACCCTGGAAATTGTTGCTCCCGCTCTCACCTCTGGGGCCCCACTGCCCCCCCATCACAATCCTGCACTGGGCTGCACTGAGTCCCGTCCTCACAACCCACCCCCTTCCCTAGCCCTCTTAAAAAATGATCTAGAAACCTAATCAAAGAAGCCCCGGGAACCCTCTTGCTACCCCTCCCAGGACCCCACCCCCCACGCCATGCCACCTCTCTGGGTCCCATAACCTGTCCTTGAGATGGGCTGTCGAAAGTCCAGTGGGCCAGACTCAAGAGAAAGGCCTCCAGGCCTGCAAGTCTGCTGAAGAATAAGTCCAGATCTTATGGAGATGTAGCATAAAGATATAACATAGAGGGGGGTGGTCAAATGATGGAACAACTGTCCAAATGTTAGAATTATAAAAGCCCAGTGATGTCCAGAAAACCGGCAGCCAGAGGGTCCAGGGGCAAACATCAGGACTGCCCTCTCACAGAAGTCCTGTGGACCAATGACCAGGTCCCACACCCGACCAGACCCCCATGCTCTCATCACAGGGATCCCAGGCAAGCCAATCGAAACACAGATGGAAGGCCAGGCTAAATGAAGAGGGGAAAGGCGCCCCCACCAGGCTGCTCTCTCACAGCAGCCAACTAGCGGGGGCCACCCAAAACCCCTAAGCCAGCATCCACCGGGCAGAGAGGGGCATGGAGGAGGATAGTTCTTAATGTCTGACCCGGCTAGAGTAACAAAAGCCACAAAAAACAGGGCAAGATGAGAAGAGGAGTGATGGGGGGGAGGGTGAGCAAAGCCACCAGGCCAGTTCCAGTGCGGGTAGATCTTAATAAACCAGTTCCCAGAAGGGCCGATATCAACCGGGGTGGCAAAGCTTATGACTGAAGGCCAGGACCGGTGGTGACCTCGGGACTGCTCAATCCCACTCTCCAGTCCCAACGAGGCCACCCACCAATCCACCGCCCCCGCCACGCTGCTGCTGCCTGCACCTTCCGGCATCTAGCTGCACCCCCCACATCGCGACCACTTCGTCGATCTCCACTGTCGCCGCTGCCACCGGTGCTCTCACGGACCCCCACAGCAGACGAGATCGCGGCTGGAAACAGGCGCCAAACCGAGAGCTGCGTCATCACCTCTCCTGACGCTCTTCTCATAGCCAGCACACCCAACTCTGCCCGACTCCAAGGCCCGGCGGCCCGAAAACAGCCAGCCGGCTGAATCCGCGGGCAAACCTCGCAACCGATTGACCAGCCTGGCTCCGATGACACCAGCCAGCGCTCCAGGTCCTCCGACATCAACGCCTGGGGGGTCAGGGGGTTTTTGGTCAGCTCCTCGCCCCTCACGGACAGCAAAAGAACCACTTTCCCCGGGACTCTTAACACTGAGTGGCCGTTGTTGCAGACATGTGCAGAAGAATTATGGATTTTGAATTGTTGGATAAGGAAGGAAGGAGGAAAGGAAGGAAGGAAGGAAGGAAGGAAGGAAGGAAGGAAGGAAGGAAGGAAGGAAGGCTTTTTAATATAATGAGTCACAATATCATTATGAAAACAAGATACAAGAATATGCATAATGCATTTATAAACACAAATCAAATCATTCATAAAATGCACATTAAAAATAAGTTTGACAAATCAACTGAAAACAATAGTCTTTGCATTTTCAAATACACTTTGAAACTCAACTCATAAGAGCATCTATCCACTCCCAAACTCAAGATTCTATCTCAATGGATATTGTATGAGTAATCTTTACATTTATACAACCTCAAAAGCTTTAGTAACACTTGCATGTGAAGCAGAGCAGCCTGCATACTAACACACCTGTCTTCATTATCTGCCAGCACAATAGCGCAAAACTCAGCCAGTTAAAACCAACCTGTTTATGTAAACTTCTCACCACAAAACAATTTTAAAGATAGTATTGGGAAATTGAAATGACAGCCAGTCCACTTAGAACTGTGATCCAGAAAAATCTGATAGGATTTTCAGACAGGCTTTGTGTTAGGGAACACATTAAGTCCCTGACAACTACTCAAGAGTGCTATATAATTGTAAGGATTGCCTCTCCTCCTAAGTCAAGAAAGTGAAATTTGAAACTGAGTATTTCAAAAGAAACCTTTTATTGAGCAGAAGTATAGCAATACATTCAAAGCAGAGTCTGAATATCCTTAGGTAAAGAAGTAGAGACCCCTCCCTTTAGCCAATGTGGATTCAGCCAATCCACAGGTGTGAAGATGTTATTGTACCAGCCACTCTGAGAAACAGATGAGCATACCTTCCCATGGCCATCTTCCGCTGGCTTTGAAAGTGAAACAACTCACATGGCCCTTGCTCCTATACATTCCCCAAGAGGTGAGAAAATCCCAGGGTGCTTTGGCACCAGGATACAAGTTATAAAATAACAGTTGTCACAGGCAATAGTGATGAATTCAATGCCCCCCTTCCCCCAATTGAATGGCAGTATCACTGTTAGGGATCTGACATGCTGCCCTCCTTAGAAAAAAGAGAGAGATCCATGTATAAAAAGATAAAAAAAGACCATTTTAGTATGTTAGCAAGGTTTGTCCAGATATTGAGAGTGGAATTTTTTCAGTAACGTAGGAGCTCTAGCATGATGTTTAGCTACCCATTCATTTTGGGATGAAGGTAAATGTTTCCATGCAACTAAGTATTGGGTTTTCCCTCTGTAGATCCTAAAGTCAAGGATTTTCTTGATTTCAAAGTGTGGTTCACCTTCTATCAGGATGGTGACAGGTGGTGTAGATGCAGGTAGTCTGAGGGGTGATATTACCTCTCATTTGAGTAAGCTAATGTGAAATACTGGATGGACTTGCCTGAGTGTTTTTGGAAGGAATAGTTCTACTGTCACTGGATTGATGGTGCCAGTGATAGGAAAGTCCAGAAGTGAGGTAGTTCTTTCAGGGTAATCTTAGGCATAGGCTGAAATCCTGGCCTGTTGTTACTCTAAAAGGGGTGAAACCAGTACTCGAGTGTACAGAGTTATTGAATGCAACTTCTGCAAAAGGCAAACGCTCAGTCCAGTTATCTTATTGATAATTAATAAAACATCTTAGATATTGTTTTAACACTGAATTAGTTCTCTCATTTTGACCATTAGTGCACATGTGGCGCGATGAGCTCAACCCCTGCCAAGTAAGCTCAAAAATGCCCTCCAAAATTTGTAGGTCAATTGGACCCCTCTGCTGGAAATAATCCATTGTGGAGCACCATGAAGATGATAAATGTGTATTAGGAATAATTTGGCTAGGCTTTTAGCAGTGGGGATTTTTTGGCAAGGTATAAAATGTGCCTGTTTTGAAAACAGGTTTCTCATAACCAGTATTTCCTGCACTTTCTGGCAGTTCTACAATAAAGTCCATAGAAATCTCTCTCCAGGGTGCTGAAGGCTCGGCTACCTTCTGTAAAAGTCCTGGGGTTTTCTCCTGACATCTTTTTGTTGCTGTACAAATGGAGCAACTCGCTACATAATTCTCTATGTCCTTTTTTAATGATGGCTATTAAAATAGTGTTTTGATTAGGTTTAAAGTTTTCACAAATCCAAAGTGTCCAGCAGTCTCTGGCTAGCTAGAACATACAACTTTCCTCCCACCCAAGCTAAGTCATCTTTCATTAAACAGCTGGATTTGTGGCTCAAAAACCATTCATTGGTGGCTAGTGCTTGTTTAAAAGCTTGAGTGGTGGCATTGTTAATCAATTTTTCCTGTTTTGCCTGGGATCTAATGATTACTTTAGTGACCAGTTGATTGTTTTGTAACATGGGCTTGATTATGTCTGGCTTCGCAATATTGTATTACGATTTTCTAGATAGTGCATCTGCCAGAAAATGTTTTCTCCCATTTGAGAGTAAAATCAAATTGTTTAAAGTACTGAGCCCATCATACTTGTTTTGGGGAGAGTTCCCTTGGGGTCTTGAGGTCTTCTAGATTTTTGTGATCAGTCCATACCTCGAAAGGGATTTTGTTTCCCTCTAGAAAATGCCTCCAAATTAAAAGCACCCAACAGATGCATAAGCCTTTCTACCAAATGGCTCATCTTTGCTCAGTCTCATTCAACTTTTTGGATGTGTAAGTGCACAGTTGTAGTTGGTTTTGCTCATTCTTTTGAAGCAGGACTGCCCCTAATGCCACATCACTAGCATCTGCTTGTATGAGAAATGGTTTCTCTGTATCCGGGTGCTTTAGAATTGGTTCTGCTGGGAATAGCTGTTTAAGTTTTTCAAATGCAGCATTGCATTCCATTGTCCAGTTCAAAGGCTGTTTCAGTTTTGAGTTGCACTCCCCTTTCATCTTTAGGAGGTTGATAATGGGGAGGGCAATCTGGGCACAAGTGGGAATAAACTGGCAGTAAAAATTGGGGAATCCCAGGAAGCTTTGTAACTGCTTATGCATGTGAGGTGGTGCCCAATCAATTACAGCCTGCACTTTTTGAGGGTCCATTTCTACACCCTGGTGGGAGATGCAGTACCCCAAATAATCTATTTTTTCTTGGTGGAATTCACATTAACAGAGTTTAGAATAAAGTTTGGCTGAGCAGAGTTTGTTTAAGACAGCACAGACCAATTTTACATGTTCCGCTTCTGTTTCAATATATATTAAAATGTCCAGATAAACCAGGACCCCCTTATATAAATGCTCATGTAGCACTTCATTTATTTGCTGCATAACATTGTGAAGGGCCTTTGTAGCCCAAATGGGAGCACTTTGAATTGGTAGCACCCAAGGGGGGGGGGTTACACAGAGTTTTCCATTCATCCCCCTCCCTTGTTCTGATTTGGTAGTAAGCCTCTCTTAAATCCAGCTTTGAGGAAATTTTCCCTTCAGCAAGGTGTGCTAGCCTGTCTTTCGTAAGGAGAAGAGGGTACATGTTCTGGCACTTTTATTTTATTTATTTTATTGGACTTATATGCCGCCACATCTCCGAAGACTCGGGGCGGCTCACAGCTAAAACATACAAATACAATAAATACTTAAAAAGAATTAAACAAATATAAAGTCCAATAAGACCAGATTAAAATGATTTAAAACTATCCCATACCCCCCGTGAGGTAGTCACAGCCCGGTTTGGTCAAATAGCCAGGTCTTCAAATCACGGCGGAAGGTGCGGAGGTCAGGGGCCAGACAGAGGTCTAGAGGCAGCTGGTTCCATAAGTTGGGGACCGCCACAGAATAGGCTCGCCGATGGGGGACTGCCAGCCAACATTGGCTTGCCAACGGGACCCCGAGGAGCCCCTGCCTGTGTGCCCGTATAGGACGGTTGGTACTCGATATCGGCAGGAGACGCTCCCTTAAATATTGTGGACCCATGTCGTGTAGGACTTTGAATGTTAAAGCCAAAACCTTGAATCCGGATACTGACCATATTACGTTCCTATAGTCCACACAGAGATATTTTGAGCCATCTTTTTTCTCTCTAAATAATACTGGGGCTGCAATTTTTGGTTGGGCTGGCTCGGTGAAATTCCTTGCTAGGTTTTTGTCAATGAATGCCCTCAGTTCTTCTGACTCCCTAGGGGACATGCTATACATCTTGGGCTTAAGGAGTTTGGCTCCAGATAGGATTTCAATTACACAGTCAGTGGAGTGGTGGTGGGGAGCTTATCAGAGGCTTTTTCACTAAAAACCTCAGCCACGTCTCTATTCTTTGGGTATGCCTTGGGTCAGCAGGTGTAACCAGGCATGGCTGTTTCCTGGTGCCTTCCCCTCCCCAATCTTTTTAATTGGGTTTTCCACAAAAGTTACATGCATCTGAAACCTTGTGGGGCCTTGCTTCCAATTAATTTTGGGATTCCATTTTTTCAGCCATGCAAGGTCCAGGTCTAGCGGCCATTCCATGACAGGCACCACTATAAATGTAAGCATTTATTTGTGACTTCCTATGCCTATTTGTAGAGGCTTGGTGGCAAAAAATGCTGGCTCCCTCTTGCTATTGACCCATCTAGTTAGCAAAAAGCGATGGGTTTTTTCAGCTTTCTTAAGTTAACCCCCAGTTTTTCTACCAGGGTTGGGCTGATCAAACAGAGGGTGCACCCTGAGTCCAATAAAGTGGATATTTTTATCTCCTGTTCTGGCTGGGGATAAATAGTCTTAAGGGGAGGGTAAATGGTTCAATTGGTTTGCTTACCAGTGGCTCATCTTCTGGATCACTTCTGAATGAGTTTGGTTCCTCCTGTTGAAATGCCGGAGTTTCATTCCCAAGGAGAGGAGGAGATTGAAATTCAATGGTCTTGCTGCTTCTCAAGGCGGTCTCCTTCCCACGCTGGCCTGGTTTCGCAGGTCCCCCCCCCAATGCACATCCTGGTTTCCAGGTGTTTTGGAATGACATTCTGCAATTTGGTGCCCCTCCTTTCCACACTTGAAACAGTCTGAAAGCTTCAGTACAAATGTGGTCTGTGGCTTGAATGGCTTCTGCTTCCCTTGGGGTGAGGATTTCTTCCACACTTGTCCTGGCTATGTATTGGTTTCTGGCCATATCGATCTCAGCTTCTTCAGTGATGAGATACCACTCATATAGGTGGTTCATTGCATTCTGGGCTACACAGGCCTTGTAGAGGTCATCACTCAATCCATCTTTGAAACAGCTTACTAGGATATCCTCTGGCCAGTCTACATGGCATGCAAGGTCCTGAAACTCTTCAGTATACTGTGACACTGGTCGCTGTCCCTGTTTCATGACTTTAATGTGGTCACATGCTTTGTGATTGGAGAGGGGGTCCTTGAATTGGTGGCATAGGACCACCATGAAATGGTTGAAGTTCCGCAGTTCTGGTGCATTGGTATTATGTAGGGTCACCATCCATCTGGCAGAGGCTCCCTCCAGGGCTAGGGTAATAACTCGCACCCAGGATCCTTGGATATGCAACTCACGCCTGTACTCCTGCATGTACATGAGCATGTGTGCCATGAAGAATCCCAGATGTTGTGGGTCCCCATCAAATTTCATGCCATGGGGGGAAGTCTTTCTTTCCAGTTGCAGGACTTGGGGCTGAACTGGAATGAGCCCTAGTGCGTGTGCCACTTGAGATGGAATTGCTGGACCCCTGGCCACTGCAGCTGTGCCATCAGCTTAATTGGCCACTCCTGGAGAGGGGTTGGCCCCCTGGCATCATCCGCAGCTGCTGCCATTTCAGCGCCCCTTTGCTACCGGTCTGGCTCTCCTCGAATATTGAGATTTTCCAAGGTCTCCATCACCAACTGGGTTATATGTCTCTTCAAATGATCCACCCTCAGTGCGGCTTTGGTTAGTTTCTCCTGGTTGGAGAGGGCTTCTAACTCCAATTTCTATCCCAGCTTTGGGGTGCCATGGGTGGGGGCGACTCCTCTGGTCCTCCCATCCTAGCTGTCTTTCTTCTCAATGCCAATCGACCAGCAGTTATTTTTGGCATCTTCCAGGGTCACCTCAACCTCTCCGACTGGTAGAGAGAGCAGGCATCTGGTTGAGTGGTGGTTGATGTCTCTCCCCAACATTTGGCTTCTCCCTACTTACTGCTTTGCTTGGACATGATTTGTATGGTTGGTAAAGCAAAGATTACTTTTCCGGGTTGACTCTTTTTCAGACATTGCTTTATGTAAGGATTTAAGGATGTAAGGATTCAAGAAAGTGAAGACTCTTGAAACTGAGTATTTCAAGAGGCTGGGGCTGATGTCATGGCAAGACCATGGGCGATTTGGAAGCTCCTGAAAAGCCATTGAAATCCCTGCAGCTAGATGGTCCAATTGGACCTAAACCATCCCAGAGAGATGGTGAAAGAGGGGAGCACATCCTGTTGATCCCAGGGACATTGCAAAGTCCCTGGTTGATCCAGGGGAACAGTGGTGGTATTCAGCCGGTTTTCACTGGATCAGGCAAACTGGTAGAAGGATTTGGCGTGGGTCGCCAAACTGGTAGTAAGTTCTGGCTGGCCACACCCCAACCTGTTCGCCTGATCACTGCTGGCTCACTTGCCCTGCCTGCCAGATGCTCGCTCAACCCGCCTGCCTGATGCTCGCCCCTTAAGGTATTTCTTTCCTTTTTCCCCTTCTGACAATCAGCTGTTCATACAATCAATTGTGCCAGGATTCCCCTTGCTAAGGCCCAGGAAGTCAAAAGGAGGGAGGGGGTCAGTCCCCTCTCCATTTTTTGCCTCCCTGAGCCCCAGAGGAGCCTTCTGGGAGAAAAAACGCCTCCCCCAAAGGCTCCTTAGAGGCCAGGAAGGTCCCAAAATGGAGTTAGTGGGGTGCTGTTTGCCCCCTCCAGGCACTGCTTTTTTCTTCCTGAGCCCCGAGGCTCCTCTGAGGCCCAGAAGGCTCAAAAAATAGGTGGGGGGGATGGCTGCAAAAAAGAAAAAAAGCCATGCCCACATAGTCACATGACCATGCCCACCAAGCCATGCCCACCAAGCCATGCCCACTGAACTGGTAGTAAAAAAATTGGAATCCCACCACTGCAGGGGAAGCTCTCTAATCTTGCTGTGGAGGAAAGCGGCCATTAAAAGCTGCTGAAAGGCTGGGACAGCTCCGGAATGGAAGAAGCAGCAGAAGGAAAGTGTGTTGATCTTGGGGGAGGTTTTTCTAATTTTTTTCATTCAGAATAAAAGAGTACCCTAAGGGGAAAAAGAATCTTAAGAAGATAGAAGGCAGAAGAGAGAAATTAGCGGCAAAATAAAGCATCTTTCTAACTGTCAAATTTAATTAAGATTATTTTACTGTGTTTTTAACAAGAGATCAATTTTTTAACTGGACTGGATTTTATAACGGAAGATAAATTTTAATTTAAAAATTTGGACTCTTTTTCCCTTTTTATTTTTTATCTATTAACCTAGATAAAATTTTAAAAGTGACTTTCCTAGAAACTTTTTGACCACAATATAACAAAAAAGTGAAAGTTAAGCAACAGTGCCACCTAGGGGTCACAAAAAAGCTGAAGAGATCAAAGGATTGAGCTTGCGAGAAAACTGTTTTGACTACAGGCTGTTTAGACTTAAGAAAAAAATAGAGAGTTTAGTACTGAACAATTGTTTAAACAAGTGCTGCTCTTGTAAAATAATATAAACAGCTGGAGACTGAAGAGGAAAGAGAAAAGACTGCTTTGACCTTGGATTATACTTTGCTGTTTTGATTTGGGTTTTTGGATATTGTATGGTGGCTTGGATTTGCTTTGTGACTTTTATTTAAAATTACTGCTGGCTATTTTAATTTGTTTTTTTTATTGTTGGTATCTCTCTTGGGTCTTTTTACTTTTCTATATCCATTTTTTCTTTTTGTTTTAGCCTCTTCTTTGGAATATTTCAGCTTTTTTCCATTTCTTTTTTATCTGTAATTTGGCCTTTTTGCTACTATTGGATTACTGCTAGCGGATTACTTTTGAATTTTTTTTTAGTTTTATTGTTTTTTCTCTTTTTTCTTGTATGGCCTCTTTGTGGATTTTGTATTTTTGAACTCTCTGCTTTTATATTTTTTTTATTTTTATTTCTTTTTGCTCCTTGATATGGAGATCTTGGGTTTTTTTTATAACTGGATTAAGGTAGAGAAGAACCTGAAGAAAACTGGTCCTGGATTAATTGGCAGATTAATCTTTTGCTTGGGATTACAACTAATTTGAGATGAGGAAGACAGTTGCTACAGCATCTTCGATTCCTATCTCCTCCTCTTTAAGCCCAATGGATCAGTGATCAATACAAGCTACGTTGCAACAGGAAAAAGAAAGGAAAAAGGAAAAGGAAGTTTCAATGCAAGAACTAAAAATAATGATGCAAGCAATACAAGATCAGGGAAGCATGTGGAAGATTGGGAAAAATGGAAGAGAAAATAGAAAACATACAACAGATAATGATGAATGAAGAAAAAATGCAAAAAATAGATGAAAGGGAAGATGAGACAGAGAAAAAAGTAGGAGAAATAGACTACAGGTTGACTGCAGTGGAACAACACAAGAGAAAGGAAATGATTATCCTAGAGATGGACAGAGCTGATTTTTATCTAAGATTCCAAAATGTCGAGGAAGAAAAAAGAGAAAATCTTGAAGAAATAATGACAGAAATGCTGGCAGGAGCTATGGAGATACCAAAAGAAAAAATGATGGATGGAATTGATGAAGTATTCCAAGTGTATTCTAGATATGCTATGAGAAATAAACTACTAAGAGAAGTCCATGTGAGATTTACCAAGAAAGCGATTAAAACAGAAATATTATAGAAAGAGATGACCCATTGAAATATAAAGGAAAGGTGATTATAGTCTTAAAACAAGTACTGAGAAGAGTGAGAGATTTGAGAAGAGAGCATCAATTCTTGACAAAGATCTTAATTAAGAAAGGAGTGAACTATAGATGGTTGATTCTAGAAGGTTGATGTTTATTTGGCAAGAACAAAGACACAGATTGGATTCAATAGAGAAAGCAGAGCAATTTTATGATGAATATTTCAGAGGAAAAGAAGAAGAGAGAACAAGAGATGAAGAAATAATTAAACTCCAAGAGATATGGCTGAAGAAAGAGATAAAGAAAAAAGAGAAGCAAGAATATGAGAAGAAGGAGCAATAGGTGGAAGGGCGGAACCAAAAGAGACAAGAGAGCAAAAAACAATGAGAGCAATAAACCCTACATATAAAGTGTAAATAGTGGAAGAAGAAAAGAAATTAATGTCAATAAATATAAATGGACTGAATTTGGCCATCAAAAGGGAAAAGACTTTTCATAACCTAGAAAAATTAAAGTTAGATATAATTTGTTTACAAGAAGTACATATTAAAAAAACAATATGCTCAAGTTCTGGATTTTCCTAGAATTTATATACTTCATTGGCACAACAAAATAAAAGAGTAGTCTTATATATTAAGAATACAATAAAAGCCAAATTAACTTTCACAGATTAAGAAGTAAGGATATTGATGGTGGAAATAATAGAGAATAATCAAAAGATACTTTTAATAGCAATATATGCACCAAATGATAAACAAGAAGAGTTCTATAAAAAATTACACAAGAAAATAATCAAATTAGTATATGACAATATATGTATTCTAGGAGACTTCACTGCTATAGTGGATACAGAATTGGACTATACAACATAGAAAGTAAATTTAAAAAAATAGAAAGACATTGCCAAAATCATTTTTTAAAATGGCAGAGGAATTAAGTATTTGAGACATCTGGAGAGAATTGAACATCAAGAATAGACAATACACATTTTACTCTAATAGACACATATCATGGTCAAGATTAGATAAGATTTGAATGTCAACAGAATTAATCTCAAATATACAAGAAATAAACACTGAAACAAGTACATGGGCAGACCATAATCCAATATGGGTTAAATGGAAGGGACAAAAGAAAAGGTCAAGATGGACTTTGAATAATTCAATTTTGAAGGAAAAAGAATTTATAAAAAATATGGAAAAAGAACTGGCTTTCTTCTTTAAGGAAAATAAAAAGGAGGAAACTTCATTACAAAATGTATGGGACACTATGAAGGCCTATATTAGAGGTCTGATTATAACTTATATAAGAAGAAGGAATATTTAAAAAAAAGATGAGCACAACAGATCTTAGAGGACTACAAGAAACTAGAGAAAGAATTACAAAGATATCCACAAAAAAAGAATCTTAAAAGCCAAATGGATATAGTTAAGCATAAAATGAGGCTGATGAAAAAAGAGGAATTGGCACAAAAAATTAGGAGAGCCAAACAGATTTTTTTTTGAAAGTGCAAATAAACCAGGAAGATGGTTAGCATATAAACTGAAAAAGGAGAGGGAATTGAAAAGGATAGCACAATTAATAGATGAGAATGGAATGGTTTGCTATGGGAATGAAGAAAAAAAAGAAACACTACAGAAGTACTATGAGAAATTATATGATAAAGAGACAATCAAAGAAGAAAAAGTCAAACAATACTTGCAAGAAGCAGAATTACCCAAAATACCAGATTAAATTAACTTAATGTTAGAAGGGAAAATAACAATGATGGATCTGACAGAGGTGATAAATAGACAAAAGACTGGAAAAGCGCCTGCTCCAGATGGGCTACCAGCAGAATTATATAAGACATTATAGGAATCTTTTAGTACTACAATGTTAGAGGTTTTGACAAAAACCAAAGTACCTAACTCATGGACAGAGGCATACATTACTCTTATATCAAAAGAAGATACTGATTTACAACAGATAAAAAACTATAGACTGATCCCTGTTGAATGCAGACTATAAAATATTTGCCTCAATAATGGCAGAAAGACTTAAAAGATATTTAAACTATTTTATACACACAGATCATGTCAGAGTATATTCATGAACTGGAATAGAGCATGGTACCAAGGTCAGCCAATGATAGGCATAGCAACTAAGTCAGCCAATGAGGACTGTTCTGAAAAATTGAAACTAGAAGTAGCTTAGGCATGGCAGCTATGTTAAGCTCTGCAGCTATGTTGAAACTCTGAGTCTGTCTATTGAAAATGAAACTGTTTCTCTCCTCTGCTGTGTATAATGCTTGCTACTGAAGTTACTTGCAACATGTTTCTGTCTGACTTTGCTCCATGTTGGAGTAATCTACAACTGGTTTGTAAAATCTACTTATTATGTTTATAAATATGTTAAATGAAGCATCAGCCATCTGTGTTTATTTTTCTGGTGCTGAATTATCACTGCAAAACTCTGAATAGATCAAAATGGCTTTTTGCCTAAGAGACAAATAAAAGAATATGAGGACAATATTGGATACACTGGAATACTATGAAGCACACCCAGAGAAGCAAATGGCTTTGGTTTTCTTAGCTGCACAGAAAGCTTTTGATAACGTAAATTGGCAATTTATGTTGCTTCAAATGGAAGAGATGGGCTTTGGAGAAAGATTTATTAAAACAATTAAGGCAATATATTATAAACAATCAGCAAAAGTAATGATAAATGGAGATTTGACTGATAATATTAACATTAAAAAAGGAACCAGGCAAGGATGTCCTCTGTCACCATTGTTATTTGTATTGACTTTGGAAGTACTAAATAGAAACGTTAGAAAAAACAAAGAAATAAAGGAAATAAAGATAAAAAAAACTAGGAGTATAAATTACAGGCATTTGCAGATGATCTGGTTTTCTTATTAGAAGAATCATTAGAAACAGGTCCTAAGTTGAAAGAAAAGATAGAAGAATATGGGGAGGTTGTAGGACTGAAAATAAATAAAGAAAAAACTAAGGTTTTAGTGAAAAACATAATGGAAAAACAAAGAAAAGTACTGATGGACAGATTAAATATCCAGATCACAAAAAAGTGAAATATCTGGGGATACAACTCACAGCAAGATGTGGAACACTCAAGGAGGATAATTACTATAGACTAAAACAGCAGATTGCGACAGACTTAGAAAAATGGAAAAACTTACGATTATCTTTAATAGGGAGAATATCAACAATTAAAATGAATATATTACCAAGAATATTATATTTATTCCAGTCAATTCCAATAAAGTTAGGGAAAGAATGTTTTGAGGATTTAAATAAAATGATGTTGAAATATATATGGCAAGGAAAAAAGACAAGGATTAAATTAAAACTGCTACAGGACACTAGAATGAGAGGAGGTTTTGGATTACCCAATTGGGAGTTATATTATCAGGCAGTAGTATTGATGTGGATGAAAGAATGGATTGTTTTGAGAAATACTAGGCTGTTAATATTGGAACACCATGATTTACAATTGGGGTGGCATGCATTTTTATGGTATAAGAAAAGCAAGGCACATGGTTATTTCTAGAGACATTATGTTTGAGATGTTTTACTATCAACATGGGAGAAAATAAAAGAACAACATTATCTGAAAATACCAGTCTGGTTATCAACAATGGAAGCATTTGTGTATCCAAATGTTTTTAAAATGGAACATATTGTTAGATATAATGATGTTTTAAATGAAAAGGGTGAACTCAAAACAAGAATTAGATGAACAAGGGATGAACATGAATTGGTATTCAGATATGCAAATACAATCTAGATATGAAAAAGATAATAAGATAGATGGATTTTATAAAGAATTGACTGAACTAGATAAAATCCTAACAGGTACTGAAGAAAAGATGATTTAAAAACTACATGGCTATTTACTAGGAGTGAAATTAGAAGAATAACAAGTTAAAGAAATGATGATTGCTTGGGGGAAATTTTTTGGATATGGGATAGACTTGGATAAACTATGGACTAGAAGCTATAAATTAACAATGTCAAAAGCCTACAAAGAGAACTAATATAAGATGTTTTACAGGTGGCATCTACCCCCAGGCAAGATTAGCAAAGATGTTCAAGGACAAATCGGTGAAATGTTGGAAGTGCCATCAGATACCTGGATCATATTACCATATGTGGTGGACATGTGCCAAAAGATACTGGACTAAAATACACACATGGTTGGAAAAAATGATAAAACAACACATAGATTTAAAGCTTGAGATATTTTTATTGGGGATTTTGCCTGAAAGTTATAGTAAAGAAATAACATATTTGATTATTAATGTAATAACAGCAGCTAGAATTGTATTTGCTCAAAACTGGAAAAATGAGAAAATTCCGATGCAGGAGATTAAGAAAATAATGGAATGTGCAGAAATGAGTAGATTAACACTAGCAAGTAGAGAACAAGAAAAAAAGGAGTATTATAAGATTTGGGATTTATTTTATGAATGGTTAGAAAGAAGAGCAAAAATTGAAGTATATTGTAATAATAATGATAATTATAATTATCTTTGAATAAGTTATAACATGAATATAATTTAGTAAGAGTTGGGATTTGCTTTTAAGGATAGTTTGAAATTGAAATAAAAAAATTAATGATAGTATAATATTGATAATATATATAAAGTGGATTAGAATATAAACATGAATGTAAACTTAAGAAAGGTATATAAATATTGTGCACATGATATATGTACCCAGCTGACACACTGTATAACTGAAAGAAGGTTTTATTTGTTGTTGTTTTTGTTATAAAAATTTTAAAAATTCAAAAAAAAAAGAAAAAAGAAAAGAAACTGAGTATTTCAAAAGGAACCTTTTATTGAGCAGAAGTGAAAACAAAGCATTCAAAGCAGAGTCTGAATACCCTTAGGCAAGACAAGAAGAATTAAAGCAGTAGAGACTCCTCCCTTTAGCCAGATGTGGATTCAGCCAATCCACAGGTGTGAAGATGTTATGTACCGGCCGCTCTGAGAAACATATAAGCATACCATGGCCATCTTCCACTGGCTTTCAAAGTAAAACAACCCACATGGCCCTCCCCCTTGTTACATTCCCCAACAGGTGAGAAAATCTCAGGGTGCTTCGGCACCAGGATACATGTTATAAAATAACAGTTCTCACGGGCAATAGGAATGAATCGAATTCAAGGCCCCCCTTCTCCTAACTGAATGGCAGTACCACTGTTAGGGATCTGACAATAATGATGGTGATTTAAAGAAATTAAAATTTCTCAGAAATAAAATTAACAAGTGGAGCCATATATTATGGTGATCTTTCTTTCTTTCTTTCTTTCTTTCTTTCTTTCTTTCTTTCTTTCTTTCTTTCTTTCTTTCCTTCCTTCCTTCCTCCCTCCCTCCCTCCCTCCCTCCCTCCCTCCCTTTTCTTTGTGTTTCTACAAAATATGCCATTGTACAATTTGGATGCGAATTTAAACACTGCATTTTTTTCTTTGGTTGCCGCAGTAACCAGATTTGGGCCTCATGGTGACAGAAGAGTCTCCCATATCTTGTTCCTTCTGCGAACATCTTGAATATGCCATCATACATTCAGAGACTAGGGAAACACCTTACTTTTGGGTGTAAGGTAGAAAACCACTGGTGTTAAATAAAAGTAAACTACAGGTAGACAATTTGGAGAATTGTCAGAGCTTCCCAGAATGGTGTAGTTCATATGCTATGTCTGAGCAGTTTTTTGTTCTCTTAGGCAACATTTTTGAAGTCAAAGGAATATTAAAATGAAATGTATTATAAGAGATTCCGACAGAGCCAGCTGTGGATCTTTTTCAGGATCACAGGGCTTAATTAAGAGAGCCAAACATTTTGTTTTTAAAATTAAAATAAGAGAGAAAAGGGGAGAGAAAGGATGAGAGAGAATGAGAGAAAGAGAGAGAAGGAAAAAAGTGGACAAAAAGTAATGTTAAATAGCATGGAGCATGACTAATAGCAGAAGCATGTTAAAATCATTGGGAAAATGTCCTTGGAAGACAAATGAATTTTCAGCAGAATAATTAACTTAATTAACAAATTTGCATGCATATTCATCAGGCTATTGAAGTCTTTCCAGCACAGCTTGATGAGCATTGGTGTAATAATTGTCTCATTTACATTCTGCAATCTACTACAATTTGGAGCATGGAAAAAAAGGAAGAAAAGAAAGAAAGCAAAAGAAAAAAGAATCCAGCCTCTTTTCTTTGTCATTTCTTTAAGACCTCAATTCTTCAAATGCACACATGCAGTATCCATTCCCCTTCCATACTTTTCACACACCCTTTCTCTGGCTCTGATGTTTTCCTTTCCCCTTCCCCCTTTTATCCACCCTCCCTTGGCCCAAGTTTCCTTTTTTTGCCTCTGCTTACTCTCCTGGTAATTCTTGGCACCAGTTCTGACTTCAAATCTCCTGGGCCACCAGACAGCATCATGTAAAAATTGCCGTTTCCTTCTATCTCTGCAGGGCAATCTTTAAAGGCAGTAAGGTGTGACACTCCAGACTGACAGCTTGGGGTGGGGGAAGCTTATGGATACCAGCACACAGGAATCTGGAGAGCTCAATCTGACAACCAGTCTGTACTAAGAACAAAAGGATTTTTTTAATAGAGTGGTGGTGGGGAAAAACAAGATGTATTTTTGCATACTGCTGACATATGGCCACAAGACCAGCAGAAATAGATTTAATTACCAAATTCATGCATTAAGGAAAAAAAGCACGCTTAAAACAGCACTATAAACAGCAATATTCTTATTTATTTTTCCCATTAGTTAAATCCATTAGAGAAGTTCCAGTATATGGAACAAAACATAAAACAGTGAGGTGTGTATAAAACTATTTAAGCTCATCTCTTTTGTTGGTCCATTGATGAAGCTGCCATTGAAAAAAATAGAATTTCCTCTTTGGAGTTTTTGGTCTTGATAGAGATGTAAATCAGGGTTTCTTAAGACATT
Source organism: Naja naja (assembly GCA_009733165.1). Taxonomy (NCBI): domain Eukaryota; kingdom Metazoa; phylum Chordata; class Lepidosauria; order Squamata; family Elapidae; genus Naja; species Naja naja. The sequence goes on from CM019155.1 coordinate 67,754,305, forward strand.
TAAATACAAGGATACATCTTATCATAAATGTTTACAATGGAAAAAGATTTGTATCATGTGAAGATAGTGTATGTCGATTTCAAATGAACATCTCTCCTCTCCTCTCTTCTCCATCTTTGCTGTTTTATGTTCTGTCTTGGCCCCAGGTTTTTGATTTTGTGAGACATGCTGGACTGCACATGGAGTGGCAAGTCTGCAGAGGTGCTGCTTGGGACTAGAAGTAAAAAGCGAAATATTGCTGATCTACTGTTTTCTACAGCCCTAACTAAATGACCCAAGTTGCTGAGCAGTGACTAACTCCAGTCATACATGTGGTGTTCTTTCAAAGTGATTAGAAAATTGGCTGGCTTGATGGCACACATATTTATGTACAATTCTTCCTATGTGTGACACTATTGCTCTGTGAACTATGCTAGTTGGCCAATTTACTTCTGGGTGCAATTCAAGATGCTGGTTATCACCTATAAAACCCTTCATGGCATAAGGTCTCATTAAGTGAGAGGCCACCAATGACCAATTGTTTTTGCACATCCAATAAGATCTGGCAAACTATTTGCACTTTGGGTCCTCTCAATTAAACAATGTCATCCGATATCTCACAAAGGTTTCAGTGCTTGCCCTCTGGAATAGATCCCCAGAGATCCATATGGCTCTCACTCTGATGATTATGTGTCAAAAAATGATGAAAAAAATGGCTTTTGCTACAGGTCCTGGAAAGTGTGGTAAATAAGCTTTTGTAAATCAAGAACTACCTTCCATTATTGGAAAGTCTATTCACACATATAAATAACACATATAAATAATACCTGCCATATTCCAGTCAGCTGGAAGATAGCAATAGTGGTCCCCATATACAAAAAAGGGAATAAAAAGGATCCTAGTAACTGTAGACCCATAAGCCTAATCAATATTATAACAAAAATATATGCAAGGTTCCTTCTGAACAAAATGGAAATGGAAATGAAAATCATATTCTCACAGAAGAACAATCAGGCTTTAGAAAATGCTGATCTACCATTGACAACTGCTTTGTTCTGAACCATCTAATTGTCAAATATGGCTATAAGAGGAGACCTCTATATGCAGCCTTTATAGATCTTACAGCTGCATTTGATATGGTAAGTAGGGATGTACTATGGCATAAACTGACAGCTCTTTGAATTGAACCTAGACTACTAATCCTAATTAAAGCCCTATATGCAAATACTTGCTTGAAAGTGTGGAATGGGGTTAATGGAGCCCTGACTAACAGGATCCAAACAAGCAAAGGAGTAAGGCAAGGATGCATTTTAACCTCATTACTATTTAATTTATACATCAATGTCTTGCCAGGATTAATGAAAGACCCTATGATGCACATGCTATCGCAGTTTGTAGCAATCCAGCCAGCAAACAAACAAATAATTCAGCAGGATTTATTATATAGAAGAAACTTCTTTATATACAGTCATATAAAACATGATGCATGTATACAATACCTATGCAGCTCTTGCAACATGGTAGAGAGAAGAAGTAGCAAGTACAAGAACAAGCACTCAAACTCTCAAGCAAAGACAAAATGAACTCTTTTATACACAGAACAGTTAAGCTAAGCCATGCCCAGGCTCCAAGCCATCTTGCATGGCTCACACAGCAAATCCTGTGTCTCAGTCACCAAACAGTCCCCATTGGCTGACTTGTTGCCATGCCTATTCCAGTTCATGAATCCTTATACACTGACACTCCTCCCTTTATGACTGGAATAGACATAAAACAAATAACTTAATATTCTTCCCATGGTGCAATCCACCCAATGGTTTGGTCATTATATCTGACAGATTGTTCTCTGTCAATTAGTTTACATTTGATGGCTTGTCTTAGATTACAATATTTAATATCCACTTGCTTGTTCTATTTTTTACTCTGTCACCTGTTGCCATTTTAATGCATGCTTGGATGGTGTAAACAACCTAGAAAAAGAGTCTACCCTTCTCTAACTCTCCAGACTACCTTAATTTTCTCAAGAAAAATGTTTTGAAGGAATTAGTTGTTAACTAGGTTGATTAAGTTGACTCTCAGGGTTTGCTTATACAGGTTAACTAAATACATGAAATTTGAAATTATTGATAATAAAAAATCCTAGACTTAACAGAGTGGCCATTGTAGTTGACAAGAGATTTTCACAGAGTTAAAACCCAGTTTTGTGACTGGAATAAATTTATAGTTGATGCAAATAGCCCTGTGAAGTATCATGTGTTCTAGTCACCTATGTATCCTGCCCGATCTTAGTCCATTAGTAGTAGCTGCTGTAAAACAGTGGTTCCCAAAGTGGGAGGTACTGCCCCCTGGGGGCGGTGAGATGACTTAGGGGGGTGCTAAGAGGCAAGGAGGGGGGCAGAGGAGTGCTGGAGGTGGGCCCCTCACAAGGCGCAATTAAGGGGTGGGATTCTACCAGTTTGTTATCATTCCCGGTAGTTTGGAAAACTGGTAAAACAGGCCCCTGACTAGCCCTGCTCCTCTCTGCCCGCTCCTCCGTTCCCTGCCCAGTCAGTCCTTATTGCTCATGCACAACATCGTGCACATGCATGACAATCGCTGATGGCCACAGCGGTGCATTGGAGAAGCAGAGCAAGCAAAGTAAGAGGTTGATAATTTTCACTGCAAAAAGCATCCAGATGCCGCGTCTTTTTTTTGGTGCGGCTGCAGTCCAGCAGCACCGAAAAAAAACACATAGCATCTGGATGCTTTTTGCAGTGAAAATTACCAAACTCTGGCTTTGCTCTGCTTCTCCAACGTGCCACCACCACTGCATTCTAGGCACCAGCCATGCAGGCTCACCCCACTGACTGCTGTACAACTCTACTTGGATTTGCTTGGGCAAGTCCCTCTGGTTCAGCGGGCTCAATGGGGTGGACCTGCAGGGATAGCACCTAGAATGCAGCTGCAGTGGTGCATTGAAGAAGTGGAGAAAGCAAAGCCAGAGGTGGGTAATTTTCACTGCAAAAAGCCTCCAGCTGCTGCAGTCCAGCCGCACTGAAAAAAACACACAGCGGCTGCAGTCATTCATGACATGGGCTGGAGGGGAGCCTAGTGACAACAATGGCTCAGCCCTGGCTTGCCTTCCCTGGCAGCCAGCCATGGGAGGAAGGTAAAGTCACAGCTCTGGGATGATGAAAGAGGCAGTCGTGGGGGAGGAAACAGGGCTTCTGAAAGGGGAAATGGGTTGATGCAGGATTAGCCCAGGCCTTTGACAGATTAGGCCACACCTGGATAGAGAGAGAGGGAAAGAGAGAGGGAAAGAGAGAAAGAGAGAGAGAGAAAGAGAGAGAAAAGAAAGAGAGAGGGAAAGAGAGAGAGAAAGAGAAAAGGAACATACAAGAAAGTAAAGAAAGAAAAGGAAAGGAAGAAAGGAAAGGGAAAAAGAGGAGAGGAAAGAAAGAGAAAGAAAGAGGGGGAGGAAAGAGGAAGGAAAAGAAAGGGAAAGGAAGGAGAAAGAGGGGAGATGGAAGGAAGGGACAGAAAGAAAGAGAAAGAAAGAAAGAAAGAGAGAGGGAGGGAGGGAGGGAGGGAGGAGAAAGTGAATGAGATATCTAGTCCAACCCCCTGCTCCACAGAGTTAGAAGGATGTGTGTGTGTGTGTGTGTGTGTGTGTGTGTGTATGGCTGTCAAAACTCCAAAAACAGGTCAAGTAGCTCTGGGGAGCTCAGTCATAAATTAGAACACTTGCTAAGCAACTGGCCATTAAGCGAGGATCACTTGTATTTAGTTTGCCAATCACATGGCCACCTGGCCATGCCCACCCAGTCATGTGACCAACAAATCATGCCCAGCCAGCAAGCCATGCCCACCCAGTCACATGACCACCAAGCCACGCCCACAAATTAGGCCATGCCCACAGAACCAATTGTTAAGAAATTTGAATCCCACCCCTGGGTGGGGGACACTGAGGATGAGTTTGTAGCACCAAGAGGGCGGTGGACTGAAAAAGTTTGGGAACCACTGCTGTAAAACAAAGAGGTCACCCAATGGCACACAGCAGAGTTGCTGGGCACATTTTAAAAAGCCAAGCATATGATCCATTACTATATTGTAAACAAGGGGTGTCAAACTCAATTTCACTGAGGGCTGCATCAGGGCTGTGGTTGACCTTGGGGGCTGGATGGGCATGGCCAACTGAGTGGGCAAGGCCATCTTGACACCACTCTTCAAATTGCTGGCATGTTTCCTCTGCATTGGGAAGACTGAGCCGACGCCACGCTGGCCCTATCTTTCCTCTTCGCACTGGATAAATCTGGCCAAAGCTACGCTGGCCTGATCTTTCTTTGCACTGGGTAAACCAGGCCAATCTTTCCTCTTCACATTGGTCAGACTAGGGCATCTGACCTGCAGGCCTTGCATTTGACACCCCTGCTGTAAACTGCCCATATGCTGAAATAAACCTGAATGAAGAATGTGTGCTTTAGAAAGTTGGCATGAACAAAAGCCTCTGAATAATCCATCTATATTCTTCAACAGAATATCATAAATAAATGAAAGACTACTCTTAAAAAAAAATCAAAGGCAGGCTTCATACTGTTCTTCTGACTATAATCCAAATAGGAAGTCTCAAGGTGAAATTTCTCTGCTAAAAAACCAGTAATGGATAAGAAAAGAATTACAAGAGAGAGTAGATCAAAGAACTTGTAGAGAGTAAGGAAGATGATCTTTATTGAAATATGTAGGATCATTATTTGAGCAAAATAATCTGAAGCATTTTTAATTCCAGAGCAATAAGATAATGGCTTAGAGTCAGGCCATTCACTAATTCAGGAGGAGGAGGGAGGAAGGGGGACGGGAAAAGGGAAGAGGCCGCCGTGGGGGAGGAGGGAGAGGGGAAGGAACAGCACAAGCTGACTTGCAAGATTCTGTTATTATAGCCAATCTCAGTTAAGGTAGTTTTAGCCTTTCTACAGAGTTGGTTTCCTGGTCTAGTCAATCTAGATTCTAGTGTATTGGCACTTGTTGAGAAAGTTGAATCTGAAGGGGGAGGGAGGAGTTGTCTGTAAATGAAAGCCATGCCATATCAAAAGTTCCCATTTTCAGTCAGTCATTTTATGCAACGGAACTGCAATCTTCACATTTTGACTGTAGGTAGAACAGGGAGGAAACCATTCTAGTTTCCAGAGAAGGTTTTTGTGGAGTACAAATAAGGTTTCAGATTAAATACAGAGATTTCCAGGCTATGAAAAAGATGGCAATATGTAGAAAATGAGCAGATTGGTGGAAAAGCTCTCCTTCCAACGACCTAAGCAGATATAGTCAGAATAAGGAGTAAAGAGGTTTGCAGAATCCATCTCTTTTATGAAAATGAGGAAAGCACCAGGATTCTGTTGTCACACTATCTTTGTCCCTCTTGCATGTGTGTACCTCATCACAACACATCTATGAAAGCACAACTTGCATCATATTAGTGCTAAGAAACTTTTATCATTTGCCTCTTTGCTCCCTTGCATCTACTGCTGATGCTGAGTATTAAACTGGTAGCTGCCCCCAAATGGTCAGCCTGATCCTAATGTTTATACTGTTGACAACTCCCAAACACAGATGTACATTTTTATAAAAGTTTGAACTATTAGAAGGAAATCATTAAGATTTCTTCTGCCAATTACATAATGCCAAAGTAAGAATCTGCATAGATCTTTCCTTCCTTCTTCCTTCCTTCCTTCCTTCCTTCCTTCCTTCCTTCCTTCCTTCCTTCCTTCCTTCCTTCCTTCCTTCCTTCCTTCCCTCCTTCTTCTCTCCCTCCCTACCTCCTTCCATCTGTCCAAAGACATGTAAGGATTTTTTTTAAAAAAAAAAGCAAAACAAAACTGAGTTTTTTGTATCATTAACTTTCTTAGCAAGCCATGATAGTTGTGGTGCTTGTTCTTTCTCCTTATGTGTCTGCAGGAAAAAAAAAATCCTCCCCCTCTGAATGTGCTAATTTTTCTATTGTTACCATCTTTCTCTATTTTTTAAAAATGCCCTTTCAAACAAGACAACCATTTGGAGAAACAGTTTGCAGATGGTGCAAAATGTTCTCAATTATAGATAGATAAAAAATGGAACCTGGCTGGGAAGCATGAATGAAGAGCGGCAACAGAACTTCCCTCAATCAAAGGCTGAAAGGATTTTAGGCAAAGTTTGTACCAAATTGGGAGCAGAAGGCAAAGCTGAAGCCCACTTTCAATTACAGCAACCCTGCCAAGTTTTTCCATCCAAACCTCTGTACTGTATAACAGAAACTTCACTAGAAACTCAAGGTCAGCATCATCATGAGATTGAGCAAGATATTTTAATGAAATGGAGATTATACTTAGTCTTGATTTTTATTTTTATTTGATAAATGTTTATGTATGGAATTATTCTGATAATTTAGCTTAAAACCTCAAGCTGCTGTGAATAGTTTCCACTGAGTGTAAACAGTTTTTTTACACTCTACTAATATAGGAGTGGGGTTGATGGAGAACTGATGCATCAATCCTAACTTGACTGTTGATGAAGTAGGCTGTTTATCCAAACACACACACACACACACACACACACACACACACACTTTTGGAGAAAATAAGCCAAATTTCAGCATATTCTTGTGGCATAATGACAAATACATCTATTACGGCATAGGCAGGGGTGGGATTCTACTGGTTTGGTTCTATAGAACCGGTTGTTATGATTCTGCGCAGTTCAGAGAACTGGCAAATCATGCCACTGGCTGGCCCTGCCCCTCTCTGCCCGCCCCTCCCCTCCCTGCCCAGTCAATCCTTATTGTGTATGCATGACATTGCTGACTTCATTCTCCCCCGCCCAGTCACTCCTTAAGGTATTTCTCTCCCCTCCTGATGATCAGCTGTTCCAATGATCAGCTGTGCCAGGATCCCCTTCGCCGTCTTACTGCTTCGCCCAGGAGGCTTCCCTGAGGCCCAGAAGGCAAAAAAAATGTGGAGGGGGTGCTGCAAAAAAAGAAGCCATGCCCACCCAGTCACATGGCCACACCCATCTAGCTACTCCCACAGAACTGGCTTTTAAAAAATTTGAATCCTATCCCTGGGCATAGGTAGCATTGGACAGGAAAATATGCACTTTTCTCAGCCAGTTCTTTATTTGGAGAGAAAAAAATCTGCTTTATACTTTTTTCAGTGTGGAAGAAAATTCTGGAGAAATTCTCCTGGGGTAAAGCAGTGGATTATGTTGTTCTGGTTATTCATTTGTTTTGAGATGGATGGATCTGTGGTGTCCTGTGTTTTATTTTACATTTATCCAAACAGTGTCGTGCAGTTTCACTGATTTTTTATGGTTCAATTAAATCTAAACTGAAGACATAGCAAAAGAATTCTTCCTGTAGATCTTTTTTTTGTACCAATGTTTTGTCACTGCTATGTAGGACTTTTTTAAAGTGACTTTTTTCTACAATTTTTTATATTGTAAAATTTCTTCACCTAATTTCTCTGCCCACAAATTCTTTGGAGAATTTAAAAATCTCATTTCTGTTCAGTTTTCATGGCTGTAGATATAAACATACATTTTAAACACAGTTATATACTGATATTGGAGATCAAACAATAGTAGCACTGTTATAAGAAAAACTGAAATATTGGTAATACGAAGATGATTACCTAGCACCTTCTATAGTTTTCCATTTTCTAACACTATTACCATCTCTTGTATTTTCTCCACTTCCCTAGCCATGAGTTTGGATATATATGGATGTATGTTCATTGCTCTTTATCACTAAGAGTAACCCTTTATTCACCTGATCAGGATCTGTCCCCCACCATCCCCACTTGCCTAGTGATATAAACCATGCCTAACTTTTGCATTGTTTGGGCTGGAAGGGGAAAATATGTTTCAGAGTTTTTGGGAGGTTTCACTATTGCTTAAAGCAGCTGCAATTTTTCACAGGGTCATGCAGCTGTAGCCTGATATTAGAAAAAGACATGTATGGTATGGTACGCCAGCAAGTGTGTATATGTGTGTGTGTGTGTGTGTGTGTGTGTGTTTGTGTGTTTGTGTTTGTGTATGCGCCATATCAACACGTATTACCAATAAAATTCCAAACAAACAATTTATAATGAGAGTAGGGTAAAATACAATACTTGTAGCATTGTTGTTGATGTTAGTTGCGAGGTTCACGACCCCATAGACAACATTCCTCCAGGCCTTCCTGTCCTCAACCATCTTCTGGAGTCCATTTAAGATCACGCCTACTGCTTCAGTGACTTCATTCAGCCACCTCATTCTCTGTCATCCCCTTCTTCTATTGCCCTCAATCTTTCCCAGCATTAGGTTCTTCTCCAGTGAGTCCTTCCTTCTCATTAGGTGGCCAAAGTATTTGAGTTTCATTTTCAGGATCTAGCCTTCTAAAGAGCAGTCAGGGTAGATCTCCTCAAGGACTGACCAGTTTGTTCTCCTTGCAGTCCAAGGGAGTCGAAGGAGTCTTCTCCAGCACCATAGTTCAAAGGCCTCAATTCTTTGGTGCTCAGCCTTTCTTATGGTCCAAATTTCACAGCCATACATTGCAACTGGGAAAACCATAGCCTTGACTATACACACTTTTGTTGGCAGGGTGATGTCTCTGCTTTTTAGTATGCTGTCTAGATTTGCCATAGCTTTCCTCCCTAGAAGCAAGCATCTTCTAATTTCTTGGCTGCAGTCCCCATCTGCGGTGACCTTGGAGCCCAGGAAAATAGAATCTGTCACTATCTCCATTTCTTCCCCATTTCTTTGCCAGGAAATGATAGAGCTGGATGCCATGATCTTAGTTTTCTTAATATTGAGTTTCAAGCCAAGTTTTGCACTCTTCTTCTTTACCTGCATCAAGAGGCTCTTTAGTTCCTCTTCACTTTCTGCCATTAGAGTGATATCATCTGCATATCTGAGGTTGTTGATATTTCTCCTGGCAATCTTAATTCCAATCTTTGATTCTGTTATGTATGCAGGTTTGAATGTCATTGGTTAAGTTTGAACTGTTCTTGTAAAATGTCAGAAATGATTGGTTTAAAAAGTGTGGGAAAACCCTGCGCTCTGATTGGCTGGCAACTGCGGCTGCTGGCTATAAGTAGCAGCCACAGACCAGCCAAATCGGGTCTGTTATGAGCTGTAGTCACTAATAAACTCTTCACTGAAGCACTCGCCTGACTCTTCATGCAAATCTAACACTGGTGACGGAGGTGGGATCCTTCCCGAAGAGAAGACAACGCAGAGAAGAAGCCGAGAGAGATGGCTGTGCTGAACACCCCCCCAGCCCCGTTCGATCCGACGGCAGAAGACTGGGACTCATATGCAGATCGTTTCGAAATGTATTTGGAGGGAAACGATCTCGCCAACATTTCCGACAAGCGGAAGAGGGCGGTCTTTCTCACCCATTGTGGTTCGGCCATTTTCAAGATGGCGAAGGCATTGGCAGGAGCTACAGACATGAAGGTCCGATTTAGAAAAGTTATTAAGAGCCCATTACGCGCCACAAGTATCGTGCCTCATTAAGAGACCGAATTCTACCGTCGGGATCAAGGGGAAAGCGAAAACGTTAATGACTTCATGGCAAGTTTAAGGGACATTGAGGGTGCATGCGAGTTTAACAACTTAGAAGAGGCCATGCGTGATTGATTTGTTCTAGGCCTAAAAGACAAATTATTAATGAAACCTAAGATCACGCTTAAGGAGGCCATAGAAGAAGCTTCTTCAGCGGAAGCTACCAAGTCCTCAGCAGCAGCCATGAAGAAAATTAACAAGGCCAAGCCATCCTTATGTGGAAAAATCCACAACAACCCATTGCGAGCAATTAGATTCTGATTCAGACTGTAGCGAGGTGGAGGAAGGAATTTATAGACTCAGAATGGAGAAGAAAAGGAAAGACCTTGGAAGAAAGAGGCAAGACTTTTATTGCAGAGGTTGTGAGGGTGGGGGGCACCCCTGCACTGAATGCAAGTTTTTGATACCATCTGTCTCCGTTGTGAAAAAGAGGTCACCTAGCAAGAGTCTGCAAATCATCCAGAACTCCACCAAGCAGAAAGAAGTTTCCTGACAAAGATTTCAAGCCTAACAACTTCAGTGAGAAAATGGGGCACAACACAGAAGCAAATGGGAAGAATGAAACTCATCAAACAGTCACTATTGGTCACTCTTCACCCTTAAGAAGCAGAAAAGTACATGTGAAGGTACTAATTGAAGGAAGGCCTTGCCAAATGGAAGTGGACTCAGGCTCCTATTTATCTATGGTGTCATGGGACACTATTCACAGGCTACTTCCCAACATTCAGAAGAAGCATTTCCAGAAGCAAGCACTGACTCTTAAAGACTACCAAGGAACAAGATTCCAGTAGTTGGAACAAGAGGAACAAGAGAATTCATCATGAAGTTTAAAGGCCACACCAAACTTTTTGCCCCTGACCATCGTGGCAAGGATGCCCAAGCTTGCTGGGACTTGAGTGGTTCAATCCACTAGGCATCGAGGTGACTGGCATCAATCATGTGAGCAACTGAGTTTCCAGAGGTCTTCAGCGACGGATTGGGCAAGTATATGGGGACCTATCACTTTCAACCTAGATCCCAAGGTGCCCCCAATTCGTTAAAAGCCCAGAAGGGTCCCATTTGCCTTAAAGGAAAAAATTGATGCACAATTAGATAAACTAATAGCTCAAGGAGTTTTAGAGCCCACTGACCACTCAGATGGGAGACACCCATAGTCACACCAGTCAAGACTGATGGGTCAGTGAGAATCTGTGGGGACTATAAGAGGGGACATTGAACCATGCACTTCAACAGAGCATATCCAGTTCCAGTGGTGCATCATTTATTACATTCATTTGGCAGGGGTACAGTCTTTTGCAAATTGGATCTGGCCCAGGCATATCAACAACTAACAGTTGATGATGATGCACTAGAGGCCCAAACCATTGTGACTCATAGAGGTGCCTTCAAATGTAAAAGGTTACAGCTTGGAGAAGCTGTAGCACCAGGCATTTCCAAAGCCTTATGGAAAGGGATGCTCCAAGGACTGCCAGGGTAGTGCCTTACTTTGATGATGTGTTAATCTCTGCTGAAAATGACACTCAATTACAAGAGAGACTCAGAGAAGTCCTTACCAGATTCAAGAAAGCAGGGTTAAAAGTCAAGGAAGAAAAATGCACTCTTAGAACTGACAAGGTTGAGTTCTTGGGCTATATGATTGACAAGCATGGCATCCACCCTACAGATGCCAAGGTTCAAGCAATCAAAGAAGCCCCTAGACCAAATGCAAAACAGATTTGCAAGCCTTCCTTGGACTTATTAACTTTTACCACATGTCTTCACTTGAAGGCAACCATTGCACAACCAGTACACAGATTGCTTGACAAAAAGTCTGTTTGGGTCTAGCAGAAAGAACAATCAGCATTTAACAGTATTAAAAGACTAATCACATCTGATACTGTACTCATACAGTTCTCTGAGAATTTACCTGTTGTACTGACTTCAGATGCATCCCCCTTTGGAGTGGGGGGGGTTTGAGCCACAGGCTTCCCAGCAGGAGGGAAGCCCCTATTGCATTTTACTTGACCTGACCAAAGCAGAGAGGAATTACAGCCAATTGGACAAGGAAGCATTGGCAATTGTTGCAGCTATCAAGAAATTTCATGAGTATTTATATGGGAGAACAATCACAGATCACAAACCTTTGTTAGGCATTGTGGCAGGAGACAAACCTACACCCATTATCCTGTCACCAAGAATGCTGAGGTGGACTGAATTTCTTGCTGCTTATTCATACAACCTTATCCACAAGCCTGGCAAAGACATTGGCCATGCTGATGCACTGAGTCGTTGCCCACTTTGTCATCACAAGAGGACTTTGAACCTGAGGCACACCTTTTTCCTAGAAAACTGTTAAGCTTCCAGTAGTACATCTGGGCTGAAATTGCCAGAGAGACTGCCAAAGACACTTTATTGGCTCCTATTA
>CM019155.1:67767236-67793445 GCA_009733165.1 Naja naja
TTTATTTATTTATTTATTTATTTATTTATTTATTTATTAGACTTATATGCGCTCCTCTCCGAACTGGTGACTTACAATTAAAACAACAGTGAATAAATTAAATTAATTAAAAGATATTAAACATTTAAGCCGAATTAACGTTTAAAACCCCAATTAAATAACCCAACCCAGGAGAGTCAGCACAACCCAGATTGTAGAAAGAGCCAGGTTTTCAAATGGCGGAAGGAGGCGAATCGGGAAAAGCGGAGCTCAAGCGGAAGAAGATTCCACAAAGTGGGAGCATACAGAATAGGCCCTCTCGGGTTGCCGCCAGCGACATTGTGTGAGCGGCACCCGAGACCTGCCGCCGCTTGCAAGAGGCAGTTGGCATTAGATGCTGGGAGAAGCCGTTCCGTAAATAACCTGGACCCATGCCCTGTTGGACTTTAAATGTTAATACCAAGACCTTGAATCTCACCCGGAGGGCAACGGGAGCCAATGCAGGCAGCGAGAGGGTGTAACATGGGAGTATCGGGAAGCTCCCATCACAACCCACAGCCGCATTCTGCACCAGCTGAAGCCTCCGAGTGATGCAAGGGCAGTCCAAGGTAGAGAGCATTGCAGTAGTGGTGAGCGAGAGCCTGGTGACTGTGCGCAGGGCATCCCGGTCCAGGAATGGGGTAACTGGCGAACCAGCGGGGATCAAAGGCCCCCCTGCCCGCGGCCCCACCTGCTCCTCTAATTTGAGCCGTGAGTCCAGGAGGACCCCAGATTCCGTGCCCTGTCCAGGGGGCAACACCTCCTCCCCATGAGCAAAGATGGTACCTCAAAACTGGACGGGATGTCGGTATGCACAGCCACTCTGTCTTGGCGGGTTGAGTCGAAGCATGTTCCTGTCCATCCAGATCCGCACTGCTGCCAGACAGGGACATCACGGAGAGAGCATCACTGATGTGGCCTGGGGTGGAAATGTATAGCTGAGTATCATCAGCATACTGATGATAACTCACCCCAAAGCCACGGATGATCTCGCCCAGCGGCTTCATATAAATGTTGAACAGGAGGGGTGAGAGGACCGAACCCTGCGGCACCCCACAAGTGAGGTGCTTTGGAGTGACCTCTGCCCCTGCCAACACTGTTTGGCGTCCGAGAGGTAGGAGGAGAACCACTGTAAAACAGTGCCTCCCACTCCCAGCCCCGGAGGCGCGCAATAGGATACCATGGTCGATGGTATCAGCCGCTGAGAGATCTAACAGGACCAGGACAGAGGGCGAGCCCCTGTCCCGTGCCCTAGCGAGATCATCAATCAGCGCGACCAATGCTGTCTCCGTGCTGTACCCAGACGGAAGCCCGATGAGTGCGGATCCAGGTAGTCCGCTTCCTCCAGGAAAAGTGGCAATTGCTGAGCCACCACACTCTCAACAACCTTCGCTAAAAGCGAAGGTTGGAGGAGACGAAGTTGTTCAACACGGCTGGGTCAAGGGCAGGCTTCTTCAGGAGGGGCCTCACCACGCCTCTTTCAAAGCGTGAGGGAATGACCCCTCCCTCAATGAAGCGTTGACCACTGCCGGAGCCAGCCGCGCGTGACCTCCCTGGAGGCATAAACCAACCAGGAAGGGGCGGGTCCAATAAACATGTGGTGGAACTCAGCCGCCGCATAATCCTGTCCACTTCATCCTCAGAAACAGGATCAAACTCAGCCCAGATCACATTGGCCAAAACACTGCATTCCCCCTCAGACCACTGACAATCCACCGTAACCCCTCCCGGATCTGAGCGATCTTGTCCTGCAGATACTGACTAAATTCCTCAGCTCTGCCTGCGCAACGGTCCACCCCAATTGAAGGAGGGAGGGTAACCCCAAACAGGGCTGGCTGGGCGTTATCTCTGCGGATGCTATGAGGGGAGAAGGGATCTCGCCACCCCCATAGCTGCCAGGTAAGTCCTAACATGGGCTCTTAGCTGGGCTCGGTCAGATTCAGGCGAGTCACCCTCCACCTGCTCTCTAGTCCCCTGCGGCGGCTTCATTTCCCGGCTCCTCGGTATACCAGGGAGCTGGCGGGATCCGCGTCAGTAGAGCAGGGGCCTCAACCCTCGAGAGCCCCGCAGCCGACTGTTGCCAGGCAGCCACGAGGGTCTCGGCAGGACTGTGAGTAAGGGATGCAGGAAAAACCCCAGTTCTGCCTGGAACCTGTCAGGGTCCATCAGGCGTCTGGGGCGGAACCATCTAGGTGGCTCCTCATCCCAGCGGTGTGGGGTGGCTTGGCGGGAGACCAGCCGCAGGGAGATAGTGGTCTGACCATGGAGCAGGGAGGATAGTTATATCACCCCCCCTAGACCACTCCGCCACTGCTCAGAGACAAAAACCAGGTCGAGCATGTTACCCCCTCATGAGTGGGCCATCTATTATCTGGGTCAGGCCCATGGCCTCCATGGAAGCCATGAACTCCTGGGCCAGTGCCGGCGCCAATCCCAGAGAAGGCAGGTTAAAGTCACCCAGAACCATAAGCTCTGGAAACTCACCGCCACCCGAGATGGCATCAAGCAGCCCAGGCAGGGCAGCTGAAACATAGCTGGGGACAGGGTATGTAAGCAGCTGCCCAACCGACCCGGCAGGCCCACTCCAGGAGGAGGGACTCACACCCATATCTCGGGGCAGGGACCTCCCTTGGAAGCAGGGTCTCCCGAATAACAATAGCCACCCCACCTCCCCTACCCTGGAGTCGTGACCGGTGTAGCACCTGAAACCTGGTGGGCAAATATCAACCAGAGGACTCCCTCGGTCCCAACCAGGTCTCGGTGATACAGGCCAGGTCCGGCCTCCTCCTCAATCACCTGCGGAGGTGGTGCCTTACCACAGGACCTGGCATTAAAATACACCAGTCTGAGACCAGGGGCCCTGGATCCCAAAACTCCCGGGGATGGGAGGGCAGAGGGGTCGGCGCGCCACAGCTTGAATATAGCGGGGGTGCTCCCCTAACATGATATGACCCTCGGCCCCATCGGCCTCTACCCCTACCAACCACTCTAGGGATTGTGGCTCCCACTATTCCGCCCAAAGCCCCATCGCCCAGCCCCCGCACCCCCCAACCATGGCCCTGTTTAAGGCTGCACTGACCTCTAACAATAAAACCCTTATCCCTCCCACCCTTCCCTAACCCCTTAAGAAACCGAATTAAAAACTTTGACAAAGCAGCCTGGGCGCTTCCCTTATCCCTCCCTGAACTCCACCCTTTCCTGCGTCATGCCATCTCTCAGTTCCACAGTCCGTCATCAAGATAGGCTGATGATAAACCGGTAGGCCAAGTCCAAGAGGAACATCCCTCAAAGCCCACAGATCAGCTGCCAAAAAGTTTGCATAAGATGTTGAGTGTCCAACCAGCAGAGGAGGCGGTCCAGTTGTAAAACCATGTCCACACAATAGTCTTATAGTCCAAACATTGGGCAACTCGAAACCACTGAGCGCCTCCACCCTGGATGCCCTCTCACGGCAATCCAGGGGCTGATGGTGAGCATCCAAGGCTGGCCACTGCTCTCTCACAGCTCGTGGCCCCAGAGTTTCAAAAGGTCTTAACACGCAGCTGGAATTGCGCGGGAGATGGTGCATCCCAGCTCCGCAGTTCTCTCACAACCGTGGGTGGGCAAAACAGCAAGTCCATCCCCGGCACCAATGAAGACTAATAAGGGTGGGGAAGATAATCCCCACAGCATGGAGGAGGCAGAGGTTAATGATGGCTGATGGTTGAAGCCATCCGATAGATGAAATCCCAAATGGAAACAGGGAAAACCTTCTCACCCCTCGGTTGGCTAGCCAGCACCCATGGCACCAACTACCCGTATGTACAACCCAGACAGATTTAAGGAGTCAAAGTTAGAAAGGCAGGGGGGAGAGTCAACTGAGGGCAGCATCAGACAAAACAGCCGCCTCGTCTTCATCAGTGCCAATCTCAGGCCAGGGGCAGTCTCGGGATCATCTCCAACAGCCCGCCCGGCTCCGGCCACCACACTGGCCCTGGATCGCTCTAATGCCATCTCCACCCTTGCCATCGGCGCATCGAATAGAGCCAGCACCAACAGATCAATATCCTAACCCTCCCCAATTGAGGGAGGGGGTTCATAGATGTAATCGAACCGACCTTCAGCCACTCCTCAGCCGAGATGTGATTCGACCTGGCCCACAAGAATATTCCGGTCACCTGGAGCTCCAGCACCAGGTCCCCAACAATCTCTGGCGCTGCTCCAAGTGACTTCAGGGGACAATGAGGCAATCCCAGGGGCCACTGAAGATGGGCTGGATGTTGTGTGAAGATGGGCTGGATGTTGGGGGGGGGGCGTCGCTTCTGCCAGCGGGGCTGTCGCTTCAGGGGCAAAGCCACCACTTAGGTGCCTCGCCCATCGCCGCCCTCCACCGCTTCGCTACCCAGGCAGCGCTTCTGAGGCAAACCGCGCTCCCAAGGCGTTTAGCCTCGTCATTTGACTGCTGGGCCATCCAGTGCGCCGCATTACTGCGTGTGACTCTCCCAGCAGAAGAACTCGCTCTGGCGGCCCGACTCCCCAGCTGTTCGCTGGGAGTTCAAAGGATTTTCGGAGGTATGCACCCCCGCCGCCCAGGGACATAACTGACTTCCTCCCGCGGGCTCGTTCCTCAGCTGCTGCCATCCTGGACATGCGTAGTAAAACATTTTCTCCTTTGACTGGCCTTCCAATATGCCATCCCTCATCTCTGGGAGGTGGAACCTATGAGATGGTTCCACCCCAGGTGCCTAATGGACCCAGAGGGGTTCCAGACGGCGCTTGGGTTAATTCCGGCCTCCTTAGCCGATAGTTCAGTCGATGCCCTGGTAGATGCCTGGCAGGAGGCTGCCGCTGGGGCGTTAGACTGAGTTGTTCCTTTGCAGCCTCTGCAGATAATCGCCCAGCTGCCCTGTTTAGGGTCTCCCACTCCCTCCTCAATTGGAGGGAGGGGGAAGACCCACTGCAGGGATGTGCCGAGGAATTTAGTCAACATCTGACAGACAAGATCACTCAGATCCGGACAGGCTTGGACTCCGATTGGGCAGAGTCCGATGGGAGTACGACAAGTGGTCTTAGAGATACCATCTGGGAGGAGTTCGATCCTGTGACTCCAAATGAGGTGGACATGATCATGGGGAGGCTGAGTGCTGCCACATGTTTTTTGGACCTGTGCCCCTCCTAGCTGGTTTATGCCACCTGGGAGGTCACACGAGGCTGGCTCCAGGCAGTAATCAATGCCTCTTTGAGTGAGAGTTCCTTTCCCACCACCTTGAAAGAGGCGGTGGTGAGGCCCCTCCTCAAGAGGCCTGCCCTGGACCCGGCTAATTTGAACAACTTTCGTCTGGTCTCCAACCTTCACTTTATTGCTAAGGTTGTTGAGAGCGTGGTTGCTCGGCAGCTCCCACTGTTCCTGGAGGAAACTGACTATCTAGACCCGTATCAATCGGGCTTCAGGCCTGGATACAGCACGGAGACGGCATTGGTCACGCTGGTGAATGATCTCTGGAGGGCATGGGACAGAAGTTATTCCTCTGTCCCATGCCTGTTAGATCTTTCAGTGGCTTTTGATACCATCGACCATGGTATCCTACTGCGACGCCTCAAGGAGTTGGGAGGGGGGCACTGTTTTATGGTGGTTCTCCTCCTACCTCTCGGGCCGTACGCAGGTAGTGTTGGCAGGGGGGCCCCGAGGCCCCTCACTTGTGGGGTGCCTCAGGGCTCGGTCCTCTCGCCCCTCCTATTTAACATCTACATGAAGCCACTGGGTGAGATCATCCATGGTTTTGGGGTGAGGTATCATCAGTATGCTGATGATACCCAGCTTTTCATCTCCACCCCTAACCAACCCAGTGATGCCCTCAACATGATGTCCCAGTGTCTGGAGGCGGTACAGGTCTGGATGGGGAGGAACAGGCTCCGGCTCAATCCGGCTAAGACCGAGTGGCTGTATATACCGGTATCTCGAATTGTCCAGGAGATTCCATCTTTGGCTATGGGGGGAGAGGTGTTACCCCCCCATAGATAGGGCATGCAACTTCGGTGTCCTCCTGGATACATGGCTCAGTTTAGAGGAGCAGGTGGGAGCCGTGGCCAGAGGGGCATTTGCCCAGGTTCGCCTGGTGTGCCAGTTGCATCCCTATCTGGACCGAGATGCCCTGTGTACAGTCACTCATGCACTCGTTGTCTCCCGTCTGGACTACTGCAATGCTCTTTACATGGGACTGCCCTTGAGGACCACCTGGAGGCTTCAACTTGTCCAGAATGCAGTGACGCGGGTTGTGATGGGAGGATCCCGATACTCCCGTATTACACCCCTCCTGCATGAGCTGCACTAGTTACTGGTTGCCCTCTGGGTGAGATTCAAGGTGCTGGTGTTAACCTATAAAGCCCTTCATGGCATTGGACCAGGATATATGTGGGAGACCCTGCTGCCGATAACAGCTTCCCAGCATCCTGTGCACTCCCATCGACAGGGCCTTCTCTGGGTGCCGTCGACCTGGCAATGTCGGATGGTGGTTCCCAGGGGGAGGGCCTTCTCGGTGGGGGCACCCACCCTATGGAACCAGCTTCCCCTAGAGCTCTGGGTGGCCCCTGACTTTCGTTCCTTCCACTGTGACCTAAAAACCTGGTTGTTCCAACTAGCCTACCCAGACTGATGGGGTTGGGGGAGGGTTTTTAAATGTTTTTAATTGGCATATTTATGAGACCTTGGTTTAATTGCTTTTTAATATTTGTATATTTGTATTGGATTTTTTTTAGTTTGTAAGCCACCCTGAGTCCTTTGGGAGATAGGGTGGCATATAAGTCAAATAAATAAATAAACAAACAAACAAACAAACAAATAAATAAATAAATAAATAAATGCAGCTCTCAATGTATTTTTAAAGGGATGGCACCAGAATAGTCTTTTGATAAGGTGCAGAATTTTTACAAATCCAAAATGTCCAGCTACTTTGGAGTAGGTGGAAAACTGTGGGACTTTTAAGAGTCAGTTTTCAACAGATATGTGCCAATATGGTATTTCCAATAAAGCTATTCTTTGGGGAATATAATTGCAAAAGAATTATAGAAAAACATATATTCAACAGTAACAATAACAAAAAATGTATACAAAAAGAGAAAAAAATAACCAAATAAAATAAAACTACAAATGTCTGTAGAAATGTCTATTTTACTTTTGCAACAATAATGGGTGAGATACCAGGAAATTATTTCATTATACACACACACACACACACACACACACACACACACACAATAGCACTTTTTCCCTTGATGCTGCTTCTGTTAAAATGCAGCGTCAAATTATGCAAGCAAGGATATATATCATAAATATGATTTGCATTCAATCCTGTGTATGAAGCTATAATGATGCTAGTTGCATCATGAAACTATTGCAGAAACAACACAAATTGTGCAATTTGTTTCAGTTGCAGGACATATGCTTAACAAGGGGGTCTCTACTGCCTTAATTCTACTTGTCTTGCCTAAGGGTATTCATACTCTGCTTTGAGTACATTGTTATCACTTCTGCTAAATAAAAGGTTCCTTTTGAAATACTTCATTTCAAGAGTCTTCACTTTCTTAAGTTAGAAGGAGAGGCAATCCTTACAGAAAGCAGAGTCTGAAAAATGGTCAACCCAGAGAAGCAATCTTCGCTCTACCAAGGAGACTCTGCAAACCATGTATGAGCAAAGCAGCGAGCAGGGAGAGGCCAAATGCTGGGGAGAGACATCAACCACCCTCCAGCCATATGCCTGATCACTGTACCCCATCAGAGAGAAGGAGGTGACCCTGGAGGATCTCAAAAATACCCGCTGGTCTATTGGCATCAGGAAGAAAGACAGCTGAGATGGGAGGACCAGAGGAGTCACCCTCATCCATGGTAACTGAAAGCGGGGTCAAAATTGGAGCTAGAAACACTCTCCGATCAGGAGGAACTTACCGAAACACTGCTGAAATGGCCATGGGAATGTATGCTTATCTGTTTCTCAGAGTGGCTGGTACAATAACATCTTCACATATGTGGATTGGCTGAATCTGCATCTGGCTAAAGGCAGGGGTCTTTACTGCATTAATTCTACTTGTCTTGCCTAAGGGTATTCAGATTCTGCTTTGAATGTATTGCTATCACTTCTGCTAAATAAAAGGTTCCTTTTGAAATACTTTATTTCAAGAATCTTCATTTTCTTAAGTTAAAAGGAGAGGCAATCCTTACACATGTACTTAATTTTCTCTCACTGTGCTATTTATATCACTATATTTATATCACCATGTTAATGAAAAAATTGACTCTTGGCTGTTTAAAATTGATGTATTTATTTTATTAAATTCATAAGCCATGTATGTTATTTTAACTCTCTAATGTGATTTTCAATAGGATATCTTTTTCTTTTAAAAATTGATGCAATGCCCTCTCTTTTTAGAAAATTTATTTTATTAGTATGAGAGCATATTATTTTGTCTGGTTTTTAGATAACTTATTTAAATTAGACTTGATGTCGTTCAGCCTAAGTAAGAATTCCTAAATTGTTTAGGGCTTGAGATTTTAAATTGGACTCTGTTTCTTTTATTTATTTTGATATACTACAATGTATAGAAAGCTTTCTCAAACTGCAAATTTGAATTTATTTATGTACAAATTAAACAAGATCTAGACAAGTAGCTCCAAATATCATTAACTATGTAGAACAAGATAAAGGACATTAAAATTAACTCCTTATATTTAGATTTTAAGAGAACTTCAAGCTTCACATTATTTTAAGTGGATTTATATACTTCTAAACAATTTTTCTGTGACAGTTTCCTTTGATTATTTCATTCCACAAATTCTTAGGCCAATCATTAGGTAAAATCCAGCTCTTTTCCAGCCAAAGTTGGAAAGTTACTAAATTACCCCAATAAAATTTTGTTAAGTGTTAGAAGATTTGTTTTCAGTATCTATCTATCTATATATATAAATGAAAAAGCACTCATGTGTCATCACAAAATCTCCAGAATCGTAAAGGTTACAAACTTGAAATTTGGCACTTATGTTCCTCTTGGCTTCTAGGTGCTCACTAAGAAAGGATTTTTTTTAAAATGACCATCAGACCATTAGTATTTCTTACATTATTAACACACTCTGATGCTAAGGAGTTCTATTCCCCCTCCCTAACTAAAAACAAATCTCTTCCAACTGCAGTTCAGCTAAGCCACGCCCAGACTCCTTGCTGTCTCCTTCTTGCTCACACAGCAAATACTGTTTCAGTTTCTAAATAGCCCTGAACTCTCTCACACACTGACAGGACACTAGCTAGATGAATACCAATGGATGCTGGTACACAGAGGCACAATTTTCCCCCTTATTTTCCTCCCCAAAAACTAAGCTCGATCACATAGTTTCTATAATGAAACATGGGTACCCTGCTAGTATGCCTATATTGCTGCAAAATATATGATATGTAGGAAAAACATGGGATCACAGATAGAATTATTTAACTAAACAATACAATGTCATAGAATAGACTTATGTTAAGGTTAGTGCTTTTTAAAGAGCATTGTGGTCTGTACAGTGCTTTGTGCTACAAGTAAAACAGTGTTTTTAGAGGGTAGATGGGTCTGAGCAGACCATCAATTGGCAAATCTTTCAACTATCTATTCCTGGGATTGCACCCTGGCTTTGGAAGGCAAGCACAAGCCTGAGAAAAAGATTAACTACCTTAAGAAGTTTAATTAATTAAGTTAATTAAAATTAAAAGATTACATTAAATTAGTTAATTAAAAGATTAACTAATTAAGAAGTTATTAATTGATGCTATATGAGCAACTCATGTTTTCCCCTTCGAATCTAAACCATGCCCAACTCTAGTTTTCCATGACATTATCATCTTGTATTAGTTTAGGGATATTTAAGCAGTCTTAAAATGTTTATATGACTGAATTCTGGTTCTGGAAGATTCAGCTGAGTCCAAGCCATAATGTATTTTTAAATGTTTGAAGGAAGGAAATAAAATAAATATTAATTATTTATATACCCTTTGGAAAAAGAAACTTGAAAAGTTATCAGACTGTTCCTAAACTGGGCAGAATGTTTCAATAAATTCTAGCGCTCTTAAAATATGATAAACACAATGGAAAACAGATGGTTTTTTTTGCATTTACTAGAGAATTCAACGAGGGCTGGATATGACTTGTGTGTTCTATTATTAGAAATGCAGTTCAGAAATTAGAATATTAACTCACCTAAATTTGACTTATCTGTTATTGCTGATGTTGGGGCACAAATGAAGGGTTAGGAGTTATATCATGACACCATAATACATTGTATCTTTATTCATTATTATGACTAGTACTAGATGGCTGTGTATGACAACACATTCCCAACTTTCCACCCTGAATTTTATATTTATGAGCCTAGTGGTGCAGTGGTTAGAGTGCAGTACTGCAAACTACTTCTGCTGACAGCCAGCTACCCACAATTTGACAGATCGAATCCCACTAGGATCAAGGTTGACTCAGTCTTTCATCCTTCTGAGATGGGTAAAATGAGGACCCAGATTGTTGGGGGCAATATGCTGACTCTGTAAATAGCTTAGAGAGGGCTGTAAAGCACTATAAAGCGGTATATAAGTGCTATTGCTATATATCCCTTTTTTATATATATCACAGAATGTGAAGACCTAATAGCTGGTCAGCATCCATTTTTTTATTAGGTTGGTTTCCTGTTTCCACAGTCCTTAGTAGTATGCAGATGTTAAATACAGGATTTGAATAACGTTCCCCAAAGTAACATTGTAGAAGAAATCTATAACATTTTATTTTTCTAAATTAAAACATTGTGATCTGCTAGAGCAATTTGGCATAGTCTGGATGGCAGTATGAATAGAGCCACCTGCTATCAATTGTTCTTGGCTAGAAAAGTTTGGAAAAGTAATCATGGACAAATAGGAAAAATTCAGTGTATTTGGAAATTGAAGCAAAACAGAATGCTTCCTTTAATAAATCTTATAGCAAGGACAGAGTTGCCGAATAGAAAAAAAATATTGCTTGATGGCATAAAGACACATATACACATACATAAATATATAGATGTAAATCCAACAGTGGATCTTGGAAACATTTTAAAAATATTTCCTAAGAAATTATATGGAACAGCATGTTAGAACATGTGGCACTGACTTGGATCAAAATCCACTGATTTATATAAATTGATCCTCAAAACAGACATTCTGAAAGAAAAAAGCTAACATACAAATAATTACACTATTAATGGCTGCATTGTAGACTTTGCATCATATGATCTTACAAACCACAATTGGGGGAGTGCAACCAATATTCAAGATGGTGACCATAAACATGAAATCATATGGTTGATTTAGGATAGAATCCTGTCCCATGTTATGTGTATTGTAAAATAGGGCCAGACCTTTGATAGCATGGTTGAGCTACCATCTTGAATTTCATACATAATTCAAATGTTGCATTTCATCATTTATCATTACCTTTAGACATGCAGCATAAAGATACCCTCTTGGCTGTCACTCCAAAGCAGCATGAAAGTGATTTGCCTACTCTGTCACCTGTTGCCATTTTAATGCAGGCAGCATTATCCTCATACACTGATGCTGCTTCATTTACTTTTACATTTAAATCCTGTAACAGCTGTATGTACCAAGTTATATCTGAACAGAGTTCAGACAAAGTAATAAATTCTGCCTCTGCAGTAGAAATGACTACAGTTGTTTGCTTCCTGGACTTCCAACCAATTTAAGCCCCTTCAAATAATACATTGTTTTGCGCATGCCCTGGTAATGGCGGCCCACGTTGTGTGAGTGCCATGGGGAGGGTGGTTTTTCGGCAGTTAGGAGGGCTAGGGGGCTTCGTCCTGCACCCGGACCCCCAATTCCTTTACCTGAGGGATCGGGGTGTCTAGTGGTGGCTTGCTGTGCCCAGACCGCTTGGAACTGAGGTGGTTCCATGGCTGCGATCGGTTCCGGGCGAAGCGGCAGGCGGAGGAAATGGCTGAGGCAGTGCTGGCAGGGGCTGCGGCCACGGCGGCTGCAGTGGCGGTGGCCAGTGGCCTTGTAGAGGCAGCAACGGCGGCCTTCAGGATGACAGCGATGGCGACCTCCATGGCGGTGGCGGCAGCGACCTCCATGGCGGCGGTGGCAGCGCTGGCAGTGGTCCCGTGATGGTGGTGATGGCAGCAGTGGCCCCCAAGGCAGAATGGTTTGGAGGAGCGAAGTGGAGTGGTTGGAGTGGTGAAGGTGGCGGCGGCAGCGTGGTGTTTCCCAACCCCAGACTTTTTGGTTGGGGGGTTAGGGAAACCGAGGCTGGATGGGGCAGGTTGGAGCACTGGGCTGCCTCAACGGATGGCCAGGATGAGGTGGCCTGGATGGATGGTACGGCTGGCAGCGAAGATGATGGCGGCACCCCCCTGGTCCGGCGGAGGTATTACAACTGATGCCGGGGTCATGGTCCCGACCCTAGGTTTTTACCTCAGAGGTCAGGGTGACCAGTGTGGGCCAGTTGCTGGGATGGCCATTGAGTCACTGGCCAGGGGCTAGGAGAAAGACCTGGCTGCCAGTTTGGAAGGCCCGAACAAGACAATGTGGGAAGGGCCATGCCCGATGGATTCGGCTATGGCCTCCTCACCCGCTGGGGATTTGTGCTGTGGGAGAACCGGCTGGGCCGTGGTTGGCCCTGGCCTTGGTATGCTGCTGGCTGACCTCCGGTGGCTAGACTATTCTTCCCAATATCAGGCTCTCTTCGGACGGTGGGTTACTGTCAGGACCTGTTAATTTTGGTTATAGATTGTATTTCCATCTTTGCTCTGCTGCCTGTAATTTATCACCTGTAATATGTCACCTTTTTTGTCATCTGCTTTGGATTTGCCTGCCTGAATCCCTACCTGCTGTTGGAACAATCATTTTTAGCATGGACGATTACAGGGTTTTTTTTATTCTTGGTCCCCTGTCCCCTGTTTCCCTCCTTGTTTTTGGGTGAGTTGACCCCGTTGTGTTGAGAGGACAACGGGGCTACCGGCTTGCTGTGGTGGGAGGACAGTTGTGTCTGGCCTATCAAACTTTTTGCTCCAGCTTTGACTAGGCCACCATGGTGAGAGGATGGTGTCTGGATGATATGTGACTCTGTCCTCCCTGGATTGGTGGTGAGAGAGCTGTCCAGGGAATGGCTATATCCTGGAGTGGACACCCAAATACGCATTATATCTTCTCGGCCAAGTAGTACATCTTCCACCCCCCTGTGGACAGTTTAGACCAGGGGTGGGCAAACTTTTTGACTCGAGGGCCACAATGGGTTCTTAAACTGGACCGGAGGGCCAGAACAAAAGCATGGATGGAGTGTTTGTGTGAATTAATATAAATTCAAAGTTGATTACTTTCACGAGCCTTCTGGGAGAGCAAGAGAACCCTCCGCTCTTTCAGCTCCGCAGGCTGGATAGAACAGCTGAATGGGCCGGATCCAGCCCTCAGGCCGTAGTTTGCCCACGGCTGGTTTAGACTGTGACAGTTTAGACTTTTATGATCATACGATCTTACACATCGATGGAATTGCGGGCCCTCAGGGCTGTCCCCCTGTCCTGGAGATGGCCCGCTAGTCTGCCAAAAGCCTACCTTGATGATGGATCCTGGGATCCCGAGAGGTGGCACAGTGAAACCAAGGGGCCAAATTTTAAGAGGATGTATAAGGGGAATCTTTTAAATTTTTTAATCAGATGTTTTAAAGGGTTAGGGAGGGGGGTGGCAAACCAATTTGGTTGGGTTTCTGGGGTAGTCCTGTCGGAGGACACCTTGGTTCAGTCCAGATTGGTAATGGGTCACGGCATGGCAGAGCTGGGTGAGGTGGCCTCTGGGGTCCACGGAGATGGGGTTGGGATTACAATTCCTAGGGTGATCAGTTACGGTGGGAGATGGAGAAGCAGAGGGCTGAATCATGGTTTGGGAGTGCCCCCCCCACTGTCTTCGACCAGTGGCATGCTCTGACCCTCTTGCTTCCGCACGCTCCCCTGGGGGCTTGGGAATTGGGGCCCCTGGGCTTAGGCTGTGAATGCCAGGTCCATGGTAAATAAGGCACCCCTCCTCTGTGAACTCATTGAGGAGGAGGCCGCGGACCTGGCCTGCATCACGGAAACCTGGTTGGGACCAGAGGGAGGAGTCCCTCTCTGTGACTTATGTCCCCCAGGTTTCTGGGTGCTCCACCAGCCGAGAGCCCAGGGTAGGGGCGGGGGGAGGGTGGCCATGGTTATTAGACCTCCTCCAAGGGAGGTCACAGTCCTGCAGATGGGCGGGTGTGAGTCTCTCCTCTCAGTGACGGTTGACAACAGCCCTGCCCAAGCTGCTTGACACTCTCTTGGAGGTTGCAGTGGAATTCCCCAGGCTTTTAGTTTTGGGGGATTTCAACCTGACCTCTCTGGGGGAGGCGTCGGGTTTGGCTTGGGAATTCATGGCTTCCATGGCAGCCATGGGCCTGACCCAGATAATTCAGGGCCTGATTCATGAGCGGGGAAACATGCTTGACCTTGTTTTCATCTCGGGTCAGTGGTGTAGTGATCTTGGTGGGGGTTCACCGATTAGTCAACCCCTGTCATGGACCGATCACTATCTCCTACAACTGGTCCTCCAGCAGGCCACCTCACACTGCTGGGATGAGGAGCCAACCAAATGGTTCCACCCAAGATGCCTGATGGACCCTGAGAGGTTTCAGATGGCACTGGGGTTGTTTCCCACTTCCCTTGCCCACAGCTCGGCCGAGGCCTTAGTGTCCACCTGGCAACAGGCAGCCTTGGAGGCACTCGACCGGGTTGTCCCCTTGCGATCCCTCCCTCGCCACAGATCCCGGTTGGCTCCCTGGTTTTCGGAGGAGCTCTGGGAGATGAAGCAGCAACGGAGGAGCCTAGAGAGCAGGTGGAGGACGAGTCGTGCCGAATCTGACCGTGCCCAGCTAAGAGCCTATATTAGGACTTACCTGGTGGCGATGAGGGTGGCGAGATGTGCTTACTTCTCCACTCTCATTGCGTCCACA
This sequence comes from Naja naja, assembly GCA_009733165.1. Taxonomy (NCBI): domain Eukaryota; kingdom Metazoa; phylum Chordata; class Lepidosauria; order Squamata; family Elapidae; genus Naja; species Naja naja. Next base: position 67,782,255 of record CM019155.1, read on the forward strand.
GATGACCGCCTGGCCACCCTGTTCAGGGTCACTCACTCCCTCCTACACCGAGAGGTGAGGGAGGACCCTTTGCAGCGTAGAGCTGAGGAATTTAGTCAGCATCTGGTGGATAAGGTCACTCAGATTCGGGCCATCTTGGACTCGGACTGGCAGGGGTCTGAGGAAGGGGTGGCAAGAAGTCTAGCTGACACCATTTGGGTTGAGTTTGACCCTGTTTCTTCAGATGAAGTGGACAGGATCATGCGGAGGCTGAGTTCCACCACGTGTTTATTGTGCCCGTGTCCTTCCTGGTTGGTTTATGCCTCCAGGGAGGTTACATGTGGCTGGCTCCAGGCAGTTATCAATGCATCTTTGGGTGAGGGTTCCTTTCCTGCTGCCTTGAAAGAGGCGGTGGTGAGGCCCCTCCTCAAGAAGCCTGCCTTGGACCCAGCCAATTTGAACAACTTTCGTCCTGACTCCAACCTTTGCTTTTTGGTGAAGGTTGTTGAGAGCGTGGTGGTCCAGCAGCTTCCAATGTTCCTGGAGGAAGCTGATTACCTAGATCCATACCAATCGGGCTTCCGGCCCAGGTACAGCACAGAGATGGCATTGGTCGCACTGATGGATGATCTCTGGAGGGCACGGGACAGGGGTTTCTCCTCTGTCCTAGTCCTATTAGATCTCTCAGCGGCATTCGATACCATCGACCATGGTATCCTGTTGCGGCGGCTCAAGGAGTTGGGAGTGGGGGGCACCATTTTATGGTGGTTCTCCTCCTACCTCTCGGGCCGCTTGCAATCGGTGTTGGCAAGGGAGCAGAGGTTGAGCCCGAGGCCCCTCACTTGTGGGGTGCCTCAGGGCTCGGTCCTCTCGCCCCTCCTGATCAACATCTATATGAAGCCCCTGGGCGAGATCATCTGGGGTTTTGGGGTAAGGTATCATCAGTATGCTGATGATACTCAACTTTTCATCTCCACCCCGACCCATGTCAGTGATGCCCTCCCCGTGATGTCCCATTGCCTGGATGCGGTACAGATCTGGATGGGGAGGAACAGGCTTCGACTCAACCCAGCCAAGACTGAGTGCCTGTACATACTGGCATCTCGGATTATTCAGGAGATACCATCTTTGGTCATGGGGGGAGAGGTGTTGCCCCCCGTGGATAGGGCACGTAACCTGGGCATCCTCCTGGATACACAGCTCAGTTTGGAGGAGCAGGTGGGAGCTGTGTCCAGCAGGGCATTTGCCCAGGTGTGTCTGGTTCACCAGTTGTGCCCATACCTGAGCCAAGATGCCCTGTGGACAGTCACTCATGCACTTGTCACTTCCCGAATTGACTACTGCAGTGCTCTCTACATGGGACTGCCCTTGCAGACCACCCAGAGGTTGCAGCTGGTGCAGAATGTGGCCGCACAGGTTGTGATGGGAGTGCCCCAATACTCGCATGTTACACCCCTCCTACGCAACCTGCATTGGTTGCCGGTTGCCTTCCGGGTGAGATTGAAGGTTTTAGTAACAACATATAAAGTCCTACATGGCTTGGGTCTGGGGTACTTGCGGGAGCACCTCATTCTGGCATCACATTCCGATTGCCCTGTATGCTCCCATAGACAGGGCCTCCTTGGGATACCATCGACCAGACATTGTCGGCTGGCGGGGGCCAGGGGTAGGGCCTTCTCTGTGGGGGCACCCACCCTGTGGAATCAACTCCCCTTGGACCTTTGTTTGGCTCCAGATCTCCGCTCCTTCCACCGTGACCTAAGGACTTGGTTATTCTGAACCAAGAGGGGAGGGGGGTTTCTTTTAAAAAAATTTTAACGGTTTTAATAGTTTTAATGTTTAATATTAGGCTTGTACTGTTTAATTATTTTTAGTTAACTTATTGTATTGTATTTTTATTCTGTGAGCCGCCCTGAGTCCTTAGGGAGAGAGGGCAGCATACAAGTCTAATAAATAATAATAATAATAATAATAATAATAATAATAATAATAATAATTCCACAATCCCAGAATTGGACTTTCTAATTTTTGCATCATTTGCACAATCACTATCAACATAGCATTTCAATTTTAATTATTCAGAGACCTGTATTTGAAGACCCAACTTCACAGTTCCCTTCAGATACCTGAGAATTCTTTTTACACCCATCCACTGCAATTGCATTGGTGCAGCAGTAAAGTGACTCAAAATGTTTTTATGTCTGGTCTGGACCACTGTGATAGATATAACAGGCTTCCTATTGCTGACTGATATATCTCTTGATCACAGGCTTCACTTTTGTCTTCACCCAAACTGTTATGAAAATCTGTACTCATAGGTGTTGGAGTAGTATTACATGTTATATCTCTCCAACAACTGTTCAATTTTTCTTTTTTGACTGAGAATATAACCACATTTTTCAGTCTTTTGTATCTCTGCCTGAGATAATTTTTTTATTTCTCTCTTCTTTAATTCAAATTTCTTCTCCAACTTATTAGTAAATTTGTTTACCTGTGATACATCCTTTGCAAAGATCATCCACAAATGCTAATAGTTGACAATCCCCACCTTGAAACTTTCCAGTGTATATGCAACCATCAGCCTTGCAACTCTTGAGCCAAAGACCCTTCAATGCAGTATCTAAACATATATTTCAATTCCTGGCTGACTGTTTCAGCCCATAAATGGCTTTGTTCAATTTATACACCAGGTTAGGTGTTTTACTTTCATACCCTGGTGCTTGAACCATGTAAATTTCTTCCTCTAATTCTGCATTGAGGAATGCAGTGGTTATGTCAAAATGCCAAATTTTATGGCCATGTGCCGCGGCCAATGCTAGTGCCAGCCTGATGCTTTCACTCTTTACAGTTGGCATGAATACCTCATCATGATGCACATTTTTCACCTGTGAAAACCCTTGTGCAACTAACCTTGCTTTATATTGTACTACATTATTGGGTAGTACCTTTTTCTTGTATACCGACTTGCATCCTACAGCTTTGCTGCTCTGTGGCAAAGTCATAGGTGTGAATACTTCACGTTCTCCTGTGGGTTTCATTTCCTTATCCATGGTTTCTTTCCACTTTACTTGTTCAATTTTAGATAATGCCAATACTTCCTTATAGTTTCTTGGCTCATACCATACATTACACACTTTAACTTTATTAGCAGAATACCGGTCAGGTGGAATCCCCTTCCATTGCTCTGACCTTTGATATTAACAGAATATCAAAGCAAACAGAGTTAGTCTGTATCGGTCCATAGTCAGTCAGTATCAATATCAAGAGAGATCATCAGTGAGAAAGAGAATTAAACCATGATCTATAGCTCCCTCTTATGGCTACTTGCAGCATACTCAACCAACCAGAACATAGTATAATACATTACAGTATTTTTCCTTAAAGCTACAAACATATATATTTGTGGGTTATGTATTGTCAACCCAACTACGTTTTGTACATATACATAACAAACTCCACAGCCTATTAATTAAATAATTAGCAGTCAACATGGCTAACTCTTGAAGGGCATGATCTACAAAAGGGGTGGCATGCTTTCTGTGGGATAGGGGGGGAAAGCCACATCTATATTTTTATAGACATACAATAAGGGATCCATTGATACAAAGGTGAAGAGAGATTTTAAAAAGGCATTATATGAAAATCCCAGATTGGCTATCCACCATGGAAGCAATGATCCACCCAACACAATGGATGTAGAGAAAATGGCCAGATACAAGGAAATCTTGGACAATCAAAGAAAATGAAAAAATAGACAGGAATTGAAGGATCAGGGAATATCAATAGATTGGTGGCCTTGCAACTACAATCAAGATACAAAAGGATAGTGAAGAATATGAAATTGACATTGAGCCACAAAAACTAGATAAACTTTTGACTGTCCCAGAAGAGAAATTGTTATCAAAAATATATAATTACCTATTAGAATTTGACAGAGCTGAGGAGATAGTGAAGGAATCAATGACAACATGGGCCCAAATTTCAGGTACAGTATTGAGCTAGAGGAGTGGAAAAAATGTGGAATATAAATTACAAGAATACAAAATCGGCGGCTTTAGTGGCCAACACAAAATGTTTTATCATTGGCACTTGGTGCCCACAAGGCTGGCTAAGATTTATTGAAACTCAAATCCAAACTGTTGGAAATGCAGACAAAAACATGGTACATTCTAGCATACATGGTGGTTATGCCCTGAAGTGAAAAAATATTGGAAGAAAATACAAAAGTGGTTACAGGAACTAACAGGAAATCATATAGAATTTGTTCTGGAATTATTTCTCATAGGGATAATTAAAGGGAAATTCAATAAAAGGACAAAATATATGGTGTTACATATAATAACAGCAGCAAGGATTGCCTTTGCACAGTGTTGGAAGAAAGATTGCACACCATCCAAAGGTCTAGTAATTTTAAAAAATTGAGTGCACAGAAATGGATAAACTGACTATAGTATTAAAAGAAGATTCTGAATATTATGTTTTGGATATGGGAGAAATGGTACAATTGGATAGATAATAGAAATAAGAAAAGGAAATGTATACAATAGATGTAGAAGGTATAGAAATAGAATGTATAGATTGTGTTAGACCTGAAATGTAGTTGTATAAAAAAATGTCACAGTACTGTTTAATATGTGATTGAGATATGTAAAAAGGAAAAATCCAATAAAAATATAAATAAAAAAGTTATAAAATAAGTTGTCACAGGCAATAGTAATGAATTGAATTCAAGGGCTCCCCTTCTCCCAATTGAATGGCAGTATCACTTTTAGGTTCAGCCCCATGGCACCTTGCCATTAAGTGCATTATCTGGCTAGCTGGAACATACAACTTTCTTCCCACCCAAGCTAAGTCATCTTTCATCAAATAGCTGGATTTGTGGCTCAAAAACCATTCATCAGTGGCCAGTGCTTGTTTAAAAGCGTGAGTGGTGGCATTGTCAGTCAACATTTCTTGTTTTGTCTGGGATCTGGTGATTACTTTAGCAGCCAGTTGATTGTTTTGTACTATAGACTTGATTACGTCTGGCTTCGCACTATTGTATTGCAGTTTTCTGGATAGTGCATCCACCAGAAAAAGTTTTCCCCCAGGGAGACATTTGAAAGTAAAATCAAATTGTTCAAAGTCAGTACTTTGAACGCCCATTGTACTCCTTTCACCCTGAGTCCAACACTTGTTTCTCTTGGGGCCAGAAGATGTTCCCTCCTCGCCAGGAACAGCAATGTGAATGAGTGGGCAGACAATAGCAATTTTCCAGTAAACAGCCCTTTTGAGGAGGAAGAGGCCATTCATTCCAATGCTCCAAGTGACTGCCTTGCTTTCCCTCCCATCGGAGGTCGTTTGGCCTTCTTTGCCTCAAGATGAGAGGAGTCAACATCAGACACTATCTCCTGCGGCTGGTCTTTCAATTGGCTGTCCCTCGCTGCTGGGATGAGGAACCAATTCAATGGTTCCGCCCCAGGTGCCTGATGGACCCTGAGAGGTTTCAGATGGCGCTGGGGTTCTTGCCCGCCTCCCTCGACCACAGCCCGGCCGAGACGCTGGTGTCCACCTGGCAATAGGTGGCCATGGCAGCACTCAACCAGGTTGTCCCCTTGTGGCCTCTTCCCCGCCGTAGATCCCGGTTGGCTCCCTGGTTTCTGAGGAGCTCCAGGGGAATGAAATGGTGGAGAAGACACCTGGAGAGCAGGTGGAGGACTAGCCGCTCCAAATCCGACCGTGTCCAGTTACAAGCCCATATTAGGACCTACCTGGAAGCAATTAGGATGGCGAGGTGTGCCTACTTCTCTGCTCTGATTGCATCCGCTGATGATCGCCCTGCGGCCCTGTTTTGGGTGACTCACTCCCTTCTTCAATTGACGGAGGGGGATGACCCTTTACGGGGCAGAGCAGAGGAATTTAGTTTACATCTGGTGGTTAAGGTCGCTTGGATTCATGCCGGCTTGGACTCAGACTGGCAGGGGTCTGATGATGGGGTGGCAACGGATCTGGTTAATTCTATCTGGGTTGAGTTCAATCCGGTCTCCCTTGATGAAGTGGACAGGATCATGCGGAGGCTGTCCTCCACCATGTGTTTATTGGACCCGTGTCCTTCCTGGTTGGTGTATGCTTCCAGGGAGGTTACACGCGGCTGGCTCCAGGCAGTTGTCAACACTTCCTTGAGTGAGGGAGTCTTTCCCACTGCCTTGAAAGAGTGATGGTGAGGCCCCTCCTCAAGAAGCCTACCTTGGACCCAGCCGTTTTGAATAACTGTCGTCCAGTCTCCAACCTTCGCTTTTTAGCGAAGGTTGTCGAGAGCGTGGTGGTGCAGCAGCTTCCCTTGTTCTTGGAGGAAGCTGATTATCTGGACTTGTATCAATCAGGCTTCAGGGCCGGACACAGCACAGAGACAGCATTGGTCGCACTGGTGGATGATCCCTCGAGGGCTCGGGACAGGGGTTTTTCCTCTGTCCTAGTCCTGTTAGATCTCTTAGTGGCTTTCGATACCATCGACCATGGTATCCTTCTGCAGCAGCTCTGAGGATTGGGGGTGGGGGGCACCGTTTTGCAGTGGTTCTCCTCCTTCCTCTCAGGCCATTCACAGTCGGTGTTGGCAGGAGGGCAGAGGTCGGCCCCGAGGCCCCTCACTTGTGGGGTGCCCCAGGGGTCCGTTCTCTCACCTCTCCTGTTTAATATCTACATGAAACTGCTGGGCGAGATCATCCGAGGTTTTGGGGTGAGGTATCATCAATATGCTGATGATACCCAGCTTTATATCTCCACCCCAGACCAGATCAGTGATGCTCTCTCTGTGATGTCCCGGTGCCTGGAGGCGGTACAGGTCTGGATGGGGAGTAATAGGCTCCAGCTCAACCCGACCAAGACTGTGTGGCTGTTCCTACCGGCATCTCAGTTCTCATTGGGTGTACCATCTTTGGTCATGGGAGGAGAGGTGTTACCCCCCATGGATAGGGCGAGGAATCTGGGCGTCCTCCTGGATTCACAGCTCAGTTTGGAGGAGCATGTGGGAGCTGTGGCCAGGGGGGCTTTTACCCAGGTTCGGCTGGTTCACCAGCTCTGCCCTTATTTGAACCGAGATGCCCTTCGAACAGTCACTCATGCGCTCGTCACCTCCAGAATCGACTACTGCAACGCTCTTTACATGGGGCTGCCCTTGCGGACGACCCGGAGGTTACAGCTGGTGCAAAATGTGGCCATGCGGGCTGTCATGGGAGTGTCCTGATACTCCCATGTTACACCCCTCCTGCACAACCTGCATTGGTTGCTGGTTGTCTTCCGGGTTACCTTCAAGGTGCTAGTAACAACTTATAAAGCCCTAAATGGCTTGGGTCCAGGGTACTTGCAGGAACGCCTCCTGCCAGCATCACATTCCGATCGCCCTGTTTGCTCCCATAGGAGGGGCTAAAATGCTTCTGATAGCAATATATGCCCCAAGTGAGAATCAAGAAGAATTTTATAAGAAATTATATCAAAAATTGATTGAATTAAACTATGCAAACATTTTATGGATGGGAGATTTTAATGGGATAATTAATGATCAACTTGACTACAAATCTGAGAGAATTAAAAAGAAAACTAGAAGAAAGCTACCTAAGTCCTTTTTTCAAATGACAGAAGAAATGAATATTATATATGGAGAGAGAGAAATACTGGAAATAAAGAATTTACTTTTTATTCAATTAGGCATGAATCATGGTCAAGAATAGATATGGTATGGGCATCTGCAGATATGCTCTCCGATATAGAAAAAATTCAAATTGAAAGTGGGACTTGGGCGGATCATAATCCACTGATAGTTGCCTGGAAAGGACAGAAGAGAAGATCTAGATGGACATTAAATAATATGATTTTGAAAGAAGAAGAATTTAAAAAGAAAACTGAGACAGAACTTACTTTTTTTTTCAAGGAAAATGGAAAAGAAGATACATCATTACAAATTCGATGGGATGCAATGAAGGCTTACATAAGAGGTATGATAATTGACTATATAAGGAAAAGAAATGTTAAACAGAAAAAGACATCCAAAATATTGGAAGATGATTTTATGAAATTAGAAAAAGAACTACAACAATCACCACAAAGGAAAGACATTAAAAGGAAAATGGATATGATTAAACATAAAATGGCTTTAATGGATAAAGAAGAAATTGCTCAAAAGATTAAAGGTGCTAAACAAAACTATTTTGAAAATGCGAATAAACCAGGAAGATGGTTAGCTTATAAAATTAGAAAGGAAAGGGAAACAAAGAAAATTAGTCAACTAATAGATGGAAAAGGGAATATACAATACATTTATTCATTTATTCATTTATTTATTCGACTTGTATGCCGCCCTATTCCCTAAGGACTCAGGAACATTAAAACAGAGAAAATTTACAATAAAACAGAATTAAACAACTAAACAAGCCAAATAAAGTTAAAATAAAACCCAACCCGGTCATTCGAGGCTGGCCGTTGGAACAACCAAGTCTTCAGGTCCCGGAAGGAGCGGAGGTCAGGGGCCAAAGCGGAGATCCACGGGAGCTGATTCCAAAGGGCAGGTGCTCCCACAGAGAAGGCCTAGCCCTGGGACCGCCAGCCTACAATATCTGACTGGCGGCATCCAAGACTACTATGAAAACTGCACTCTCAAGAAGATATTACAGAAGAAAAAATTAAACAGTATTTACAAAAGACAAGATTACCACAGATACCTAAAGACATTGAAACAATGTTAGAAGGGAACATAACCATGATGGAATTGACAGAAGCCTTGAAGAAACAAAACATTGGAAAAGCACCAGGTCCAGATGGTTTACGGCAGAATTTTATAAGATCTTTCAAGAGGTGCTGAGCACTCATCTTCTAGAAGTTATGAATGAAGTATTATTAAAAAAGAGAATACCTAAGACATGGTTAGAAGCTTATATTACCCTTATACCCAAAGAAGAAATGGACCTACAACAGGTTAAAAATTATAGAACTATTTCATTATTGAATTCAGACTATAAAATTTTTGCTTCAATTTTGGCAGAGAGATTGAAAAGATATTTAAATGAATTCATACACATGGATCAAAATGGATTTTTGCCAAAATGACAAATCAAACAAAATATGAGAATAATTTTAGATACTTTGGAATATTACTAAGCACGAAAAACAGATGGCACTGATATTTTAGATGCACAAAAAGCATTTGACAATGTGAATTGGCGTTTTATGATATTGCAAATGGCACAAATGGGTTTTGGGAAAAAAATTTATACAGGCCATTGAGACAATATATAATAAGCAAACAGCGAAGATATTGGTAAATGGAGAATTGACAGAATTTATAGAAATAAGAAAAGGAACTAGACAAGGTTGCCCTCTGTCGCCTCTGCTGTTTGTCTTAACATTAGAAGTACTGAACAGAGCCATTAGAGAAGACGAAGAAATAAAAGGAATGAAAATTAAAAAAAGAAGAATATAAACTACAGGCATTTGCAAATGATTTGGTATTCATATTAGAAGATCCTCTTAAATCAGCACCTAAATTAATACAGAAAATAGAAGAATACGGGATGGTAGCGGGTCTAAAAATTAACAAAGATAAAACAAAGATTTTAACAAAGAATATGCTAATAAAGCATAGCAAAGACCTAGAAGATACATTAGAGATTCAGATTGCAAGTAAAGTTAAATACCTAGGAATATATATGACATCAAGATGTAGTACATTGAAAGAAGACAATTACATAAAACTCAAACAGCAGATAGCGACAGATCTTGAAAGATGGAAAAACATGCAGCTATCTCTTATTGGCAGAATATCGACAGTTAAGATGAATGTATTACCTAGAATCTTATATTTATTTCAGAGAATTCCAATTAGACTTGGGAAAGAGTATTTTGAAGATTTAAATAAAACCACACTAAAATTCATATGGCAGGGCAAAAAACCCAAGAATTAAATTTAAGCTATTACAAGATGCAAGGTTAAGAGGGGGATTTGCACTACCTAATTGGGAACGGTATTATCAAGCTGCAAGTTTGATGTGAGTGAAAGAATGGATAACGTTGAGAAATAATAGATTATTAACTATAGAAGGTCATGATTTGTTACTAGGATGGCATGCTTTCTTATGGTATAAGGGAACTAAAAAACAAGGATATTTTAGAAGACACTACATTCGAGAAGCCTTATTTCTAAATTGGGAAAAAATTAGAAAACAACATTATATACAAATTCCATTATGGGTATCTACTATTGAAGCTTTTTCATATCCAATAATATATAAGAAGGAACAAACAATTAGATATGGAGAGATTTTAAATGAAAAGGGTGAACTCAAATCAATGCAAATACTACAAGAACAAGGAATAAAAATGAATTGGTTTTCATATTTGCAAATACAATCTAGATATGATGAGGATGTTAGGGCTGAAGGCATTTACAAAAAGCAAACTGAATTAGATAAAATTTTGATGGGTACGAATGAAAAAGTGATTAAAATCTTTATGGATATTTATTAGAAGTTAGAATGGAAGAGGAGCAGGTTAAGGAAACAATGATTGCTTGAAAATTTTTGGTTATGGGATAGATTTAGAGAGATGGCAAACACTATGGGATCAAAATTATAAAATGACAATGTCAACTGCATATAAAGAAATTTGTATAAGATGTTTTACAGGTGGCACCTATCCCGAGAAGGATCGCAAGCATGTTTAGGACAAATCGGATAAGTGTTGGAAATGTCATCAGATACCCGGCTCCTACTGCCACATGTGGTGGACTTGTGCTGATGCTAAAGATACTGGACTAAAATCCACGAGGTTGGAAAAATGACACAACAACATATAGACTTGAAACCTGAGATATTTCTACTGGGAATTGTACCAGAGACACTCAGCAAAAAATTGAAATATCTGATTGTTAATGTATTGACAGCTGCTAGAATTGTATTTGCTAAAATTGGAGAAATGATAAGATACCTCTTGGGAGGAAGTGATTAAGAAGATTTTGGATTGTGCGAAATGAGTAGAATTTGAAATTAGGGATCAAGAAGAAAAGCAGTTTTATAAGATATGGAATATGTTTTACCAATGGTTAGATAAAAAGTTTGGTATATGGAGTGAATAAGGTATTGAAGTAATATAGAGACTATAATATGGTAGAGTTAATAATAATGATTACAGCTTTCTTTTTTTTGTAATAGAGAGTATGGATGATGAGGAGATGGCACTGAGATTT
>CM019155.1:67794445-67820478 GCA_009733165.1 Naja naja
ATAATGGATCAAAATGGATTTTGCCAAAATGACAAATCAAACAAAAATATGAGAGAATAATTTAGATACTTTGGAATATTACTGAAGCACACCCCGAAAACAGATGGCACTGATATTTTTAGATGCACAAAAGCATTTGACAATGTGAATTGGGTTTTATGATATTGCAAATGGCACAAATGGCTTTTGGGAAAAATTTATACAGGCCATTGAGACAATATATAATAAGCAAACAGCGAAGATATTGGTAAATGGAGAATTGACAGAATTTATAGAAATAAGAAAGGAACTAGACAAGGTTGCCCTCTGTCGCCTCTGCTGTTTGTCTTAACATTAGAAGTACTGAACAGAGCCATTAGAGAAGATGAAGAAATAAAAGGAATGAAAATTAAAAAAGAAGAATATAAACTACAGGCATTTGCAGATGATTTGGTATTCATATTAGAAGATCCTCTTAAATCAGCACCTAAATTGATAGAGAAAATAGAAGAATATGGATGGTGGCAGGGTTTAAAATTAACAAAGATAAAACAAAGATTTTAACAAAAATATGCTAATAAAGCATAGAAAGACCTAGAAGATACATTAGAGATTCAGATTGCAAGTAAAGTTAAATACCTAGGAATATATATAACATCAAGATGCAGTACATTGAAAGAAGACAATTACATAAAACTCAAACAGCAGATAGCACAGATCTTGAAAGATGGAAAAACATGCAGCTATCTCTTATTGGCAGAATATCGACAGTTAAGATGAATGTATTACCCAGAATCTTATATTTATTTCAGACAATCCAATTAGACTTGGGAAAGAGTATTTTGAAGATTTAAATAAAATTACACTAAAATTTATATGGCAGGGCAAAAACCAAATTAAATTTAAGCTATTACAAGATGCAAGGTTAAGAGGGGATTTGCACTACCTAATTGGGAACTGTATTATCAAGCTTTTGATGTGGGTGAAAGAATGGATAACGTTGAGAAATAATAGATTATTAACTTAGAAGGTCATGATTTGTTACTAGGATGGCATGCTTTCTTATGGTATAAGGGAACTAAAAAACAAGGATATTTTAGAAGACACTATGTTGAGAAGCCTTATTTCTAAATTGGGAAAAATTAGAAAACAACATTATATACAAATTCCATTATGGGTATCTACTATTGAAGCTTTTCATATCCAATAATATATAAGAAGGAACAAACAATTAGATATGGAGAGATTTTAAATGAAAAGGGTGAACTCAAATCAATGCAAATACTACAAGAACAAGGAATAAAATGAATTGGTTTTCATATTTGCAAATACAATCTAGATATGATGAGGATGTTAGGGCTGAAGGTATTTATAAAAGCAAACTGAATTAGATAAAATTTTGATGGGTACAAATGAAAAGTGATTAAAATCTTTATGGATATTTATTAGAAGTTAGAATGGAAGAGGAGCAGGTTAAGGAAACAATGATTGCTTGGGGGGGAAATTTTGGTTATGGGATAGATTTAGAGAGATGGCAAACACTATGGGATCAGAATTATAAAATGACAATGTCAACTGCATATAAAGAAAATTTGTATAAGATGTTTTACAGGTGGCACCTATCCCCGAGAAGGATTGCAAGAATGTTTAAGGACAAATTGGATAAGTGTTGGAAATGTCATCAGATACCCGGCTCCTATTACCACATGTGGTGGACTTGTGCTGATGCCAAAAGATACTGGACTAAAATCCACACGTGGTTGGAAAAAATGACACAACAACATATAGACTTGAAACCTGAGATATTTCTACTGGGAATTGTACCAGAGATATTCAGCAAAAATTGAAATATTTGATTGTTAATGTATTGACAGCTGCTAGAATTGTATTTGCTAAAAATTGGAGAAATGACAAGATACCTGCAGGAGGAAGTGATTAAGAAGATTTTGATTGTGCCGAAATGAGTAGATTAACATTTGAAATTAGGGATCAAGAAGAAAAGCAGTTTTATAAGATATGGAATATGTTTTACCAATGGTTAGATTAAAAAGTTTGGTAATATATGGAATAATGGAGATAAATAGAATTGTTGAAGAGAAATACAATATAGAGACTATAATATGGTAGAGGATTAATAATAATGATTATAGCTTTCTTTTTTTTGTAATAGAGAGTATGGATGATGAGGAGATGGCACTGAGATTTGTGACCGACCGACACACTTGAAATTGATATTGGTTTATGTTTTGTATGTTTGTTTGTTTTGTTTGTTTTTTGGAAAATAATAAAACTTTTATAAAAAAAAAAGGAGGGGCCTCCTTGGGATACCGTCGGTCAGGCATTGTCGGCTGGCGGTCCCCAGTGCTAGGGCCTTCTCCGTGGGAGCACCTGCCCTTTGAAATCAGTTCCCCGTGGATCTCCATTTGGCCCCTGATCTCCGCTCCTTCCGCCAGGACCTGAAGACCTTGGTTTCAACAGGCGGCCTGGAATGACCTGGGTGGGGTTTTAGGGTTATTTAATTTATTTTAATGTTTTTAATGTATTTGACTTGTTCTATTTAATAGGTTTTTATTGTAAATTTGTTTTGTTTTTAATGTTCGCCACCCTGAGTCCTTAGGGAGTATTATTTATTTATTTATTTATTAGTGGGACTTGTATGCCATCCCATCTCCGAAGACTCAGGGCGGCTCACAATTAAAACAACAATAACAATAAATACTTAAAAAGAATTAAACTAGACAAGCCCCAAGACATAATACAAAATTAAAATTAATATGAACGTTAAAACCATCCCACCCAAGGGTCACAGCCCGGATTGGTTAAACAACCAGGTCTTCAGATCATGGCGGAAGGTGCGGAGGTCAGGGGCCAGGCGGAGCCCCAAGGAAGTTGATTCCAGAGGTCAGGGACATGACAGAATAGGCACGCCATCGGGGAACCGCCAGCCGGCGCGTTCGCTGACGGGACCCCAAGGAGTCCCTGCCTATGAGCTCGCACAGGGCGTTAGTATTCGATGTCGCAGGAGTCGCCCTAAGATAATAAGGACCCATGTCATGTAGGACTTTGTATGTTAAAGTTAGAACCTTGAATCTCACCCGAGTGCAACCGGCAACCAATGCAGGCAGCGCAGGAGGGGGTAACATGGGAGAACCGAAACTCCCATCACCACCCGCCACCGCATTCTGCACCAGCTGCAATCTCCGGATGGTATGCAAGGGCAGTCTAAATAGAGAGCATTGCAGTAGTCGAAGTCGCTGGTAACAAGGGCATGAGTGACTGTACGCAGGGCATCGGTCCAGAACGGGCGCTGGTGAACCAGCCGGACCTGGGCAAAGGCCCCTGGCGACGGCTCCCACCTGCTCCTCCAACCGAGCATCCAGGAGGACCCCCAGGTTCCTCACCCTATCCACAGGGGCAACACCACTCCCCTATGGTCAACGATGGACATTCCAAACTGGACCGAGATGCCAGATATGCACAACCACTCAGTCTTGGCCGGGTTGAGTGAAGCATGTTTCCGTCCATCCAGATCCATACCGCATCCAGACAGCGAGTCATCACGGAGAGGGCATCACTGATCTGGTTTGGGGTGGAGATATATAACTGTGTATCATCAGCATATTGATGATACCTCACCCCAAAACCACGAATGATCTCACCCAGCGGTTTCATGTAGATATTAAATAAAAGGGGAGAGAGGACCAACCCCTGATGGACCCCACAAGTGAGTGCCCTTGAGGCCGACCTCTGCCCCCCTGCCAACACCGATTGGACCGGCCTCAGGGTAGGAGGAGAGCCACCGAAGAACAGTGCCCCCCACCCCCAACCCCACGAGGCGTCGCAAAAGGATACCATGGTCGATGGTATCGAAAGCCGCTGAGAGGTCTAATAGGACCAGGACAGAGGAAAACCCTGTCCCGGCCCTCCAGAGATCATCCATCAGTGCAACCAATGCCGCTCCGTGCTGAAACCAGGCCGGAAGCCCGATTGACGGATCCAGGTAGTCCGCTTCATCCAGGAAAAGCGAAATTGCCGAACCACACTCAACAACCTTCGCCAAAAGCAAGGTTGGAGACTGGACAAGTTGTCTAACACGGTCGGATCCAGGGCAGGCTTCTTCAGGAGGGGTCTCACCACCGCCTCCTTCAAGGCGGAGGGAAAGACACCCTCCCTTAATGAAGCATTGACAACTGCCCGGATCCAACCGCAGGTGACCTCCCTGGCAGCATAAGCCAGCCAGGAAGGGCACGGGTCCAACAAACATGTGGTGGAACTCAGGTGCCGCATAATCCCGTCCACTTCATCCTTGGAAACAGGATCGAACTCATCCCAGAACGTACTGGCCAGACTACCCGTATCCCATTCCTCAGACCACTGCAAATCAGAGGACAACCCGCTTCGAATTCAAGCGATCTTATCCGACAGATATTGACCAAACTCCTCAGCCCTTCCTCATACGGGTCCGCCCCTTCCCTGGACAAAGGAGAGATGACCCGAACAGGGCGGCTGGGCAAGATGCGGACGCTATGAGGGCGGAGAGATAAGACCTTCTCGCCGCTCTCATAGCTCCCAGGTAACTCCTAATATGGGCTCTTAGCTGGGTTCGATCGGCCTGGGAGCGGGTGGCCCTCCACCTGCTCTCTAAGCCCTCTGACGCCCATCTCCCGGAGCTCCTCTGAGTACCAAGGAGCCATCCGGGATCCGCGGTGTGTGAGGGGTCGCATGGGGACAACCCTGTCGAGGGCCTCCGATGCAGCCTGCTGCCAAGCGGCCGCCAGTTCCTTGACAGAGCTGTGAGCAAGGGAAGAGGGATGAGGCCCCAATTCCGCCTGGAACCGTTCAGGGTCCATAAGGTGCCTGGGGCAGAACCATCTAAGCGGCTCCAGTAGGGCGGCATACAAGTCGAATAAATTATTATTATTATTATTATTATTATTATTATTTCAAATTTGTCTCCAAATTTCATCTTCTTAATTTGTCAAATCATTAATTGCCAATTTAAGTTATCAAACACTTTTTTCTCTGGATGCACTTCGTAATATTCTAGTATATTCACTACCATTCTATTATTTCTTATTTGTCTTGATGGCAAAAATCCATTTTGGTCAGAGTGTATGATCTCGTTTAATATTTTCTTCATCCTCCCAGCTATAATGTTCATAAAGATTTTGTACTCAGCATTCAAAAGTGAAATTGGCCTACAATTTTGAATTTGGTTAATATCAGTACCTTCTTTTGGCATCACAGTGATATATGCTTCCCTCCACGATTTGGGTATTTTAGCTTCCAGCAAAGCCTCATTGCATAATTCCAATAATACTAGTTCTATTAATTCCCCCAAATTCTTTTTTTAAAATGCAAATGATTTTTATTGTTTTCCACCAGTACAAATCGTGTTTTTATTTTCAACAGCATTTTGCATTGACATACAATTTTATCATATATTTTCTATCATCTATTCATAAACTCACCAATAATTATCCTTACTTATGTTTGTTATTAATAGCTATCTTTATCTATTTTACATATCTACATATCATTTTCTTAAGGATTCTACTATGTGATCTTCACTTTTCATTCCTTGTCTCTATTTTCCAACCATTCATACCATCTATGCCAAATTGTGTAATAATCGGATTCTTCTTTTTCCTTCATTTTTATTGTAAGCATATCCATTTCTGCGCAATCTGTTATTTTTTGTAAGACTAATTCTTCTGTTGGAACATTAGGCCCTTTCCACATTTGTGCATAAGCTATTCTAGCTGCTGTTAGAATATATAAGATTATGTATTTTATCTTTTTTGGATATTGGTCTTTAATGGCTTCCGGTTGCCCTCCGGGTGAGATTCAAGGTCTTGGTATTAACATTTAAAGTCCAACAGGGCATGGATCCAGGTTATTTACGGGAACGGCTTCTCCCAGCATCTAATGCCAACCGCCCTGTGTGGCGCAGGCAGGGTCTCCTCGGTGCCGTCTGCGACACAATGTCGCTGGCGGTGACCCGGAGAGGGCCTATTCTGTGGCGGCTCCCACTTTGTGGAATCTTCTTCCTTGATCTCCATTTGGCTCCCGATCTTCGCTCCTTCCGCCATGATTTGAAAACTTGGCTCTTCCTACAATCTGGGTTGTGCTGACTCTCCTGGGTTGGGGTCATCTAATTGGGGTTTTAAACGTTAATTCGGCTTAAATGTTTAATATCTTTTTAATTAATTTAATTTATTTACTGTTGTATTTTAATTGTGCCGAGTCTTCGGAGAGGGAGCGGCATATAAGTCGAATAAATAAATAAATAAATAAATAAATAAATAAATAAATAAATAAATTATCCCCAATAAATAGAGTTCTGGTCTGAGTTCAATTTGATGTCCTGTAATTCCTTGTATCCAATCTTTGATTTTGGTCCAATTGACTATGGCCTTGGGGCATAGCCACCACATGTGGTAAAAGGTACTGTCAACTTGTTGAAACTTCCAACATTTTGGGCTGGTATTTGGGTGTATCTTAGCTAATCTTGCCAGGGCTAAGTGCCATCGATAAAACATTTAATATAAATTTTCTTTATATGTTGAGGCTGTTGTTAATTTATAGTTTATGTTCCATAATTTTCCCCATTCTTCTAGATCTATATTATAACTGAAATTCTGTGCCCATGCTATCATAGTATTCTTAACCATTTCCTCTTCCATTTTAAAGTCTAACAAGTATTTATACGTTTTGGATATAAATTTTTGTTCTGGTCCAATTAAAATTTTGTCTAATTTATTTTGCCCCATGTCGAATCCAAATTCTTCTGAATCTGTTTTGTATCTGTTTTAAATTTGAAGATATGGCCACCAACTGATTGTAATTCCCTGTTCTTTAAGTTTAAGTTCTTTAACTTTGTAAAAATGCCGCTTAGTAATAAGCAGGCATATACAATGGAAGGAAGGCTATTGCTGAGTGCATTGGGTTGTATCCCAAAAATTGTAAGCCGCCCTGAGTCTCCGGAGAAGGGCAGGATATAAATATGAATTAAAAAAAAGTTCTTGATTTGATTTTAGTTTCTCTTGGTGTTTAATAATTCATTATAATTTATCATTTTTCCTAAGTCCAATCTATGTGGGTGTATAATGGCCTCCATGGTTGACAACCAATGTGGTATTTTCATATAATACTTGGTCTTATTTTTCCTCCATGTCTATATTAATGAATCTCTTATTAAGTGTCGGTTGAAATAGGCATGTGTTTTGCCTTTTTTCTCCCACAAGTATGCTTGCCAATCTTCCTGGACATCACGACCTTCTATTGTTAATATTCTTTTGTCTTTTAATTTGACCCAGTCCTTAACCCAATTTAATATTGCTGCCTGATAATATAGTTCCCATTCTGGTAGCCCAAAACTACCTCTGCTTTTACTGTCTTGCATCAGTTTTAATTTAATGTGTGATTTCTTGCCCAGCCAGATGAATTTGGTTGTTATTTTACTTAATTCAGTAAAAAATAGTTTGCCTAATTTTATCAGGATCATCTGAAAGATACATCAATTTTGGTAGGGTATTCATTTTCAACACTGCAATTCTGCCTAACATTGATAGTTATATTTCCCCCCATAGTTCCAGATCCCTCCTAATTTGTTCGATTAATTTAGTATAATTGTCTTCTTTAATTGAAGAACACCTAGCAGATAGTCATATTCCCAAATATTTTATTTTTTTCCCACTCTGTAGTCCCATTTTATTTTGTAATTCTATTTTCTGTTTTGCAGTGCAGTTTTTAATTATCATTTTAGTTTTGTTTTTATTTATTTTCAATCCTGCAGCTTCTCTGAATTTTTCTATTTCTTGAAGTAGTACTTATCCATTTTTAATTGGTTCTTCCACTATGAATACAAGGTCGTCTGCAAATGCTTCGACCTTGTATCCTTCATTTCTAATTTTGATCCCTTTTATTCTTGAATTTTGTCTGATTGTGGCAAGTAACAGTTCCAAGGATAAAATAAACAGCAGGGGTGATAGTGGGCACCCTTGTCTCACTCCTTTGCCTATCTCAAACTCATCTGTATGATCTCCATTCAGTAGCACGCTTGGTGTTTGGGTAGAATATATGGCTTGTAGTGTTTTTACTATGTTATTACCAAAATTCATTCTTATTATCTGCTGCAGCATAAACTTCCAATTAAGATTGTCAAAGGCCTTTTGTGCGTCCGAAGAAATTAATGCTGCTTGCTTTTCAGGGTGTGCTTCATAGTACTTGATTGTATTTAACACTATTCTGATGTTGTTTCTAATTTGTCTATTTGGCAGAAAGCCATTCTGGTCCAAATGTATGATCCCACTTAGAATTGGTTTCATTCTCTCTGCCAAAATTGTCATAAATATTTTATAATCTGTGTTTAATAGGAAAATTGGTCTATAATTTGAAATCATTTGTTGATTGGTACCTTCCTTCAGAATTAGGGTGACATATGCCTCAGACCAGGACTTTGGCAGTCTAGCTTCCAGTAACGCCTCGTTATATACCTCTAATAGTATTGGTTCAAATACTTTGTACATGTTTTTATATAATTCACTAGGAAAACTGTCTGGGCTGGCATTTTGTTATTTTTCTGCTTTTGTACTGCCTTTTTCAACTCTGCTGGGGTTATTTCTCTATTTAATATTTCCTTTTGTTCTTCTGAAATTGAAGCCAGATCATTCTCCTCTAGGTATTTTATTATATTTTCCTCCATAACTTCCTCTTGTTTGTACAATTCCCCAAAATAGCTTTGCACAATCTGTTTTTTCTTTCATCTGACAACATATATTCCCTTCTTTATCTTTCAATTGCTGAATTAGTCTTTTTTCTTTTTCTACTTTTAACTTATGGGCTAGCCATCTACCTGGCTTATTTGCTGACTCAAAAAAAATTGCGTTATAAATTTTAAATTTTGTATTCTTTCCTCTAAAAATGTCAAGTTTAATTTGTGTCTAACCATCATTATTTCTTCTTTTGTTGTCATATTTTGGGGTCTTTTTGAAGTCCGTTTTCTAATTATTTTATTTCCTTCTGCAATTCATTTTGTTGTTTCCATTCTGTCTTATTTTTCCTAATTATGTAGGCTATTGATATTCCTCTCATATAAGGTTTTGTAGTGTCCCACAGATTCTGCAAATCTGTATGTTCCTTTAAATTTATCTTTAAAAAAGTTTCCAATTCATTTTTTATTTTCTGATTGTATTCTTTTTCTTTTAAAATTTGCAAATTTAATGTCTATCTCATCTTTCTTTTCCTCTGCCCTCTCCAAATAATTTTTAACGGGTTGTGGTCTGCCCATATATTGGGCATTATTTCTACAAGCCACTGCAGTGGGAGTGCAGTGACTGGGCCATTCTGACTCCAGCCCTCAGCAGCTGTGAGGGGGCTGCTGATTGTGGGTTATTCTGTTGGCCATTGCCCGGCCCTGTGTTTTGCACATTTTACATCTGTGCAGTTATTACCACCCTGCCTATAGCCTCTTATATCGACCTGTCCCTAAACAGGTTATTGTATGCTTGCTTATTCCCTGCTGGAATTATGGGTCCTCCAGACTGTCCCCGTGTCTTTGGAGTGGCTCTCTGGGTTACCAAGAGCCTACCTTAATGACGGATCTTGGGATCCTGAGAGGTGGCATGGCGTGACCAAGGGTTTAAAATTTAAATCTGGTACTAAGGGGAAACTTTTAAATTTTTTAATTTGTGGTCTTAATGGGTTAGGGAGGAGGGAGGGTAATAATGGATCAGGTCAACACTGTCCTTCCAGGCTGGCAATCAGTCCCGGGATGGGGGGGGCTGGGGGGGGCATAGGATCTGCGGGGTCTGGGGTGGGGTTGGCAATTCCGAGGACGATCGGCTATGGCAGGGGGACGAGACCGGGGGCCAAATTCTGTGATGGGAGTGCACCCCCACTGTCTACGAGCAGTGGCGCGCTCTGACCCCATGTCTCTGCCCGCTCCCCTGGGATCTTGGGAGGCGTGGTCCCTGGGCCTCAGACTGATCTATGTGAACGCCAGGTCCAGAGGCCAAGTCATCCGTCCTCCGTGAACTCATTGAGGAGGAGGCTGCGGACCTGGCCTGCATTATGGAGACCTGGTTGGGGCCAGAGGGGGGTGTCCCTCTGTGCGATTTATCCCCCACGGGTTTCCATGTGCTGTATCGGTCTCGAGCCCAGGGAAGGGGCAGAGGGCCGGGCTGTGGTCGAGGGAGGTGGGCAAGAACCCCAGAGCCAATTGAAACCTCTCTGGGTCTATCAGGCGTCTGGGGCAGAACCATTGAATTGGCTCCTCATCCCAGCAGCGAGGGACAGCCACCTGAAAGACTAGCCGCAGGAGATAGTGATCCATCCATGACAGGGGTAGGACCACACCCACAGAACCCACCCCCAGATCATTACGCCAGTGTCCCAAGATAAAAACAAGGTCGAGCGTGTTCCCCCCCTCGTGAGTGGGCCCTTGAATCACCTGAGTTAGGTCCATGGCTGCCATGGATGCCATGAACTCCTGGGCCAAGCCCAATGCCCCCCCAAGAGATGGCAGGTTAAAGTCCCCCAGGACACAAGCCTGGGAACTCCACCGCCACCCCCGAGAGGATGTCAAGCAGCCCAGGAAGGGCCGTCACCACACAGCTGGGGGACAGGTATGTCAGCAACAGACCCAACCGACCACCCGGGCCCAACCTCACAAGGAGAGTCTCACATCCGGAGGCACTAGACTGGGTTGTCCCCTTGCGGCCTCTTCCCCGCCACAGACCCTGGTCAGCTCCCTGGTTCTCGGAGGAGCTCCAGGGGATGAAACGGTGGAGAAGATGCCTAGAGAGCAGGTGGAGGATGAGCCGTTCCAAATTCGACCATGGCCAGCTAAGAGCCTGTATTAGGACCTACCTGGAAGCAATTAGGGCAGCGAGGTGTATTTACTTCTCCGCCTTGATTGCATCTGCCGATGATCGCCCTGTGGCCCTGTTTAGGGTTACCCGTTCCCTCCTTCAGTTGAGGGAGGGGCAGACTGCAGGGCAGAGCAGAGGAATTTAGCTACATCTGGCGGATAAGGTCGCCGGATTCGGCGGCTTGGACTCGACTGGCAGTGGTCCGATGATGGGGTGGCGGGGTCTGGTTGATTCTATCTGGGTTGAGTTTGACCTGGTCTCCCTTGATGAAGTGCACAGGATCATGTGGAGGTTGTCTTCCACCATGTGTTTATTGGACCTGTGTCCCTCCTGGTTGGTCTATGCCTCCAGTGAGGTGACACACGGCTGGCTCCAGGCAGTTGTCAATGCCTCTTTGAGTGAGGGAGTCTTTCCCGCCGCCTTGAAAGAGCGATGGTGAGGCCCCTCCTCAAGAAGCCTACCTTGGACCTGGCCATTTTGAATAACTGTCGTCCAGTCTCCAACCTTCACTTTTTAGCGAAGGTTGTTGAGAGCGTGGTGGTGCAGCAACTCCCCTTGTTCCTGGAGGAAACTGATTATCTAGACCCATATCAGTCGGGCTTCAGGTCTGGACACAGCACGGAGACAGCATTGGTCAGCTTGATGGATGATCTCTGGAGGGCTCGGACAGGGTTTTTCCTCTGTCCTAGTCCTATTAGACCTCTCAGCGGCTTTCGATACCATCAACCATGGTATCCTTCTGAGGCGGCTCCAGGGGTTGGGGGTGGGGGGCACCATTCTGCGGTGGTTCTCCTCCTACCTCTCGGACCGCTTGCAGTCGGTGTTAGCAGGAGACCAGAGATTGGCTCCAAGGCCCCTCACTTGTGGGGTGCCACAGGTTCGTCCCTCAGCCTCCTGTTTAATATCTACATGAAACTGCTGGGTGAGATCATCCGAGGTTTTGGGGTGAGGTATCATCAATATGCTGATGATACCCAGCTTTATATATCCACCCCAGGCCAGATCAGTGATGATCTCTCTGTGATGTCCTGGTGCCTGGAGGCGGTGCGGGTCTGGATGGGGAGAAATAGGCTCCAACTCAACCCGACCAAGACGGAGTGGCTGTTCTTACCGGGTGTTTTCCGGTGATGTTCCATAGGGGGGTGAGGTGTTGCCCCCTGTGGATAGGGCGAGGAACCTGGGCGTCCTTCTGGATCCACAGCTCTCTTGGGAGGAGCAGGTGGGGGCTTTGGCCAGGGAGGCTTTCGCCCAGGTTCGTATAGTGCGCCAGCTGCACCCTTACCTGAGCCGAGATGCCCTTCGAACGGTCACTCATGCACTCCTATTATTATTATTATTATTATTTTGTATATGTCTTCTCCAATGGTCCTGTTTGCCCATACCATGTCGATTCTTGACCAAGATTTGAGTAAAATGGACTTGAGTAAAATGGACTTGAGTAAAATGTATAGCCTTTATCATTTGGATTTCTTTTTTGCCATATATCTTCCAGATTGGTTTCTTTTATTAAGTCAAAAATGGTTTTGGTAGGCATTTCTTTTCTTTTTTCCTAATTTGTTCCTTATTGGTGTAATCCTTTTCAATATCTACAATGGCATTGAAATCTCTGACTAAGCATATATTTGCCTGTCCTATCTCAACTATTTTCTCATATAGCTTTTTATAGATCTCTTTTTGATTCACATTTGGGACATATATCTCCACTAATAGTATTTGTTTTTGAAGTATATTCAATTGTACCATCAAAATTCTTCCCTGTTCTTCCACAGATATTTGTTTTGCACTTATCCCTTTCCTAATGTATATAATTACCCCTCTTTTTTTTAGTCTGCCAATACTATGTATAATTTGCCTAATTTGGGATATTCCAGACATTTACTGTTTTTTTGTGTGAATGTGTACTTCTTTTAGACATATGACATCAACATTTTTTTTCACTAATTTCACCAACGTTTGCTTTCTCTTAGCCAGGGAGTTCAGTCCATTAATATTTATTGAAATTAATTTGATTTTTTCTTCCATCGTATTAATTATAGGTCTGCCTTAGTCTTCTATTAACTCTTGCCTCTCTCTGTGGTCTTGTTCTTAGTCCTTCTCTTCTTGGTTGTTCTCTCTCTTTCTTATCTCTTTCTTCCTGTTCTTCTATCATCTCCTGTTGTTGATCTTCTTGCTGGTCTTCTTGGGTCTTGCTCTCCAGTTCTTCTTTACTACTCGCTTCTTCCTCTATTCCTGCCAGATGTTCGAATAATTCCTGCACCTTATCGATGGTGTCAATTCTTATTCTCCTCTCCTGCCAGGTAACCAGCATTCCTTCTGGCACCAATCATCTGAGCCAGATGTTTTGCTTGTTTAATAATGATGCTAGGAATTTATATTCTTTTCTTAGGTCTCTCACTTGCCTCAGGATCTGCTTCAGGGTCACGATTTATTTATCCTTGTAGATCATTGGCTCATCTTTCATCATCTTATATATAATGTCTCTCATGTTTTTTCTCACAAACCTTATGTGGACCTCCCTTGGTAGTTTCTTTTGCCTTGCATAATTCGTATGGATCCTATAGACCTCCTTCAATTCTTTTGTGATCTCTTGTTGGTCCAGTTCTAATGCTTCTGCTATCAATTGTGCCATTATGGCTCCCAGGTCTTCATCTTTTGTTTCTTGTACATTCTGAAATTGCAGGTAAACGCTGCATGCTCCATCTCTAAATGGATTATTGAATCTTTCAGGTCTCTGTTCATTGCTATCACTTTCCTGTCCATTTGCTTCCACTTTCTTTTCTGTTTGCTCTGCCTTGGCTTCTATGCTTTTTATTTTTTGTTTGTTCTTTTCCATTATTTGCTGGATCATTTCAATTTTTCCATCTAGTTATTGAATGTTGCCTTTCATCTCTCCCATTTCCATCTTCAAGTTGATGTGATTTGTCGACATTGTCTCCTGTACCTTAAGCATAGTTTCTTGGATGGATAGCAGCGCTGCTTGCATTACTTGCATATTACCAGGATTGCTCATTTTGTCTGTAGTCAACATCCCCTCAATTCTTTACTAGCCTGCTGGGGATGCAATGGATACTGATGAACCTGAAATTGTTTTCTTTCCTTTTAAGGTTGTTGTTGTAATACTCATCATGTTCTTTATTTTATTGTATACTTCTTCCCACTTCACCATCCACAATTTACTTCTATCCACTTTATGTCTTCTATTCAATATTTTTATATGATAATACACCTAATCTTTATCTAGGGTTGTTAATAATAATTATCAGTTTAAGTTACTAATATTTTATCATATATTATTATATTTTATAATGAGAGGGGAAGAATTAATCTACTAATACAAAGATTACAATAAGGAGAAGCAAGCAGAAAAGCTATTAAATCAAGAAAAAAGGAAAAGAAGAGAGAAAGAAAAACATAAAGAAAAATTAATATCTTATCATTTTTAGTTCTTGTTCTTACTTTACTAATATCTAGTAATACTGTTTTTATATAAATACAAATTGCAAAATTCCTAAATATCTATCAATTTATCTAAATCACTAATAACTTATTTATTATAGCAAAAAGATTATAAAACTCTTAAATCTCTACCAGTTTTTACTTAATTTCTAATCACACTAATTCATCCAGCTAATCAAATTAACAGTTCATTAATCATCTAAAAATCTCAACTATGCAATTCATTCATTTTCTGGGCTAATTCCCAATATTGATTAAACCTATAATTTATGTCTTATACTGTTTACTTTCAGTTTTCTGCCCAAACTGGACAATATATTCCACACTTAAATAGTAAGCAAATAATTAAACTAAATCATCAATTCATTTAACATCTAGCAGTAGCAGTTATTAATCATTAATCAAATTCTTTCTCTTTCTTTCTCCAATTTTTGCACAATTTTTATCAACCTCAGTTCATGCATCTTTTGCTTTGTCACGATCTATTGCATCCGCTGTCTTTACTGTCCTTTGAAGTTAAGATTATCGCCTCCTTTCTTAGTCCAGATCTCTTACTATATCTCTTTCCTCTGATGTCTCCCACATTTATAACATCCACCACAAGTCCAATTTTCACAAAAATTCAGTCCTCTGATCCAGAACTCAAATCCCATTCAAACACTGTTAGGTAACGCAATCCCACCAGGTCTAATGTCTTGTCTTCAAGCCCTGTGCTCTCACCACTGGATCACTGCTTCTCTATTGGACTTCCGCCCCCTCTCTGAGACTCATGATTCTGCCGATCAGTTTTTAAGATCTCTCCTCTTTAACAGTCACTCTCCGCCTTCGCCCAATCGCGTTCAATGGTTGATTCAATGTTGCTGCTGCTGTCATTATTATATCTTACTCATTCAGTGTGATTGCCATGGCTTCGGTCTGCCAATGATATGGCCGATCACTCACACGTTGGAGTTTATGAGGTTTCCTTATTGCGTAGCCAGCAGTTGCCTTCCACCTAATTACATCTTAGGCTCTCTCACACTTTTGCCGATCCCTCCAAGAGTTGCATGCCCCTCAGGGGTCTTCCAGATGCACAGATTGGGGATGAGAGAATGGAGCTCGATCTTCTCTCCCACACCAGCACAGCGCTGCAACTGGAAGTCAAATTCCCCCAAATTCTTATATATATTTCCCCCAGTAAGCTATCTGGTCCCAGGGTCTTATTGTTCTTTTGTTTTTGGATTGCTTCTTTTAGTTCTGTTATTGTTATTTCTCTATTTAACATTGTTCTTTTTTCTTCCTCTGTTGGTGGAATACTTTCTCTTTTCAAATACTGGCTTATTTTATCTATCACTATTTCTTCTTGACTATAAAGAACATCTGGGCAGACCATAACCCCCTTAAAATAATATGGAGAGGTCAGAAAAGAAAAAGGAGAAGATGGACATTGAACCCTCAGATTTTACTAGACAAAGAATACACTCAAAGGATTACAAAGGAGCTGATCCTATTCTTCAATGAAAATAAGAAACAACACACCTCACTACAAACCTTATGGGACATAATGAAGGCATACACAAAGGGGATAATGATAGCTTATATGGCAAAAAGGAATAAGGACAAATGGAGGCAACATAACACACTACAGGTAGAAATTGGACAATTAGAAAAACAACTTCACATAAATCCAGGGAATGAACAAATTAATGAAACATTGACTTTAGTTAAACACAAATTAAATTTATTAGAACAAGAGGACAATGCAAAGGATCTCAAATTCATGAAGCAAAACTTTTTCAAATACACAAATAAGCCAGGGAGATTAAATTTAAAAAAGAGAAAGAGAAAAGAATAATATACCAGCTGCAAGATGAGACAGGAAAGTTACAAGATAATGAAGAAGATAAAAAGATCTCCCCCCAAAAATATTTTGTTATTTTATAACTTGTATCCTGGCACTGAAGTGCCCTGAGATATTCTCACCTCTTGGGGAATGTTTAGGGGGGAGGGCCATGTGGATAATTTTACTTTGAAAGCCAGCAGAAGATGGTCATGGGAATGTATGCTTATCTGTTTCTCAGAGCGGCTGGTACAACATCATCTTCACACCTGTGGATTGGCTGAATCCACATCTGGCTAAAGGGAGGGGTCTCTACTGCTTTAATTCTACTTGTCTTGCCTAAGGGTACTCAAATGCTGCTTTGAATGTATTGCTATCACTTCTGCTCAATAACAGGTTCCTTTTGAAATACTCCGTTTTCAAGAGTTTTTACTTTACTGAGTTAGAAGGAGAGGTAATCCTTACACTTCCATACATAGACATCTCTGGAAAAGCCAGGTGTCTGCCCCTCCCCTCCCAAGCCAAAAGGACCATGGAAGGAATGCATCTGGGGTGGGGGGGAGACATCTGTTTGAGAAACTAACAGGGCTGCCAGATCTCCCCTTATTTATTATGTCAACAAAAACTGACAATAAAGAAAGTAATGAGTCTCATCAGGAGAAATGGGAAATAATGGATATCAGAGGATACCTTTAGCAGGGATCAGCTGCTGGGGGTTTGCAGGGGTTCAGGAGAGCCCCCAGCTAAGATTCTGTGCAGTTTAGAGAACTCCCAAATCCCATTCCTGGCTGGCCATGCCCACTTCAGCCTCCCAGGAGTCTCCATGCAGCCTGTTTTGGATGCAGGTAAGTGCAGGGCATGCATGGGGACTTGGGGAGGGTGAAAAACAATAGAAGTTTGGGAAGGCCAGAAATGGGCCTGTTTCCTGTTTTCAGAGAGCCTATGGAGCCCAGTGATGGCAAAAATGCCCCCCCCCCTTGGTGCAGGAGGCTGACTAGACCACGCCTGCTATGGCCATGCCAACCCAGCAACAGGGCGTAGAACACTTTGCTAAAATGTTTGAAGCCCATCCATGACCTTTAGGCTTAGTTAATGGCTGGGATGAAATAAAAATTGGATCTTTATTATTATACATGCTGAGTGCAGCAGAATTCTTTGAATGTAAAACTGGAAAGCTACCTCCATTCCCACAGTGGAAGAAATGATGGATGGAAGAAATGATGGAGTTGGCTGAGAGAGTGAGATGACCTGTTTTGATCAGGGAAAAGAATAGATCCAGCTGTGTTTCCACCTGGAAACCACTTCTGGACTTTGTGCTTGAAGCAAAAGAAAGGAAACTTTGTCTGTAGGATTTGCTGATTAGGTTGTTATAGAAATGTACCAAATTTACTAAGAATGTACAGTAGAAGGAAAAATTGAGGCTGAAATTTCTCTTTGTATTCTGCTTCATTGAAAGCAGGTTCCTCTTTTTCTTTTTCCCCCTCTACCCTACATTTCCCTTTCCCATTTCCCTACTACCTTTATTTTCTATTTTATACCATGATAATGTTAATAAAAATAATAAAAAGGAGTCTTTTATTTTAGGGGTGTTTCCTGTTTCACAGCCAAATATGCAAATTCCTGGGAAAAAAGCTTATCACGATTCCACAATATATCTACACTTTTATATTTCAAAATTTCTTCCAAAATGTTACTTTCTATATTTTTCTCTGCTGAAAAAGAGTCACTTGAAATTAGGGCAAAGATATTGAAGTTCTCTGAAGAAAGGAGCAGAAAGTGGAGGAAAAATGGCCAAACTTTATTCTAGGATCTTTATTTGGGACTGCTTTGCAAGGAAAAGGGGGATCCTGACCTACAGAAAGAGGAAGATTCCTACACAATCGAGGTTGAGGGCAGAGGTGATAATTAGCAGGCTTTGACCAGTTCTGGAGAACTGGTAGTGGAAATTTTGAGTAGTTCAGAGAACTGACAAATACCACCTCTGACTGGCCCCACCCCCATCTATTCTCTGCCTCCCGAGTCTCAGCTGATCAGCTTGGTCTTTTTTGTTGCCCTGCACAGGAGAACTGAGCTGGAAAGCAGGTTAGTGGAGTGGGGTGGGAATGGAGATTTTACAATATCCTTCCCCTGACATGCCCACCAAGCCACACCATGCCCACCAAGCCATGCCTACAGAACCAGTAATAATTTTTTTTAATCCCACCACTGGTTGAGGGGTGGGAAATCTGAAGGAGCTGATTTGTCCAGATGTTCTGAGCAAGAGAGATGTGTGTTTAAGGAAGGAAATTGCATTTTTCCCCTATGAAGCGAAGCTGCGCCTTTCCTGAGAGAGCCTACAAGAGGATTTCCCCCGTGAAGGGGGGGAACTAAAGAGAGGATCCAGCAGGAGTAGATCCTTGCAGATCCTCTCCCACTCTTCCTAGTTTAGGTGAAGGCTTTCTGTACCTTTCCTTTGGATTGGGGGATTTCTGTGACCCTCAAGTCTTCTCTGGCTATGGGGTGTGCCTCCCCTCTTCTCATCCAGCCCAGCACCTCCTTCTACAGCAGAAAACTTCATCTGTGAAATGAACATGTATGTGGGTGTGGGTGGGTGTGCACGTGCCAGATGTTTCCAGCCCCAGAGAAAGAATCTTCATCTGTGAAATGAAACATGTGTATGTGTGAGTGTGTGTGTTCTGGCCAGATGCTTCCAGCCCCAGAGAAGGAATCTTCATCTGTGAAATGAAGTGTGTGTGTGTGTCTGTCTGTCTGTGTGGTGTGTGTGTGTGTGTCCTGGCCAGATGCTTCCAGCCCCAGAAGAGGAATTGGTGGTTCTGAACTGGGGGGAGGAAGCATTTATCATGGACTTTGGAGGTGAGAAGGGCCAGAACCTGTAGCAGCACCAATGGGAATTCTCACTGCTTGAGTGTCAGCGGTCAGAGTCCTTTGACTTCACCTGAAGGAGGAGAGAGTTTGTAGCAAAGAGAGAACCAGAGAAATTGGGACGGGAATCCATTCAGTATTGGGGGGAACTGCAGCTCAAGGGGGGGTCTTGGCAGTCTTAGATGGGACCCTCCACTTTCTTTGCTCTCTTTACCATTCTCAGACAGGGATTCTTGCTTCCCCCCTTCTTATTTCCCCCCATTGACATCCACAACAATGATTCTTGAACCAAAAACTGAACTGTTATTTGCGGTGGGCCAGAAAACCCCACAGTGTTGCCCCTCCATCAACTGCCCCTTCAGCAGCCCCTTTGGCAGGAAGGATCAAAAGGCTGAAGCTTTTGGGAGGGACAGGGAGGACAGTAACCCTACATGGTTGGGGGAGGGGTACTATCAGTGATGAACTCTGTGTGTGTGTGTGTGTGAGTGTGTGTGTGTGTGTGAAGGTACCCAAGGACTCCCCAGACAGCCTGCTCAAAAACCACCAAGCCCCCACTGGCTGTGGGGCTGTGCCTCCCCTTCAGTAATCCACTGCAGCCCCACTCCATGCTGGATTGGGGGAGAGGCAAAAGGAAGTCCACACTCCACTCCAGCATAAACCCCCCTTGAGCTGCAGCCCCCAAAGACTGAAAATATTCCCCTTTCTCCACTTCTCTCTCTGCACCGAACTATCTCTTCCATCAGGTGAAGTCAAGGGAGACTGCCAGGAGACCAATGATGCTGCAGAAGGGAGAATTGTCATTGGTCCTTCCGCTTTTCTGGGCACTCCCTATTCTGAAGTTTTCAGAAGTCCCATTCCTGGCTCAGCAGTGCCTTTTTGTAATCCCTTCGCTTTGCTGAGAGAGGAACCAGTGGGGAATTTGACTGCCTGAGCCAAAGTGGTCCACGGGATCTTGAGACAGGCTCAAGATCAGCAGAGGAAATGCTCAGGGGGGAGGGGAGGGGCAAGGCAGGGCCAGGCAAGGGAGGCCAGGAGGCGGGGCCAGGCCAAGGCAATTCAGCCAAACATGCAATTAACAACTGGTTCTAGTGAACCGGGGAGAACCGGCTGAATCCACCACTGGCTCTACCTGATTCACATGATAATTCAGAATATACACATAAATCTATATGTGCCTACACAGATTATACAAGTTAGATGGACATTCAGCTGGAGACGATCCTTTGTGATCATTTTAATACTGCCACTAAGCCTTAAGTAGCTGGAAGTCTTTAATTTGCTAAAGATAAGGAATATCCAACTGTAGGCCTATTAGGAGTCAACATTTTGGAAAGATGCCAAGGCCTTGTTTGTTAGAAAGCACAACCATAGCAAAGTGGGCCTTGCACCTTGCTCTCTTCATCTGTCTTCTCTAATTCCCAGAATAGAATATACTAGCTACTATTTCTTCTTCTTTTTCTTCCTGTGCTCTTTCTTGCTTCTTCATTATCAAGAAGAAGAAGGAATCACTTAAAGCTTAGGATTCCCCAAAAGTGTTTGGTCAAAACCTGGAGCTGCATTCATTCAACCAGCACAACATGGAAATTCAGACTGTTCAGACAGATTACAACTGCCTACATGGCAACATCACAAATTTAAACTCTTAAGAAATGGAAGTTATTTCTAGATCAGCCAAAAATGTAGCCCTCTTTTGACAGTCAGTACCTGTCATCTGACAAAAATGACTGGTACGAAGAAATTAATATCTAACTGAAAACAAAGGAAATCTACCTCATAAGTCAATTGTTCACTACAATTGTCATCCTACCATATCTTACACAACCTTCATGAGAAGGCTTGTTCATTCTTATTAGCAGGGAGATAAGTAAAGGATTTTAAATAAAAGATAAAACTTTTTGACACAAATAACATGTATGTTTAAGATTATACAGATACAATTGCATTCATTCTTCAGCTTGGCAATTTTCATATTGCTGTCATTATGCAAGTTATAATTACTGAATTCATTATTTGATATCCTCTTTCCAGACTTGATTTTCTCAATAAGCTTTTTGTCAATCTTTCCTGATGGTTTTGTAACCTTTGATTCCTTATATTAAAAAGATTAGACCACAGTTTTTTCATTAGCAGCTTTTCTTTTGACATTTAGCTATATTATATGTGACATTAAACAGGATCAAACTTGGTTACTATTTCAGTAGAAGGACAACAAATAAACCCTGGGCTCTGAGATAGACTGGGAAGAAAGTAGGAAAGCAAAAATCACAAATTATTTTCATATAATTGCCAAGAAAATTACATAGCCATGTCCAAGAAGTCAACAAAAATCAATAAAGTAGTTTTTGCCATATCTTCCTTCTCCTGCTCCTTCTTGCCTCTCTCTTCTTCCTCTCCCTCTTTCCCTTTCCTCTCCCTCCCCTCCCCTTTCTTTCTCACTTCCCTCTCCCCTTTTCCTCCCTTCCCCTCCCCTCTGCTCATTTTTCCCTTCTCCTCTTCCTTTCTCTCTCATCTCCATTCCCCTTATCCCCTCTTCCTCCATTCCTTCTCCTCCTGCTCCTTCTCCTCTCTGCCTACCTCAAACTCAAAAACAGGTAGCGAATGTATGATTAAAAATCCAAATAAGTAATAATAAATAGCAGAAAATAACAACAATAATTACATCTGAGGCTAAACCCAAATCAAAGCATTAAGAAGCCTACAGAAACATATTGACAAAGAGTCTATGTGTAAAGGAGCATCTAGGTTTTCAAAGTGTTATGGAATACTAGTGGGGATGGGCTGAACAAATCTTAAGGAACATGGTATTCCAGGTCAATGCAGTGATTTTTACTTGTTCGCATTTTTGTTGTTGTTGTTGGAATTAATATAAAAAGCAATATTACAGGTTTTTTTTAAAATAAGATTTTGGAATGATTCACTATAGATATATAAATATAAAAGTATCCCACTTCCAATTTCCTTGAAAGCATTACAACATTCTATAGATTGCTTTTATAATTAAATATTTTCTGTTAGAAAATGGAGGGATTTTTTCTGTGAGTGAGACACTGACCTAGCAGTACATTAGTATACCTATAAAGGCAGCATACAGTGGCGGATTAAGGCTCACTGGTGCCCTAAGCACTGACAAATCTTGGTGCTCCCCTCCTTTGTTTTATCAATTTTTTTGTACAAATCTTCATTGGTTTTTTCTTTCTTTCTCAACTTTGTGGAGCCCCCTTTGGGCCTGGTGCCCTAAGCATGTGCTTAGTCTGCTTAATGGTTAATACATCACTGGCAGCTTAACACAATACAACTTTGTACTTATTTTTACATCAACATTGTAATGTTAAGCTCTCTTTGCACATATATTCTATATTTGCATCTTAACATGTCTTAAAACATTGATCATTAGAAAACTGTATTCTATGTATATATCTTCCTTTTTGTTATGTTTGCATGAAGAGACAGACGCGGACTGCTTCAAGCTCTTTGTTTATTAGTGACTACAGCTCAGAACGGACCCAATTTGGCTGGGCTGTGGCTGCTACTTATAGCCAGCAGCCGCAGTTGCCAGCCAATCAGAATGCAGGGTTTTCCCGCACTTTTAAACCAATCATTTCCAACATTTTACAAGAACAGTTCAAACTAAACCAATGACTTCAAACCTACATACATAACACCCCTCCCCACTAGCTTCAGTCCATACTCAAACCCCAACCTATCTAATGTATTCTTTTAAATAGGTGGGGCTCTTACATGTACGTTGAGACCTACGTGGTTCAGATGTTTTAAGGTTCTCACCTTGTGAGAGAGGAAATGTGTCTGCTGACATTTCCTTACTTGGACTTGTAGTAATGGTAGAACTTGTTTGGTTACTACAACCTGGTGTCTCCTCCCAATCCATCTCCAACCCAATGTCAGCACCTAAATCAGGTAGTGATGTGCAATCTTCCATTTGTGAAAATGGTTGTTGGTATTGTGACAGGTTTTGGGATGGTTCCTGTCGTGTTAGCTCGTTACACATTGGGTTGACTCTTACTTGCTGATTACTCTCATAATCCTCCCCTTCCCCTAGAAGAGGCAGTAGGTATGGGAACCAGAGAGGAGCAAAAGCGATGCTCCTGTGACAATCTGGATCTTAACTGATCAATGTGCCTGCTCCAGAGGACACCATCCTCCGTTTGTACCCTGTAAGACCTGGGGCCTGTGATTTGGGTTATCTCAGCAGGAATCCATAATGGTTCACCCATGAGGTTCTTAGCATAAACAGAATCACCCACAGTGAAAGTGCGAATTTTACTAGTGGAATCTAGTGGTGCGTTGGGTGCATAAGTGGGATGGAGGCGGTCAAGGGGTGACCTGAGTTTCCTACCCATCAACAATTCAGCTGTGGTTGAGCTTCCAGGTTGAGCCCTCTCGCTAACGGGCGGCGGTTTGCGATTGTGCACGACCGCAGCCCAGCTCTTTCGTCTGAGAGCCCCAATCCTCATGGCTCGGAGCTGAAGCTGCCTCGTAGGGGCGGCGGAGAAAGGGAAAGCTGCCAGACAGAGTGAGGGGAGCCGCATCTCCCCCCTCTGAGTCTGGTCTTTTCCCTCCGAAGACGACAAGAAGCGGTGGTCAATATGGCCACCTTGAAGAGAAGGTCTCAACTGGATTAAGATTTGTGCAGGAGGAAAGAAAGAAGTTGACAGCAGAAGAATCAGGAGTATTAGAAGGTAAAATCAACAAAGTACCCCGGGACTAAGATAAAACGAGCTTTTAAAAATAAGAAAAGAAGCGCGTGACTATCAAGTGAAGGAAAAATAGTAAAATATTTTTGACAGCTATAGGGGGCTTCGAACCGGGAAAGGTAGAAGCCAGCGTAAGAATTTAAGTTTGAGGCTCGAAAAACCCTGAATATTAAAACAAAAGGAAAGGGAGAAGATTTTTTGTGACAGAAAGTGCCACTCAGTGGATAAAAACTGGAATTTAAAGAAGAAGGAAAATATCTTGTTCCTTTGTGGATTGGAATTGTTACAATTTTAAACAAATATTGAAACAAAAAGCAAGAAATACAGAAGGTGAAAGTTTGAACTTAAATAAAAGACAGACTACTGGACTAGGTGATATTGATACAGACTCTGGGCGTGGGTTGAGATTTTAAAAAAAATTAAAGAAGAAGAAATAAGGAAAATAAAAACTTTGTGGCCATACAAGGAATTAAAAATGGAATCTAAAAGCATGAAAGAACTGCTACAGGAAGTGACTGAATTAATTTGGCTTTTGTCGAAGACATGGAAATGCGAACAAAGAACAAGAAGAAGGAATCCTGGAAAGGAGGAGCCAGCACAAGGGAAAGCCATCTTAAAGAGACAACTAACACAAAGATCACTACAAATAAAAGGAAAGGAAGGGTGGTCCAAAAATGAAATCTAAGAAAGCAATTAAAAAGGGGAACATTTATGGAATTAGGCAAGGTAGAAAGGCCCAGAAGAAAAGAGAGCAGAAAGGTAATGAGAGAGAGAGGAATTCAAATTGGATGGAGAAGGGACACAGCAGAAAGAGGAGGAGGGGGAACAAGAAACGGAGCAGAAGATAGAGAATATGGGAATTATATAATGAAGAAAGAAACTCGTTTACATAGAGATAATGGCTAAGGTA
The DNA here is from genome assembly GCA_009733165.1 of Naja naja. NCBI lineage: Eukaryota > Metazoa > Chordata > Lepidosauria > Squamata > Elapidae > Naja > Naja naja. The sequence continues at coordinate 67,819,058 of CM019155.1, forward strand.
TTAAGAAGGGGGTTCTGCATGGAGAAGATGGGTAATAAGAATATACCGTAATTATTAAAATATAAAACAATAGAGGGGCTACTGACAACAATTTTTTTTAGATGAAGGTACACTCTCACTTTTTACTTATAAAAAAAGGTAAATGTTGATTAGATAAATTGAATTAATTGAAATAATTCTTGAAGATGTCTAAAAATGAGAGTTGTCAGTAATCAAGGTTAATTATTTTTTTACTATTACTTTGAAATTATAAATAAATTTTAAATCGTGTTGCAGAACCCGACTGAAAAGATATATAATGTTATGTAGTTTTTCTTCTCTTCTTTTTTCTTACTCTATCTTTTGCCACAAAGGGAATGATTATTATAATGTTATTATGTTAATCACTGAGGTGACACTTTCAAAGTAGTAAAGGGGGTAAGTCTAGGTGTTTTTTTATTCTTTTTCTGTGTTAAAGTTTGTATTGATTTAGAATTATGGAAAGAATACGTGATGAAAGGGCAAATCTGACGGATAAAAAAATATGTAAATGATAAAAGAGCATTAATAATGTGAAGATAATTTAAGGATAGATATGGATAAACTTTATTCTTTATATGATGAGCAAACATATTGTTATTTTTAAAAGAAATATAAATGCTTAAGAACTATTTATAATAATTTGAAATGAAATGGGGTTACATAGATTGAGATTAAGATCTGAGACTAGGATTAGTTTGTTTGGCTCTTTGTCTGCAAAAAATGGAATGGAAGTAAAAATGGGATAAAATACGAAGTTAAATGTTAAAAATACTATAAAACTATTGTCATATTTGCATGTAAAAGTGATGACCTGGAAATATGCTGTCTACTGAAAAGAGACTTGTTTAAATTGTTAAAAATTGAATAAAACTTGTTTGAAAAAAAACACAATTCAGCTGGGGTTAAATTAGTTGAGGGGTTGGGAGTGATATGCTGAACACTGAAAAGTTTTTCAACTCTCTCTAGTGATATCCCTGGACCCAATTGCTGAAGTTTTCCTTGTAAATCGTACCATCACGTTCAGCCCGGCCATTAGCTGAAGGATGCCAGGGCTGTCAGGGCATGTCTGATACCCTGTTGTGCTAGATAATTTCAAAAGGTTGGATGTAAACTGAGGACCATTGTCAGAAACAAGCACATCAGGTAACCTGTGAGTTACAAAAGCTTTTTAAGCTGTTTGATGACAGCTTCAGTTTTTCGTGGATGCCATAGGGATAACCTCCAGCCATTTGGAATATGCATCAGCTATAATAAGGAAAGTGTGCCCTCTGGTAGGGCCAGCAAAATCAATGTGAATCCTGGACCATGGGCCCTAGGACATTTCCATTCCTGTGTGGGGCGAGAGGTGGGGCAGGCCTGACTACCTGACAGTTGGGACAAGATGCAACCCAGTTTTCAAC
>CM019155.1:67821478-67836721 GCA_009733165.1 Naja naja
CTCCATTGTAGTGGATGGCATTAATACTACCTCCAGCCATTTGGAGTAAGCATCCACTACTATTAAGAAGGTCTGTCCTTGGAAAGGTCCCGCATAGTCGATGTGTATGCGGGAGCAAGGGGCTGTTGGCGTCCCCCACTTCCTTGGTTTTGCTGCCACTGGTGCTGGCCTGGATTCCTGGTACGGGGTGCATGTGGCGACCCAGGCTTCTAGTTCCGCATCGATTCCGGGCCACCACACGTAGCTCGGGCTGTGCCCTTCATGCACCACACACCTGGATGACCCTCATGGAGGGCGCTCAGCATGTCTTTCTTCAGTGGTGGGGGGATTATGACCCGGTCTCCCCACAATAGGCAGCCCTTTAGCACTGACAGCTCTGTCTGTCTGTCTTAGTAGGGTTTGAAGTCTCCCTCTTGTGCCGCCTGTGGCCACCCCCTCCATACCCAGTTTAAAACTCGCGCCAATGTTCTATGGCGGCTCATCAGTCTGGTGATTTCTGATGACGTTATCAGTCCTGGCCGAATGCTTTCTGTCGCTAGGACTGTTGTTGATGGCACTGGGTCCATGGTGGTCTCTGGGAGGGGGCAACAGCTGAGGGCATTGGCGTGGGTGATTTCTTTTCCGGGTCTGTACTTGAGGGTGTAGTTATATGCTGCCAGGAATACCATCCATCTCAGCATCCTCAGAAACAGTATGTTCAGAGTTGCCTTGTCTCCGGCGAGGATACCTAATAGGGGCTTGTGGTCTGTTATTAGGTCGAAACATCTTCCATATAGGTTCTCATGGAATCGTTTGACCCCTGCCACTGCTGCGAGGGCTTCTTTATCGATCTGACTATAATTTTGTTGAGTTTTAGATAGTGTCTTTGAGAAATAGGCAATAGGTGCTTCTGTTCCATTCAGCAGTCTGTGGCTCAGGACTGCACCTATGCCATATGGGGACACGTCGCAGGTCAGCGATAGTGGTAGTGTCTTGCTGTATTGGATCAAGACACTGTCTGATGTTAGCAGTTCTTTTATTCACTGAAATGCTTCTGTCTCGCGTTTCCCCCAGGTCCATGCTGCCGCTTTATCCAGTAGCCTATGGAGCGGCTCAGCAATTGTTGCTTTCTGCGGTAGAAAGACATTGTAAAAGTTTAGCAGCCCCAAGAAAGCTTGCAGTTCTGTTTTGTTCTGGGATGGGGGTGGGGACCTCCTGGATAGCTCTTAACTTTCCTTTGGTGGGTCTGATGCCAGTGCCATCAATTAGGAATCCCAGGAACTCAACTTGTGAGATGGCTATCTGGCATTTTTCTATTTTTAGCTTCAGACCCGCCTCCTGGAATCTCCCCAGGACTGTCCATTAGTTGATTTTTGTTTGTCGCGGATATGATTACATCATCAAAGTATGGGATAACCCCTGGAATGCCGTGGAGTAGGCATTCCATCACACTTTGGAAAAGTCCAGGAGCTATGCTGACTCCAAACTGGAGCCTTTTGCACTTGAATGCCCCTCTGTGAGTGATGATTGTCTGTGCCTACACCATTGCTTCATCAACCGGTAATTGTTGGTATGCTTGCGCCAGATCCAGTTTGGCAAATATGGATCCCCGGACCAAAGATCCAGTAGGTGCTGCACGACTGGTACCAGGTAGGCGCTCTGTTGTAAGGCCCGGTTCAGGGTCATTTTATAGTCAGCACAAATTCTGACCGACCCGTCTGGCTTTACTGGGGTCACTATAGGGGTCTCCCACTTGGCATGGTCGACTGGCTCCAACACCCCTTGCTTTATTAATTTGTCGAGCTGTTCCTCGACTTTTGGCTGAAGTGCGAAAGGGACTGGGCGCAGCTTGAGGCAGATTGGAGCAATATTCGGGTCAAGGCTAAACGTTATGGGGGTCCCCAGGTACTTGCCTAGGTTTCCATCAAAAATGGCCCCAAAATCCCACTCCAGTTTGGCAGCGTTTTCATTTCGGTTGAGGTGGAAGGTTCCGGTTGCATGCACTCCAGCAATTCCTATTTGGAGTGGTGTGAACCATTCACATCCCAGCAGGCTCAGCAGGCTCTGGTCGACCACGGTCAGGGGCAGCTCTCTGCTGAAATCCCCGTAGGTGATGTGGACGGTCTTCTTTCTGGCGACTGGAATTCGGTGGCCTTGGTAGTCACGTAGAGTGATGCTCTGCCGTTCCAGCTGATCTCACTGTAGGTGAGGGAGGATTCCTTTCAGTGTCTCCCAAGAGACCATCGAGATATAAGACCCCGAGTCAACCTCCATTGGACATGGCTTCTGTTCTATTTGTATGGTGGCCATTACTTTGCTGGCCGCATACATGTCCGTCTGTTTTACTCTTGTTTGAGTGTAGCCGACGGACGTATAGTATGCCTCTTCACGCCTCACCTCTTCCCGCTTCTTGAATCTCCCTCCCTTTGGCCCTGTGACTTGGCGGGAGATGCGGCTCGCCTGGGGGACGTGGGTCACCTGTGTGTCTTCCCAGTTGGTTGGGCAGCTCGACATACCTCTGCGATGTGGCTTCTCTGGTCGCACCATCTGCAGATGGTATCCTTGAAGCAGCATGCCAACTGGTGATGGTTCCCTCTGCAGCCACTGCATTCTTTCGCTCCTGTGTTTCCACTTGAGTGGCTTGGCCTCATTTGGTAGACATCACCCTCGTCCCTGCCATTGCTGGTTTCTGAGTCCATCTCTACTGGTCGAGGTGCAGGTTTGGTCCTGGTGGTGTGAACCTTCCCATTTCCCCGAATTCACGCTGCTGAGTTATTGGAGGATTCCGCGGCTCAGGCCTTGTTGACAGCTTCCTGGAATGTGACTTCTTCTCTGGCAAGGAGCTTCTTTTGTAGAGCAGGGTCCTGGGTGCCCAGAATGATCCTGTCCCAGATTATTCCCTCCGTGTCGGTGAACTTGCAGCTCTTGGCTATCCTTCGCAAATCAGCAACGAAGGAGTTTATGGTTTCTCCGTCTCTCTGGCTCCATGTGTAGAAATCGTATCGACTGGCCAGATAGGATGGAGAAGGGCCATAGTGTGCCCTCAAGGCTCTCTGCAGGTTGTCCCACAATACGGTTTGCAGATCTTCTGCCACTAATGCATCGGCCATTTCATATATTTCAACATCACAATATGTTAAAAATAGCTCCTTCTTCTTGGCATCAAGGGCATCCTGCAGTCCGTTTACCTCGAGATGGAGGTTGAAGCACCCCATATATGATGACCATTTCTCTTTTGCAGGGTCGTGGGGACTGCCATCGGCTGAGGAGCCATGCCAGTGGATCGCTGAGCTATTTCTTTTGGTGTGTACAGTTGTCATCTGCCGGCTGAAGGGTAGGCTGCAGAGTCTCAGTCGAGGGTCCTTCTTTAGGTGCAGAATACCATCCTCATTGCCAGTGTTAGATGGCCACAGGAACAGAAATGGACTTAACAACAGTGTGACAACAGCTCTTTATTTAGTGAGGGAAAAGCTTAAGGAACATGAGGCGGGCGCCGGCTTTTATAGCCGGCGCTGTCCACCACTTCACCACTGACGGGACTTTATTTTTCCCACCAGTGGCTGAGCCAACAAGTGGAGTCTCCAACCGAATCCTCTCGTTGGCCATATAAGGGCATACAGAACAAGCCTTCTGATTTTATTTTCTAAAGGAACAAAGCTTTCCAGTGGAATTCCACTGAAATAAATAAGCTTTAATAAAGATAGCACATCTCTAGATTTCTTTAAGGAATTTTAAGCTCCCTACTTATTTAAACTTGAAAGCAAAGTTAGAAATGTACATTTATCATAAATTTATTATAAAATTAATATGGAAGAGGTTATATCATCTATTGGCTTAAAGGGTTTTGGTCTTTATATTAGTTACAGTCCCATTCAATATACCCTCAATTAGTTGGAAAAGACACGGTAATACCCACCATCCCCTTTCCTTGCTCCCAAGGGTCAAAGCTCTGGGAAGGTAGGCAAGAGCATTTACAGTTAAGGTAAAAAAAGGCCTTTCAATTTTTAACTAAATATTTGGATCTCACAATTATAAATTGCCTAATCAGCAGTAAGATTCTGTGATGTACAATATCCAGGTCATTAGTACCAGCTTAGAAATCTGGAATTTGCAAGCACAGTCCTTAGCCAGTAGTGCTTTCTCCTTGTTGTTTCCTATTTTGCCACATCTCTTTTGTCTAATATGCATGTTTGGCGCCACTATTTCTGTTTGAACAATGCAGTTGAGCCTTCTGATACAAATACAGTGACATCTTAACAAATACTTCTATTACATTAGAATAAGATTGGGATAAAGTTAACCCAGAATCAGCTTTGGGGCTGTCCTATTTAAGTTGATTTGGGTCATGACAAGAATGTATTTACTAGATCACACTGCACTGTAGTGGTGTTATTAATGAAAAAAAGGTTAGCCACAGTACCAATAAAATTGTAAAATTGGTGTAAATAACATATAATATGATTAGGCTTGACAAGTGAAAACATATGTGTTCTATAAACAAAGGGAGGGCACTGTCCTTTGAAGACTCAGAAGCATGCTGAGATGTTACACTTTATAGAGCAGACGGAGTTCTTTAAAACTGCTAGGTGACAAATACATACATATGCACACACATGCACATAGACAGACACAGACACACACAGAATATATCTATCTATCTATCTATCTATCTATCTATCTATCTATCTATCTATCTATCTATCTATCTATCTATCTATCTATATCTTAGTAATGAATTGGAATTATCCCCAGAGTCCCCAAAGTTTTCCTACCTGCTTTTGTTCTGCTATTTCAGAATTGCTGTTTCAGCTTTCTTTAAAACTGAAATATATTTTCATTTTTTCCTATCAAACATGTGTCCATCATTCTACAAATCCTCTGCCATGGAAATTCCTGAACTATGCGCTCTTTAGCAAAGAAATTGATGCAGGAAGATGAGGAAGTGGAAATCAATGCTAATATACCTCTCAGAAATGGTGGCAAAATGGGATCAGTGTTGTGGCATTGAAAGTGCTTTTTCTACTAGTGCTGGGACATCAGACCAGATGTTGCTGACCTTCAATTATCTTATAGTAAAAAGTAAGTGCCAGATGCCCACTCCAGCAAGAGATTTCTGCCAAAATGCATTTCTCTTGAAAAAGGGGGAAAACACTGATTTTTTTCACCCAACAAATTGAATGAGTAATTTTAGAATCAAGACAGCTGGCCTAATGTAGTAAGACATCAAGCTAGAAACAAGGAGATAGTGAGTTCTAGTCCTGCCTTAAGCATGAAAGCCAGCTTGGTGACTTTGGGCCACTCACTCTTTCTCAGCCCTAGGAAGGATAGTTTGTTGGAAGACTACAATAAGGGTTTGTTGGAAGAAATATCTTTCTGGGTTCAGTTCCAAGTGGGGAAGAAAGACACTGGAAACTTGGTGACTGCTTGGAAAGATTGTTTAATGGTGGACAGGACCACATGGCTTGGAGCTCCTGAGTGAAAAAGGGAAGAGATGCTGAGAGTCCCTGGGTTTTAAGCCCTCTGTTGAGATTTGAATTTGAGCTTGTATTCTGATTGGTTGTCAGACTCCCATGGGGCCATGCAGGGCCAAATTTGTAGGCTTTTCCTGAGTCCCAGGCTTGGTTGACTCTTGCTGGGTGATGATGTAATGAAAAGGCTTTGAGATTCCTATTATGGGTCTGCCTGAAGAAGGTAGATCTTTGTTATGTAAAATAGGCCTTCATGGACCATTAGCAAAAGTAGGGGGTGAGTTTCTACCTCTCTGAGTTTCTATTTTTCTTTTAGGGGAAATATTCTGCCTTTTTAATATATTCTAAAATATTTCATTTCTCTGGGAGGGGGATAGGTTTTAACTTCCAACAGGTTTTATATTGATTCCAACATTTTTAAATACAGAATGGTAAAGGTTGCAGGACCTGCTTTCTGGAACCTCATGTCCCTTAAGATTTGTTGCTGATTTGAAGGCACAAGTACAACACATACAATTTTAGAATAGCCTGATTTTCTCTTTTCTCATCTTTAGTTATGTGAGAGAAATTTTCCATCTGAAGTTTTTGATTATTTTTATTTATATTTATCATTTTTAATGCAAGTGATCTTTTTATGCCTTTTAGTTAAGATTTCAGGACTGCAGAGTAAGAAGTATGTGGCAGTCAGTAACAAATGTACTACAAAAATGATAGCATCTGCACCTCATCATAGCTAAGAGGAAGTCCAAAATCACTCTATTGCACTTGAAGGATGAGATTGAAAAACAACTGTCTCTTTGCAAGGGAAAAGAACTTTGGGGAATGTATTTTGGATTCAAAATAATAATGATAACAATCTTGATTTTAAAGAACACCTAGTACATTTCGAAATAATACATTACAGTAAATAAAAATAAAAAAGGATATTAAAAATTGTACATCTATATAAAGGTATACCTCTGCTTCACTATGAAACTAGTTAGTTTTTGGGGAGGAAAATAAGGGGAAAAAATTGTGCCTCTGCCTACCAGTATCGGTATTCATCTGGCTAGTGTCCTGTCAGTGTGTGAGAGAAACTGTTTGGAAACTGAAACAATATTTGCTGTGTGAGCAGAAGGAGACAACAAGGAGCCTGGGCATGGCTTAGCTGGTTGCTGCTGTGAAACTAAAATTGAAACTGAAACTCCTCTCCTCTGCTTGTATTTTGCATTTGGAACAGATTTCTTTTCAAGTGGGGAGGGGGAATAGAACTCCTTAGCATCAGCGCATGTTAATAATAATACTAATGCTCTGATGGTCATTTCGAAAAATCCTTGAGAACCTAGAAGATATAGATCTCTCTCTCTTTTTCTTAGTGAGAACCTAGAAGCTATAGATCTCTCTCTCTCTCTCAATATCTATAAATATCTATTCTAAATATCGATATAAATATCCCCAAATACATTGTAGCATTATTCCTAAGTGAATTTTGTTACCAATAAAGAAGTGTGCGATTTAGCAGAAAAGAAAGGAAACAGTATGGATATTTTGATAGTCATAGGCCATTCTCTTTTTGAATCAGTTAAGATTCCACAGTATATAAGTGAGAATATGCCACATGCCAAACATGTTGGCAGAATAAGGTTTCCTTCTTTTGTGGAATTTTAACAGTGTTAAGCCTACTTTAGGTTTCCAACAATAAATTGGCAGGAAATTGTACAATTTTCATTAATTGCCAACTGAAATTTAACAGCAAGATTGGTTGAAGTTCCAAGGATTGCCCGAGGTCTTTGGGCAACAGACTATTTATCCCTGTCTAAAGTCACGTTCAGTGAATATTTTTTTCCTTTACAGGGTCTGTGACAGATTGCCTTGTTCAAAACTGGTTGAAGCCTACTTTTTAGCATAGTCAAAAGCAGCAGTATATCTAAAATTAATAAGGTTAAAGAAAAGGTCAAGAGCTACGTTTTGGGTTGAAAGGCTTAAAAAATGCTGTGTTGTTGCATTTGGAGCAGAGTTCAATCTCTGTTTGACTTTATTGATGACTTTGGGCTTATCAATCTTTTTCAGCTCAACTTGCCTCAAAAGAAGGTTGTTGTGAGGAAAAAAATGAGAAAGCCAAAAGAAGTAATTTGAAATTTGCAGAAAGCCAGGATAGACTACAGTAAACAAAGAAATAAATTTTGCCCTTTAGTTCTGCTTTCAGTTAAAAGGCATTTTAAATTAATAAACATCAGGTGGGATATTTAGGAAAACTAAGAAGAAAATAAGAGAAAACATATGAGAGTAATATGTGGAAATGATATGGAAGTGGAAGAATAAGAGCTTTCCAACTTTCAGAACATCTACAATAATAATGCTGGGAAGCTTTTAATTAAGAGAGTTTAATTAAAATTATATGAATGGATATGAAGGTTTTCTTTTTCATTAAAAATGATAATCCACAGTGGGATTTATTCACATGTGCATTCTACCCAGTGGTGGGATTCAAATTTTTTTACTACCGGTTCTGTAGGCGTGGCTTATTTGGTGGGTGTGGCTTAGGGTCACATGACTGGGTGGGCATGTGTTGGTGGCCATGTGACTGGAGTGGTCATACGACTGTGTGGGTGTGGCTTGGTCATATGACTGGGTGGGTGTGGCCAACTCAATGCCACTCACGTCAAGGGGTGCCTCGCCTGGCCCCTCTCCTCCCAGCCATTCCTTGTCATACCCAGCCTCAACATATCTATAGTTCTGTAAAAACATTGTTCACCTTTTGTTGACTTTATTATCTACATACTATAGATGTATTTTCATGGACCACAGAAAGGAGGAAATGACTCACATGCTTTGACCAAGAGGGTGATAGGCAACAGGCTTTTAGGAGGCTGCCAGAAAGGAGGGGGGGCAATGTATTTTCCAAAGCACCAGAAGGCAAACAATGTATTTTCCAAAGCAGGATGGAAACTGAACAGAGAGAGAAGCAACCTAAAAGTAAGGAGAAACTTCCTGACAGTGAGAACAATTAACCAGTGGAACTGCTTGCCACCAGAAATTCCGGGTGCTCCAACACTGGAAGCTTTTAACAAAAGACTGGACAGCCATTTCTCCGAAATGGTATAGAGTTCCCCCTAAGGTCCCTTCTAAGTGTTATTCTGTTATTCTGACACCTTTCCCAGGACTTCTATTCAGACTTTGGCATCCTCAGAGTTTTCCTGCCTGAGCAGGGGATTGGACTAGAAGACCTTCATAGTCCCTTTCAACTCTGTTAAACGCACCTGTATTTATGCTCTGGACTATTGACATGTAAACCCTGAAAAATATCTGGCAAAAGAAAGGCAGTAAAATCACTCTAAGTGTAGGGACAGTGCAAAATATTAATATATGATAAATAATGGAACAATTAAAAATAATAGCACAGAGTTTTCTCTCTCCCCCCCTTTCTTCTTCTTTTTTCTTTCTCACTCTTTCTTTCTCCCCTTCCTCTTTCTCTCTTTCTCTCTTTCTCTCCCTTCCTCTTTCTTGCTCTTTCTTTCCTCTTCTTCTTGCTCTTTCTTTCTTTCTCTTTCTTTCTTTCTTTCTTTCTTTCTTTCTTTCTTTCTTTCTTTCTCTCTCTCTTTCTTTCTCTCCCTTCCTCTTTCTTGCTCTTCCTTCCTTCCTATTTTTCTTTCTCTCTTTCTTTTTTCCTCTCTTTCTTTCTTTCCCTTCCTCTTTCTTTCTTGCTCTTTCTTCCTTTCTTGCTCTTTCCTTCTTGCTCTTCCTCTCTTCTGTCCTTTCTTCCTTCTTTCCTTGACTCTCTCACACACACCCCTTTTCTGGGAGGAACTTATTGGGCAAAGTTCAGAGCAATGAGCAGCGGGACAATGAAGAAAGAAGCAGCCCCCGGAACATCCATCCACCCTCCCTTTCGAAGCACATGGGCGGTGGCGGCGGTGGGTGAGGGTGCCCTGAAAGGCAGGGAGAAAGCAAACGGAAAGGTGAAAAAGCCCCACCAACTCTTCAGACCTCTTCCCAAGTACACCAAACCAAACTTTAAAAAAAAAAATAAATAATTACACACAAACATAAACATAAACAAACATACATTAGATTTGAACCTTGTACTGCTAAGCTCGCTTCACTCATTGTCCATCATTTGTTGAGTCCATCATTGTTAAGTCCAATTCTAGAAGTTACTAGATCTTTCTTCTGTCTGCCATCCATAGAAATTGTTCCATATTTTATAGTAGTCCGTTTCTTCTTTGTTTTTAATCTCCATTGTTAGTTTGTCCATCTCTGCGCACATAATAATCTTTCTTATTAGTTCCGCTTCTGTTGGAGTTTCAGTATTTTTCCATTTTTGTGCAAAGGCCATTCTCGTTGCCGTAATAATATGAATCATTAAGTAAATACATTCTTTCGGGTATGTCTTGGTGTTAATTCCTAGTAGGAAGAATTCTGGTTTGAGGTGTATTTCCACTTCACAAATTTCTCGTAACCATTTACATATTTTTTTCCAAAATTCCTGGGCCTGATTGCAACTCCACCATATGTGATAGTACGTTCCTCTTTCCTTGTTACACTTCCAGCAGATAGGGGAGAGTTTATTATTTATTTTTGCCAGTCTTGCTGGAGGTATGTGCCATCTGTAGAATAATTTGTATAGATTCTCTTTGAAAGGTGTCGCTAAAGTTATTTTTTTGTTTCTAGTCCAAATTTTCTGCCAATCATCTAAATTTATATTATAGCCAAAATTTTTCATCCATGTGATCATTGTTTCTTTAACTTTTTCTTCTTCTAATTTAGCTTCTAATAACACTTGGTGAGTTTTTTTAATCATCTTTTCATCTGGTCCTAATAAGATTTCGTCCAATTCAGTCCTGTTTCTACTGATGCCCAATTCTTTCTTATCCTTTAAGTATTTAGATTGGAGTTGCAAGTAGGCCCACCATTCCAGTTCTATTCCCTGATCAGTCAATTGCTGTCTAGTTTGTAATTCCCCTTTTTCATCTAGCAGTTCCTCATATGTAATAATTTTGTCATATCATAATAAGTGTGGGTGCATCAATGCTTCTAATGTTGATAACCAAATGGGTGTTTCAATATACATTTGCTTTTTAATTTTAAACCATGTGTGTAAAAGTGTCTGTCTAATTTTGTGATTTTGTACATAACTGTGTCCCTTTATACTGTCTTGCCCGAGGAAAGTGTGCCATCCTGACTGGAGGTTGTATTCCTCTAATATTAATATTCTTTTGTTCGTGTGGTTGATCCAATCTTTGATCCAAGTCAGTATTGTGGCTCTGTAATACAGCTCCCAGTCCAGGAGGCCAAACCCACCTCTCTCCGTGGCATCTTGGAGTAATTTTAATTTTACCCTCGGTGTTTTCTTTTGCCAAATGAAGTCCGATACCAATCTGTTTAATTTGTCAAAGAAAGTTCTTTCTAACTTTATAGGGGCGTTTTGAAAAAGGAATAAGATTTTAGGCAGAATATTCATTTTTATTGTGGCTATTCTTCCCATAAAGGATAGGCTTAGGTTGTCCCATCTTCTTAAGTCCCCAGTTATCCGTTTAATAAGTGGGTCATAGTTATCTTTCTTAAGTGTACTATATTTAGCTGAAATAGTAATTCCTAAATATTTTATCTTCTCCACGATCTCAATGCCCATTGTTGCCACCAATAGTTGCTTGTGATTATTTGTCATATTTTTGGTGATCATTTTTGTTTTATTCTTATTGACCTTTAGGCCCACCACTAATCCAAATTCTTCTAATTTTTCTAGTAATTTAGGTCCTGAGGTTTGTGGTTCTTCTAAAATAAAAAGTAAATCATCCGAAAAAGCTTGTAATTTGAATTCCTCATTCTTTATTTTTAGGCCTTTTATTTCTCTTTCTTTTTTTAGTGTTCTAATTAACGTCTCTAAAGTCATGATAAACAACAATGGCAACAGTGGGCATCCTTGTCTAGTTCCCTTTGGATTTGAAATTTGTCAGTAAGTCCCCCATTTATTAAAATTGTAGCTTCTTGTTTTTGATATATGGCCAGGATCACGTTTATAAATTTTGGTCCTAAGTTCAAGTGTTTACTTTGTTGCAGGATAAAATCCCATTTTACATTGTTGAACGCCTTTTGGGCATCCAAAAATAGTAATGCTGCTTGTTCGGCACTACGGTCCTCATAATATTCTAACACGTCTAACGTTATTCTGATATTGTTTTTAAGGTGTCTATGTGGGAGAAAGCTGTTTTGGTCTGTGGATATAAATTTATTAAGTATTTTTTTCAGTCTTTCAGCCAAAATAGTCATAAAGATTTTGTAATCAACATTGAGTAGGGAAATTGGTCTATAGTTTCCTGGGTCTGTCAAATCACTTCCTGCTTTAGGGATAATAGATATCTTTGCTTCTTGCCAAGATTGGGGACATTTCGCCCTGTCTAATACTTCATTAAAAAAATTTAACATTTCTTTCCCTAATATATCTTGTTGTGCTTTATAAATTTCAGCAGGTAGGCCATCCGGGCCTGGGGCTTTGTTGGTTTTTTGCTTGTTAATGGCCCCGTATACTTCTTGGAATGTTATGCTATGATTTAAAGATTCTTTGTCTTCATCTGAAATTTCTGTAAATTCTGCGTTTTTTAAGTATCTTTGAATTTGGTCTTCTGTTGCATGATTCTCTTCTGTGTATAAGTCTTTATAGTATTTTTTTTAATCTGCCTTTTTTCTTCCTCTTTGAAACATATCTCCCCTTGCTCATTCCTTAATTTAGTAACCCATCTCCTTTCTTTTTGTTTTTTAAGTTTAAGAGCTAACCAGCGCCCTGGTTTATTTGCGTTCTCAAATTGATATTGTTTAGTCCTTTTTAATTTCTGAGCTAGCTCTTCCTTCTCTATTAGATTTATTTTATGTTTAATTAAATCCAATTGTAATTTAATTTGTTTTTCTTGTGGTGTGGTCTGCAATTTCCCTTCCCATTCCTTATATTCTTGTTCTAATTTTACTCTTTGTTTTACTACTTTTTTTCCTTATTTTTCCTGGCCATATATTTAATAGATACTCCTCTTATTACTGCTTTGGCTGTATCCCAATTATTTTGTAGAGAAGTATCCTCCGATTTGTTCTCTTGAAAGAAAAGTTCTAGCTCTTTTGTTAACATTTTATTAAATGTTTCCTCTTTTAAGATTGACCTTTGGAGCATCCAACCTCTTGGTTGTTGTTGTCCTTCCCACCTAAGCCTAATCATGCTATGATCCACTGGTTCCATCGTTATATCTTGAATCTCAGAATTTAATTTTTTGGTCATCCACATCGTATCAAGTCTTGACCAAGACAAATGACGGTTAGAATAATATGTAAACTGTTTTTTCCCTATGTTTCTTTCTCTCCATACATTGCTAATATTAAATTCTTTAGTAAGATCTAGAAATACTTTTGGTAACTTTTTTTCTTTTCTAAATTAATATTGTTTCCTTTGTAATCCTGTGATTTGTCTATAACTGCATTAAAATTCCCTATAATGCACAGTTCTTCATATTGTAATTCTTTGAGTTTGTTATACAATTTCTGAAAAAAAGATTCTTGTGGACCATTTGGTGCATAGATTACAACTAGTAAACTTTTTATGTTTCTCATTTCAATTTCTACCATCAGTATCCTGCCTTCTTTATCTGTGTATATTACTGAAGCTGGAATCCATTCTTTTATATAAAGAACTACTCCTCTTTTTTTTTAATATCTAAGGCGAGAAAACTTTCCCCAATTTCTTGTTTTCTAACAAGTTTTTTTTGTTTCTGGGCAATGTGGACTTCTTGTAATGCTATGATATCTGCCTTTTGTGTTTGTAGGTTTTTAAAAAGTTTTTTCCGTTTTACCGGAGAGTTTAGACCATTAATGTTCCATGATATTAGGTCTCAGAGATTTGTGTTTTTATTGAATCCTTTGCTTAGCGCTTCTTGTGATTCTGATTTCCTTGGGTTCCTTAATTTCCTCTGAGATTTCCCTTTTCCCATTTTTCCCATCCTTATTATCTATTATGGTTGCCTCTTTATGTACAGCTAAGATTTTCCTCTCGTCCCTTCTCTCTCCTTCCTCATCTTCCTCTTTCCTGTTTAGTTGTTGGTTAAAAAACATCTCTGCTTTTTCCAGGGTGTCTAGTTTATATTTCTTTTCACACCATGTCACCATTATACCTTCCGGAACTAACCATCTGAAATTCACATTATGTTTTGTAAGTTTTGTTGTCAAGAATTGATAAGGTCTTCTTAGATCTCTTACTGTCTTCGGGGTTTGTTTAAGGACTATTATTTGTTTATTGGCATATTCTAAGGTGTTATCTCTAGATCTGTATAAAATTTCGTCCCTAAGGGATTTCTTGACTAGTTTGACATGTACTTCCCTTGGTAAGTTAAACCTCCTTGCATAGTTAGTCTGTACTCTATAGAGTTCGTCTATTTCCTTCATCACCTCTTCCTTTCCTGTCTCTAATAAATTAGCCAGTATGCCTGCAATTAACTCCCATATGTTCTCTCCTTTTTCTTCCTTAACATTTTGTAGTCTTAGATAATGAGCCGCCTTTTCTGATTCAAGGTATATTATTGCTGTTTCTCATTCCTTATTTTCTCTTTCTAATTTATCCGTTAGCTCATTTACTCGTTTTTCCTCTTTATTCATCTTTGTTTCAATTTCTATTATTTTCTCTTGATTTTTCCTCATCTCTTGTTGGAATGTTTCAAATTTTTCATCTATTTTTTGAATTTTGTCTTTTAATTCTGTTCTTACAGACCCTATTTCATTTTTCATGTCTTCGTGGTTTTTAATCATCATCTCCTGCGTGTTTAGTAACAGACCTTGTAGGTCTTTAGAGGAATTAGATTGTTCTTTTGGGAGCATCTCATCTATTGCCCTCTGCGCAGAGGGGCTCATCACGGCTGTGGTGGCCATTGTTTGGCTGGGTATTTTCCTAACTGTGCCAGTCTTAGAGACATTTGTAGTACTTGTCATTTTCAAAAGTTTTCCCACAGTTTCCCCCACAGTGATGATTTTAATTTACCTCTTCCCTTTATTCCTCTCTCCCTCAAATCTCCTCACCCTCCCAACTTCCTCCCCCTTATCCTGAATTTGTATAGGAAAATGTATCTGTATTATCTTATCTAAAATGAAACTATTGTCAAATCATTTTCTAAATCAACAAAATTATCTAAGTATATTGCTAAACTAATCAGAGTTTTGTCTATTCACACTTATCTCTATTCAGTAAACAATTTCATTAAATCAGTGGTTATACAATACTATAATTAAGTAAGCTCTTAAATTAATTGATTAATTGCTCTAGTTGCTCTAACCAGTAAACAATTTCATTAAATCAGTAATTATGGAATACTTTGTTTCGAAGTTTACTTTAATAATAAATTAATTGATTTACTGCTTAAATACTTAAATACTTCTAAGTACAGAAAAATAATGAAGGGGCAAAAGAAAAGGGGGGGCTATTGAGAGAGGAAGAGGGGAAAGGGGAAAAAGTTAAACGAAAAGAGGATTTAAGATTTATGAGTTAAGAATTAAGGAAAAAGGAGTGAAAGGGAAAAAGTTAAACGAAAAGAGGATTTAAGATTTGCGGAGTTAAGAATTAAGGAAAAAGGAGTGGTGTATTGTCAGTTCGTTCGCTGTGAAGTCAAGTCTTCTCCTCCTCCCGTTTCTTCTTCCTCCGTGGATTGCTGTCTTCTGGGTCTCGTGCTCAATTTGAAGTTTGCTGTATGACTCACCAAGTTTTCATTGTTCAGTTCAATAAACTTAACTTCACTGCGTTTTCCGATGTTCACCTCGATTTGATTTTAACTTTAAAGTTTATTAAACAATT
>CM019155.1:67837721-67856825 GCA_009733165.1 Naja naja
GGGTTTTAGAGGCCACTGACCACTACAGATGGGAGACACCCATAGTCAACACCAGTCAAGACTGATGGGTCAGTGAGAATCTGGGGGACTATAAGGGGACATTGAACCATGCACTTCAACAGAGCTGGACTTGGCCCAGGCATATCAACAATTAACAGTTGATGATGCCACTGCAGAGGCCCAAACCATTGTGACTCATAGAGGTGCTTTCAAATGTAAAAAAGGTTACAATTTGGAGTAAGCGTGGCACCAGGCATCTTTCAAAGCCTTATGGAAAGAATGCTCCAGGACTGCCCCCAGGTGTAGTACCTTACTTTGATGATGTGTTAATCTCTGCTGAAAATGACACTCAGTTACAAGAAAGACTCAGAGAAGTCCCACCAGATTCAGGAAAGTGGGTTAAAATCAAGGAAGAAAAATGCACTCTTAAGATTGGTTTAAAAAATGAGGAAAACCTGCACTCTGATTGGCTGGCAACACGGCTGCTGGCTATAAGAAGCAGCCGAACCCAGCCAAGTCGGGTCCATTCGAGCTGTAGTCACTTAATAAACTCTTCACTGAAGCTCTTCGCATCTGACTCTTCATGCAAATTTAACAGTCCCACTCACCACAAATTCAATGGTGAACCAATAAAGTACATTAACATCTTTCCTTAGTTAGGAATACTTTCTCTAAGACTGGATCCTTGGCTCCCTTGTCATTAAAGGAGCTCACTTAGAGCAAGAGAATGGTAAATCTACTTCTTAAATTTTAAAAATCTTAGCTATCCACCTTCCTTAGTCCCATTTATTAAATTATGTAATCCCCACATGCTCATATATGGAGCTGAAATTTCAGGCTTAAAACAGACTTCACTATTAGAACAAACACACTTGAGTTTTGAGAAGTACCTTGGGTGCATACAAAGAATTCAACTGCTGATTACAGAGATGAATTGGAAATTTTTAAATTTTGTTCTTTGTCTAAAATCAGTGCATATAATTATTAGTGTAGGGATAAAATACAGAATCTGGAAGACTCCCAAAATTCTGTCTTTTAGAGCAGACAAAATATCAATAAAGACCTTTTGGATTGTACAACTGAAAAAAAATATTTTAGGAGTTGTGGTCTTCCTGTCTTTTGTGCACCTAGAAAAGCTAAAAAGATTGCTGCCTGAGGAATCCAGGATGTCAAAGCAGAAAAAGATACAGCCATCCTCAAGAATTACATATAATTTGCCCCTTCATTTGGGGAAAAACAACAACAATTCCACTGAAAACTGCATACACGGGTTTGATTGCAGTAAATTTAGTGATAAAAGAAATACAATTTGCATTCTTCATTCTTATTTTTTTAATTGCTTGGTTTCTTTATTCCATTTTGTCTAGGTAATATTCTTTGTATGATATCTTGTATCTTGATATGGCTTAATGACTAATCAACAATAAGCTATTCTCATATGTTGACTTATGAAAAGTTTATAATTTGGGCATGATTTGACACCAAATATAGCACAGCATTCTTCATTGCCTTTTCAGATTGGTTACATAAATCCACCAGCGGTTCTGAATGATAAAAGTCAATTCCCCTTTTTCTACCGGATGTTCCCAAAACAAGGGTTTCACTACCCAGGAATTGTCCAACTTCTCCTCCATTTCAAATGGACGTTGATCGGTGTCTTTGCTTCAGATACAGAAAATGGGGAGAATTTCATGAGGATTTTTATTCGATGTTTGTCAGGAATGGAATTTGTATTGTTATATCAGAACTATTTTCAACTACCATAGCTACAGCTGAGTTCAGGGATGCCATCTCTAAGTGGAAACAAGTCAACGTCTTTGTTCACTTCATTGAACAGACTTCTCTTTTGGACAGAGTTCTTCCTTTCCATTTAACATTTATGCATTTGCAAGAACCTATTGAAGGGAAAGTCTGGATCACCACAGGTTTGGGAACATATTCAATAAAAAAGGACAAACTTCTCCAATATGTCCATAGTATTTGGTCCTTTGGTTTTCTGGAGAGAAATAGGCCAAAAGATGAAGCCTTTAAAACCTATTTATTTATACACCCCAAGTTTAAAGTTCACACTTTTGATTGTTATTTTTCATATAATAGATTTTCTATCAAGACCCGGAAAAGATGTACCCAGAAAGCATTGCTGGAGACCAAACAAAGAAAGAACATTGTCCCAATGGTGAATAGTGACTTTATGTACAGTATCATTTTGACTCTGGCACATGTTTTGAAGGCTGCATATTCCTCCAGATCCAGGAGGAGAAACAAGGAGGTTGAAGAGAATTTTGGGGCTCCAAGGCTGCAGCCATGGCAGGTATAGAGTCTGCACACCAATTAAATATTCTTTTAGAGCAAGGGTCTTCAAACTTGACAGCTTTAAGACTTGTGAACTTCAACTCCCAGAATTCCTCCTCCAGTCATATTAGCTCAGGAATTCTGGGAGTTGAAGTCCACAAGTCTTAAATTTGCCAAGTTTGAAGACCCTTGCTTTAGAGAAAATATTTTCAAAATCATCTTCTTAAGTTTGGTTATCCTTCTTCCAGTAGATCATTAATGCTCTTATATTGTCAAGTATGGTTGCTGAAAATCAGATATTTTTATGGATTTTACTCATGCACCTCTCTGCATCAGAAAATCATAAATATTTTTTCTGACACTTCATCATTTTAAACGAAATCAATCAAGTATGTGTAAGAATGAATATAAGTCTTGGAGCACAGAATCATGATTTATCAATTCTACTCTAGCAATTGCAATATAGAAAATAGATGAGTAATTTAGATGACTAAAAAGAAACTAATTTTTATTCATAATTACCCAGTTTTATGACAAAGTTTAAAAAGATTAAATATTATTTTACAATTTCTATGATAGTTTTTATCCACTTAATTGGCATACCATCCAGCCCTTACTTAACTAGCTTCCCAATCATCACATTACAAAATAGTTTAATACTTTGTCTAAATCATGTTGTATCACCAGCATTCCCATAATCAAATAAGGAAGTCTAAAAATGCGTGAAAATAACTTTGGGAAGGAGGAGAAGCAAGGGTGGGATGCTACCTGTTCTGCCCAGCTCTATAGATCCGGTAGCTCTGAAGAGCAACAGACACCAAACCGGTTCTGTGTTTGCTGCTGTTTGGCCCACCTGCCCACCCGGGCTCTTACCTGACCTTTATTTCCTGCTTTTTCAACCTCAGCTGCTTTGCGCGGCACAGCTGAAGTTGAAAAAGCAGGAAAAAAGTGGCTTTTCAAACGCTGCGCAGCCACGCGCAGCACTTTCCAGCTGTTCAGGTGGCACAGCTTTAGGGATTTTTACACACACACGAAGCACGCATGCGCATGCAAAACATAGTCACCGACCGGTAGTAACACCAGTTGAATCCCACCCCTGAGGAGAAGAGATTCTGCCTAGGGAAGCTGATAATAATAAGAAGCTACATAACAAGCAGAGAAAGAAACTCAGAAAATTAGAAAGGAATCTCCATAACTTTTCAGATTGAAAATAAAGTTGGTGGGAGATTTCTACTTTCAGACTTTCAAGATTCTTTAATGTAGCTTTCAATAAAGCTCATCTGCTTGTGTTTCCCATCTGACCTACCTGGGAGGAGATGAGCTTGACTAGCTTCTGGATAAATCCATGCTTTCTGGTAAATAATCTGCTGTTTTCAAGGAGTTTATGAGTAATTTCTCTCCCCAGCCACCTTTTGCTCAATTTATTTGTCAGCTGGTGTAGAGTTGTCCTGATAATTGACCAACAGTGTTAAATATATTTTGATGTTTTATCAAAATATGATTGAATTTTTTTCTGAACCTTTCTTGTTCACCAATTACCTTAATGGTAACATTTGTTCTCTCCTAATTAAGCATTATTGCACATTAAAAAAATCTGTAGAAGAAGTATTCAAATGTGAAAAGACCACATTGAACATGAACCAAAGTTTCTGCTTTTAAACTTTCTGCATGTTTCCATTCTAGTTTTATCCATTTTTGCAGAAGAATGAGTTCTACAATCTTTCCCAGGTAATACTCTACATGGACCAAAATGGAGAGGTAGCAGCACATCTGGGAGTCACAAGTTTATTGGTTCTCTCCAAGAAGGATAATATTCACTATCAGTTTGGGAGTTTTGGAAGACAGGGACTGATTATCAACCAAGATGCTCCGTTACGTTTCAAGTTGTTCAATAAGATAGGATGATGTGTTTTTCTGCTTTCCAAAGCTTTATGACCCATTGCAAGTGGGTTAAGCTTAGTCACCAAGGTAGATGAGAAAAGAATGTGGGGAGCAAACCCTTTTTGCTATATCAGACTGCTGGGGAGGCCTCGGTACTATTTTCAAAGGTGTTTTTCAGGTGCTATAATATGGAATGTCCAACATTGGACGCTGGGTTATCATTCTTTACAATGCAGACCGTGGTCTCTTTGTGTCCTCTTTGTGATTTAGTGTCTCCATCAAACTGGTAAGAAATACTGAGATGCTGGGAATTGTGTTGCCATTATGGAAACTTGGTGGGACGAAACCCACAAATGGAACATACAGCTAGAGGGATTTAAATTATTTAAGAGAAATAGACCAAATAAAAGAGGAGGTGGAGTTGCACTATATGTAAGAAATAACTGCATCTCTAAAGATATAGAGTACAACAGTGATGAAAATTATCTTGAATGCATTTGGGTCAATATTAAAGGAGGGGGAGGGAAAATGATATTGCCATAGGTCTATACCAGTGATTCTTAACCTGGGTGATATCGCCCCCCAAGGGGCGATTTTGTTTTTCAAGGGGGCGATAGAACAAAAAGGGGCGGCGTGGGGGTGAAGGAACGGAAGGGGCGATGGAGGGAGATATATTGGGAGGGAGAGAGAGAGAGAGAAGCAGTGGCACATTACGTGCTGCCGTGGCCACGTTTGACATGCCGCCCCCCTGCCGCAGTTGAAAAAGCAGGAAAAAAGGGCTTTTTCAACCGCTGTGCACCCACACACAGCACTATTCAGCTGTCCAGGCAGCTAGATGACAACAATATACACGCATGCGCACGCAAAATGTAAAATCACCAAACTGGTAGTTACACCAGTCAGATCCCACCCCTGAGTAGATGGGACATGATAATGAGCCTTGTGTCAAAAACAGTTATAACCTTCCTGTCTTATGACAAACTTCTGGGCATCATCCTGGTCTCTTTTGCAGTACTCTTGTTCTTAACCACAGTGTTTGTGTTAATCATACACATTAAATACTTAGAAACTCCCATTGTCAAAGCCAACAATCAAGACCTCTCTTACATCCTCCTGGTCTCCCTCCTGCTCTGCTTTTTGTCTTCTTTTCTCTTCATTGGTCAGCCAAAGAAAGCCACTTGCTTACTCCGTCAAACCATTTTCAGCAGCATCTTATCAGTTGCCATTTCTTCTCTCTTGGCCAAGACAATCACGGTGGTGCTGGCTTTCCTGGCCACAAAACCAGGAAACCAAGTGAAAAAATGGTTGGGGAAGAGCCTGACCAACTCCATCATCTTTTCTTGTTCTGCTGTCCAAATTATCATCTGCTCTATCTGGCTGGGAGTTTCTCCCCCTTTCCCTGACTCAGACTTCCACTCCCAGCCTGGAGAGATCATCCTGCAATGCAATGAAGGGTCTGTTGCCATGTTCTATGGAGCCCTGGGTTACATGGGCTTCCTGGCTGGCATCTGCTTTATTGTGGCTTTCCTTGCCAGAAATCTCCCTGGGGCCTTCAATGAAGCCAAGCCAATCACCTTCAGCATGCTGATCTTCTGCTGTGTCTGGGTGTCTTTTGTGCCCACCTACCTGAGCACCAAAGGGAAATATATGGTGGCTGTTCAGGTCTTCTCTACCTTGTCCTCCAGTGCTGGTCTTCTGGACTGCATCTTCATCCCCAAGTGCTACATTATCATTCTGAGGCCAGATCTGAATACAAAGGAACAACTTACAACCAGAAGAAATATAGGAATATGAGATTGAGGAAAATTCCAATGTCAACATGTTCTAACAGGCCAAAGATAGAAAATGTTCTCCATCCATCAGTGGTCAGCGTTTCTGCTTGAAAACATTAAAGGGTGGCTGAAAGGCCCCATTCTTGTTCAATTGAATTGCAAGATTGTCACTGAGTTTGAATTTGGATTTCTGTCCTGCGTCCTTAACCTACATGAAATGCCACAACCCAAATATTTGAAACCTGATACTTGTGCAATAGGAATCTTGTGCACATGCCAGTAATATTTGGTGGGGTCTTCAAAATTATTATTATTTTAATTTAATCATAGTTGATCTGCTATTGTAGTTCTTTGCACTATTTGGATTCAAGATCTCAGCTTCATCAATGTAAAGAAAGTAGAGATTCATTTCCCAGACTGATTAGGATGAGAATAATCTGGAGTATCCAATTGGTCAACCAAGTTAAAAAATTAAACATGGTGGGAGCTAATTTATAGTTTCATAATTTTCTACAAAGAAATTCTTGAAGAAAAATTTTCTACCAAGAAATTCCTGAAGAATAGAATGATTGAGTATCCCATGGATGTTACTGTATATGAAGAAGTAAAATTGGGCATAAATACCCTATCAAAAGTTGGAATAATTCATATATCTCTTTCTTCTGATGGTGGACATTCCAGAGTTATTTGGATGGTCACTAGGAGATGAAGATGAACCCTTACCTAACCCAGAAGATATGTTCTTATCTTCTTAGAATGGAAGTTTACAAGAGGTTCCTTTTCAAATAAAAATTATCCTGAAATCATCACATTATTTCTGAAATTTATCAGAAATATGTATAGTTGGGTATATCATCCTTCTTGGTTGTATCAAGACTGTATCTTCCTACTGTTCAAGAAGTTCTCAGCCTTCCTCCTCCCTTCTTGGATCTGAATAAATATGCAGCATTTAAGGACCAAACCATAATCTGTGTCACTGACCAATGTGGAGAAACTCTGTTTGCTGATGCATCTGCAGAAATATCTAGTAATGTGACCAGGTTTTGTACAATGTTTTTTGTACTGAAGAGAAACTGTTAATCATATACATGTGCCACTTTCCTTCACACTATGTATGAAATTAACTAGTTTTTCTTTTTTTTTGATAAAAGTTTTTTTTTAATTTTTAACAACAAACATAAACATAAGACATAAAAACAACAAATAAAACCTTTCAGTTACACAGTGTGTCGGTTGGTACATATGTCTTGTGCACAGTATCTATTGTCTTTCTCTCTTAAGTTTACATTCATATTGCATTAATTAACTTTCCAAATCAAATTGTATTATTATTACACCATTATTAGACTTTAATTTCAGTTCCATATTATCCTTTCGAGCAAATCTCAATTCTTACTGATTTTATTCGTATTATAATTTATTCCGAGCTACTCAATTATAACATATCATTGCTATTATATTATACTTCAATGTCCTACTTTTCTATTTAACCATTGATAGAATAAATCCCATATCTTATAATACTCTTTTTCTTCTTGCTCTCTAATTGCTAATGTTAATCTGCTCATTTCTGCACATTCCATTATTTTCTTAATAACTTCCTCCTCTATGGATTTTTCCAATTTTGAGCAAATACAATTCTAGTTGCAGTTAATATATTAATAACCAAGTATGTCAATTCTCTATTGTAACCTTAAGATAAAATTCCAAATAAAAATGTCTCTGGTTTTAAATCTATATGCTGTTTTGTCATTTTTTCCAACCATGTGTGTATTTTAGTCCAATATTTTTTAGCTTCACATGTCCACCACATATGGTTGTATGATCCAGGTATCTGATGGCATTTCCAACACTTCACAATTTATCCTTCAACATCTTTGCTATTATTGCCGGGGGTAAATGCCACCTGTAAAACATCTTATACAAATTCTCTTTATATGCTGTTGACATTGTTAATTTGTAGTTTCCAGTCCATAATTTCTGCCATTTTTCTAAATCTATCTCATACCCAAAATTTTTCCCCATGCAATCATCATTTCTTTAACTTGTTCTTCTAATTTCACTCCTAGTAAATAACCATATAATTTTTTAATCATCCTCTCATCAATACCTGTTAAGATTTCATCTAATTCAGAAGGTTCTTTATAGAATCCTTCTATCTTATTACCTTTGTCATATCTAGAATGTATTTGCACATATAAATATCAATTCATATTTATTCCTTGTTCATCTAACACTTGCTTTGTTTTGAGTTCACCCTTTTAATTTAAAAATTCATTATATCTAACTATGTGTTCCATTTTAAAAACAATTTGATACATAAATGCCTCTATTGTTGATAACCAGACTGGTATTTTCATATAATGTTGTTTCCTTATTTTTTTCCCATGTTAAAATAAAGCATCTCGAATATAGTGTCTCCTAAAATACCCATGTACTTTGCTTTCCTTATGCCATAGAAATGAATGCCACCCCAATTGTAAATCATAACCTTCCATGTTAACAATATAGTATTTCTCAGCACAATCCATTCTTTCACCTACATCAGTATTGCTGCCTGATAATATACTTCCCAATTGGGTAATCCAAAACCTCCTCTCATTCTAATAATAATAATAATAATAATAATAATAATAATAATAATAATAATAATAATAATAATGAGGTGGTTGCGCGGTGAGATTCATGGCGAGCAGAAGGAGTGGAAGGAAACAATAGACTAAATGGCTAGAAGGAGGAGAAGATCAGACAACTGAATAACTGCACGCTGCTTAATAAAGACACGTGCGGGTTTGGGTTGGATCTTAATAGAATCGAGAAGTGCGAGGAAATGTGCTTGCCCTCCTGTTTGGATTAAAGACTAGCAGCGGAGTTGATTTAAAATGGACACTGTGGACTCTAGATTAAACAAACTTTTAGATACGAAGGATTGGAGATAGCGGTTTAAGCGATATCGGAGGAGAAATTGTATAATAAACTTTAAAGTTAAAATCAAATCGAGGTGAACATTGGAAGTTTATTGAACTGAACAATGAAAATTTGGTGAGTCATACAGCAAACTTTAAACTAAGCACGAGAACCAGAAGACAGCAATCCACGAGGAAGAAGAAACGGGAGGAGGAGGACTTGACAGAAACTTCAAAGTCACGCTTCACTACGAACGAACTGAATAGTGATACACAACCCCTTTTTCTTTAATTCTCAACTTCGCAACTCTTAAATTCTCATTTTGTTTGATTTTTCCCCCTTTCCCTTCTTCCTCTCTCAATAGCCCCCTTTCCCCCTCTATTATTTTTTTTGTATTTAGAAGTATTTAAATATTTATTTAGAAATATTGAAGTATTTAAGTAGCAAACCAATTAATCTATTATTATAGTAGTCAACTTCAAAACAAAGAATTCATAATTATTGAGTTAATGAAATTGTTTACTGATCAGAGCAACTAGAGCAATCAATTAATTAATTTATGAGCTTAGTTAATGATAGCATTGTATAACCACTGATCTAATGAAATTGTTCAAATGTGAATAGACAAAATTCTGATAAGTCTAGCAATATATTTAGATAATTTTGTTGATTTAGAAAACGATTTAACAATAGTTTCTACTTTAGATATGATAATATAGATATATTCCTCTTTACAAATTTATGATAGGGGGAGGAGGCTGGGAGGGTGAGGAGATTTGGGGGAGGGAGGAATAGGGGGAGGAGGTTAACTATAATTATCACTGTGGGGAAAACTGTGGGAAAACTTTTGAGAATGACAAGTACTACTAGTGTCTCTAGGACTGGCAGTCAGGAAAATACCTAGCCAAATAATGACTACCACAGCTGTGATGAGCCCCCCTGCGCAGAGGGCAATAGATGAGATGCTCCCAAAAGATCGTTCTAATTCCTCTAAAGACCTACAAGGTCTGCTACTAAATATGCAGGAGATGATGATCAAAAATCATGAAGACATGAAAAATGAAATAGGGTCTGTGAGAACAGAACTAAAAGATAAAATACAAAAAATAGATGAAAAATTTGAAACATTCCAGCAAGAGATGAGGAAAATCAAGAAAATAATAGAAATTGAAACAAAGATGATAAAGAAATTGAAACAAAGAGAATAAAGAGTAGATAGCTAACGGATAAATTAGAAAGAGAAAATAAAGAATTAGAAACAGCAATAATATACCTTGAATCAGAAAAGGCAGCTCACTATCTAAGACTACAAAATGTTAAGGAAGAAAAGGAGAGAACTTATGGGAGTTAATTGTGGGCATACTGGCTAATTTATTAGAGACAGGAAAGGAAGAGGTGATGAAGGAAATAGATGAACTCTATAGAGTACAAACTAACTATGCAAGGAGGTTTAACTTACCAAGGGAAGTACACGTCAAACTAGTCAAGAAGTCTCTTAGGGATGAAATTTTATACAGATCTAGAGATAACACCTTAGAATATGCCAATAAACAAATAATAGTCCTTAAACAAACCCGAAGAGAGTAAGAGACCTAAGAAGACCTTATCAATTCTTGACAACCAAACTTATAAAACATAATGTGAATTTCAGATGGTTGGTCCCGGAAGGTATAATGGTGACATGGTGTGAAAAGAAATATAAACTAGACACCCTGGAAAAGCAGAGATGTTTTTGACCAACAATTAAACAGGGAAGAGGAAGATGAGGAAGGAAGAGAAGGGATGAGAGGAAAATGTTAGCTGTACATAAAGAGGCAACCATAATAGATTATAAGGATGGGGAAAATGGGAAAAGGGAAATCTCAGAGGAAATTAAGGAACCCAAGGAAATCAGAATCACAAGAAGTGCTAAGCAAAGGATTCAATAAAAACACAAATCTCTGCGACCTAATATCATGGAACATTAATGGTCTAAACTCTCCGGTAAAACGGAAAAACTTTTAAAACCTACAAACACAAAGGCAGATATCATAGCGTTACAAGAAGTCCACATTGCCCAGAAACAAAAACACTTGTTAGAAAACAAGAAATTAGGGAAAGTTTTCTCGGCCTTAGATATTAAAAAAAGAGGAGTAGCACTTTATATAAAAGAATGGATTCCAGCTTCAGTAATATACACAGATAAAGAAGGCAGGATACTGATGGTAGAAATTGAAATGAGAAACATAAAAAGTTTACTAGTTGTAATCTATGCACCAAATGGTCCACAAGAATCTTTTTTTCAGAAATTGTATAACAAACTCAAAGAACTACAATGAAGAACTGTGCATCATAGGGATTTTAATGCAGTTATAGACAAATCACAGGATTACAAAGGAAACAATATTAATTTAGAAAAGAAAAAAAGTTACCAAAAGTATTTCTAGATCTTACTAAAGAATTTAATATATTGATGTATGGAGAGAAAGAAACATAGGGAAAAACAGTTTACATATTATTCTAACCATCATTTGTCTTGGTCAAGACTTGATATGATGTGGATGACCAAAAATTAAATTCTGAGATTCAAGATATAACAATGGAACCGAATATACTGGCGGATCATAGCATGATTAGGCTTAGGTGGGAAGGACAACAACAACAAGAGGTTGGATGCTCCAAAGGTCAATCTTAAAAGAGGAAACATTTAATAAAATGTTAACAAAAGAGCTAGAACTTTTCTTTCAAGAGAACAAATCGGAGGATACTTCTCTACAAAATAATTGGGATACAGCCAAAGCAGTAATAAGAGGAGTATCTATTAAATATATGGCCAGGAAAAATAAGGAAAAATACAACAAAGAGCAAAATTAGAACAAGAATATAAGGAATGGGAAGGGAAATTGCAGACCACACCACAAGAAAAACAAATTACAATTGGATTTAATTAAACATAAAATAAATCTAATAGAGAAGGAAGAGCTAGCTCAGAAACTAAAAAGGACTAAACAATATCAATTTGAGAACATAAAATAAACCAGGGCTGGTTAGCTCTTAAACAAAAACAAAAAGAAAGGAGATGGGTTACTAAATTAAGGAATGAGCAAGGGAGATATGTTTCAAAGAGGAAGAAAAAGGCAGATTATAAAAAATACTATAAAGACTTATACAGAAGAGAATCATGCAACAGAAGACCAAATTCAAAGATACTTAAAAACACAGAATTTACAGAAATTTCAGATGAAGACAAAGAATTTTAAATCATAGCATAACATTCCAAGAAGTATATGGGGCCATTAACAAGCAAAAACTGACAAAGCCCCAGGCCGGATGGCCTACCTGCTGAAATTTATAAAGCACAACAAGATATATTAGGGAAAGAAATGTTAAAATTTTTAATGAAGTCTTAGACAGGGCGAAATGTCCCCAATCATGGCAAGAAGCAAAGATATCTATTATCCCTAAAGCAGGAAGTGATTTGACAGACCCGGAAACTATAGACCAATTTCCTACTCAATGTCGATTACAAAATCTTTATGACTATTTTGGCTGAAAGACTGAAAAAAATACTTAATAAACTTATATCCACAGACCAAAATGGCTTTCTCCCACACAGACACCTTAAAAACAATATCAGAATAACATTAGACGTGTTAGAATATTATGAGGACCGTAGTGCAGAACAAGCAGCATTACTATTTTTGGACGCCCAAAAGGCGTTCACAATGTAAAATGGGATTTTATCCTGCAACAAAGTAAACACTTGAACTTAGGACCAAAATTTATAAACGTGATTCTGGCCATATATCAAAAACAGGAAGCTACAATTTTAATAAATGGGGGACTTACTGACAAATTTCAAATTCAAAAGGGAACTAGACAAGGATGCCCACTGTCGCCACTGTTGTTTATCATGACTTTAGAGATGTTAATTAGAACAATAAAAAGAAAGAGAAATAAAAGGCCTAAAAATAAAGAATGAAGAATTCAAATTACAAGCTTTTGCAGATGATTTACTTTTTATTTTAGAAGAACCACAAACCTCGGGACCTAAATTACTAGAAAAATTAGAAGAATTTGGATTAGTGGTGGGCCTAAAGGTCAATAAGAATAAAACAAAATGATCACAAAAATATGACAAATAATCACAAGCAACTATTGGTGGCAACAATGGGCATTGAAATCGTTGAGAAGATAAAATATTTAGGAATTACTATTTCAGCTAAATATAGTACACTTAAGAAAGATAACTATGACCCACTTATTAAATGGATAACTGAGGACTTAAGATGGGACAACCTAAGCCTATCCTTTATGGGAAGAATAGCCACGATAAAAATGAATATTCTGCCTAAAATCTTATTCCTTTTTCAAAACGCCCCTATAAAGTTAGAAAGAACTTTCTTTGACAAATTAAACAGATTGGTATCAGACTTCATTTGGCAAAAGAAAAACCGAGGGTAAAATTAAAATTACTGCAAGATGCCACGGAGAGAGGTGGGTTTGGCCTCCCAGACTGGGAGCTGTATTATAGAGCATAATACTGACTTGGATCAAAGATTGGATCAACCACACAAACAAAAGAATATTAATATTAGAGGGTACAACCTCCAGTCGGGATGGCACACTTTCCTCGGGCAAGACAGTATAAAGGGACATAGTTATGTACAAAATCACAAAGTTAGACAGACACTTTTACACACATGGTTTAAAATTAAAAAGCAAATGTACATTGAAACACCCATTTGGTTATCAACATTAGAAGCATTGATGCACCCACACATTACGATATGACAAAATTATTACATATGAGGAACTGCTAGACGAAAAGGGGAATTACAAACTAGACAGCAATTGACTGATCAGGGAATAGAACTGGAATGGTGGGCCTATTTGCAACTCAATCTAAATACTTAAAGGATAAGAAAGAATTGGGCATCAGTAGAAATAGGACTGAATTGGATGAAATTTTATTAGGACCAGATGAAAAGATGATTAAAAAACTTACCAAGTGTTATTAGAAGCTAAATTAGAAGAAGAAAAAGTTAAAGAAACAATGATCACATGGATGAAAAATTTTGGCTATAATATAAATTTAGATGATTGGCAGAAAATTTGGACTAGAAACAAAAAATAACTTTAGCTTCACACCTTTCAAAGAGAATTTATACAAATTATTCTACAGATGGCACATACCTCCAGCAAGACTGGCAAAATAAATAATAAACTCTCCCTATCTGCTGGAAGTGTAACAAGGAAAGAGGAACGTACTATCACATATGGTGGAGTTGCAATCAGGCCCAGGAATTTTGGAAAAATATGTAAATGGTTGAGAAATTTGTGAAGTGGAAATACACCTCAAACCAGAATTTTTCCTACTAGGAATTAACACCAAGACATACCGAAAGTATTTACTTAATGATTCATATTATTACGGCAGCGAGAATGGCCTTTAAAAATGGAAAAACACTGAAACTCCAACAGAAGCGGAACTAATAAGAAAGATTATTATGTGCAGAGATGGACAAACTAACAATGGAGATTAAAAACAAAGAAGAAACGGACTACTATAAAATATGGAACAATTTCTATGGATGGCTAGACAGAAGAAAGATCCAGTAACTTTAGAATTGGACTTAACAAATGATGGACAATGATGGACTTAACAAATGATGGACTCAACAAATGATGGACAATGTGTGAAGTGTTAATTAAGGTTCAAATCTAATGTATGTTTGTTTATGTTTGTGTGTAATTATTTAATTAAAAAGAATCCTTGTTCTGCTTGTCTTTCCGGCTGCCATAGAAACGGGGGAAGAGAAAATTGTGGGCTTTGTAGAGGGGGAAGAGTGCTGGAGGCTTGAGATGTTGAATTGTAAAACTTGGGAAACTTTCTTACTTGCTTATGCACAGCTGTAGCTTCTTATCTAAGCAGGCCAAGGTCAACCTCCCTGGTGAGCCAGATGTCTGAAAAACCACCTGAAGATGTCCCACATGACATTATACACATCTCAGATTGAATGGCAAGTTTGAACTATTGAGGGTGGGAATGTTGCCATAACTTTGTATATGTGATTTTCACACCTAATGCCTCAGATCTTGAATTCTTTTGATGCTACTACTTTGATTTCCAGTAAAAGTCCTTTTCTCTATAATAATGGAGTCTAAGGTTTTCTTTCTTGGATTTTGATTGGAGCCTCACTTGACATTATTCAAGATTTCAATTTATCAGCCCACCCAGAGATTTAAAACTTTATCTTCAGGGGTCTGAAAAACAATGTTTAACTCAGCCAGCGACCAGAAAGATTTGGGAGCTGCTGGAAATACAACTTCTCTGCTTCTTGATGCTGAAGGGGAGGCTGAGCTGCTGGCAGGGCTACAGATCAGAGAGAAACCGGTGGTCTGGCCCAAATCGTCTTTGGGAGTCAGATGGAAAGTCCTGGAGGAAAACCTCCCAGGGTGATGACTACCAGACACCACCAGGCAGAGGATGCTTGGCAGGAGGAACAAAGAAGCAACTTTCTGCTAGCACAAGCTTTACATCTCTTAAATGAGGCTATGGAAGGAAGCAAACCCAACAAAAGTTATGAATTGCCAACTTGTGAAGAAACTGGGAGAGAGAAGGGGAGGCAGAAGCACTGGGAGCCCAGCCAGCCATCCCCATAAATCAGCCCAGGCCAGTTCAAATGGTGGCTGCCACTCAAGCCCCCAGTAGGGGGAGCAGTTGCATGAAGGTGTCGAATTTCAACGAAATGTATGAATTGCTGACCCAGGAAGAAACTGGAGGAGCAACTGGAGGAGCAAGGAGGAGGCGGAAGCAATGGGAGCCCAGCCAGCCATCCCCATAAATCAGCCTAGGCCAGTTCAAACTGGCAGCTGCTGCCCAAGCCCTCCCCCCTCCCGGCAGGGGGAACAGTTCCAGAGAGGCGTCGAATTCCAAGGGTTCCTCTGCTGGAAGTAAAATACGGAGGGGATCCAAAAGAGTTAGGATTCTTTCTAGCCCAAATTTGAAACCATATGGAGGAATATGGTGATGATTTTGCATCAGATGCAGCAAAAGTGAGATGTGTCACCAGACCTTTAGAGGGAACCGCTGTGAAATGGATGGTGACGCTGCATAATGATAATGCCCCCAATTGATCAACTGTGACCTGTTCATGGCAGCATTACACACCAATTGGAAGATCCACTGGCTAGCATTAGGATGAAAACAATAAACCAGGGGCGGAGGTCTGTGGCCGAATACACCCAGGAATTTAGAGAAGCTGGCGCTATATTGAGATTGATCCCAAGGAGCCCTGATAGAAGCTTTCAAGGATAGGCTGAATGAAGATGTTTGTCAAAGCTGTATCTCCAGAAGAGATCCTAGGGATCTGCAACTCTGGTACATGTTAGCAGCAGATGTGGAAATTGATTTGACCAGAAACAGATGCAGGGGTGGTCCTGGCTGGAGCAAGCCTCTCCTCGAACCCTTGAGAGGTCCCAAAACCTCAAAGGGTGGATCAGCTATGAAACCCAAAACCACAGTGTGCTTCCTATGTGGAAAGAAAGGTTACCGGGCTGCAGATTGCCATGCTAAGTTGGAGCCAAAGGGGTGCCGCAGGAGGAAGAAAATTTGAAAAAGCCCCAGCCAAGCCGCGCGAAACTGCAATGAAGGTGGAGGAGGTTGTAGAGTTCACCCCTCCAAAAGGAGAGGAGCTGGGAACTCCGACCCGTTCTGGCAAAAATGAATCAGACTCCGATGATGATCCCAAAGGGCCCCATGACCATCCCAGTGAGATTAAGGGTGCCTACCTCTGGCACCCAGGGGAAGATGTTGGCTTTGCTGGATTCTGGGTGTACTAGGTGTGTAATTAGCTCAGAAATCGTGGAGAAACTGTGATTAAGACTAAGAACTTTAAAAACTCCCCTAGCCTTTTGCCAACTGGATGGATCAGTAGCTGGGGGTGGCCCTGTACATTTCATAACTGAACCAACCATAACCGGAAATGTCGATGGGGAGGCATTGAGAGACTTTATGTTTTATTGTTGCCCCTGGGATGGAGCGCCCATTATTACTTGGCTTGCCCTGGCTTAGGAAATGGAATCCCCAAGTGGATTGGAGGAAAGGGCTACTGCGCCCACACACTGATAAGCCACCAAAAGGGGCGGGATGGTCTCTAAAAAAGCCCCAGAAGTCCATGGGGTTGGCGTCAATGGGCACTGAAAGTATTGTGGGGGAGGAAAAAAATCCCTGAAGAGTATTGGGATTTAAGGGAGGTCTTTAGTGAGAAAGCATCAGATACGCTCCCCCCTTATCACCCCACAGATTGCAGCATTGAAATTCTGCCATGGGTGAAACTCCCTAAGCCTAAACTGTATTCAATGACACCATGGGAGTTAGAAGAATTGTGGTTGTTTATCGATAAAAACCTTGAGAGGTTTCATCCAGCCTGCTGGGCCTTGAGTGGCAGCCACAGTGCTGTTTTGAGAAAAGAAAGATGGCTCTCTTTGCTTGTGTGTAGATTACCATAATCTTAACAGAATTTGTGTAGAAAACATGTATCCACTCTCCTTAATGAAGGACATGTTGGCCCATCTTGCCAAGGGTAAAATTTTCACTAAGCTTGATTTGAGAGAAGCATACTACTGAGTTCGAATTAAGGAGGGAGATGAATGGAAAACTGCATTCAATTGCCCTTTGGGATGTTTCCTATTCAACATTCTCCCTTTCGGTTTGCAAGGAGCCCACTTGATAAAAAGTGGATGATAATTGTTCAAGCAGTTGGAATCAAGCAATGGTTTTTTGAAGATGGGGCAAATCAGGACCTCCTTAAAAGCTTCCACGAATGTCTAGTCCTGCAGTGAAGAATTTATCACTCCCTGAGCCCACCTGGCAGTTATCACCCTGGCAGCTTTTACATACCAACGCAGGATAGGGATCTATTTGACAGGTGGTTGTACTGACAGCGTTGAGGGCCTGTCCACTTCAGCAGGTCAACAGGATCAAATTGTTCTCAGATAATTGGCAAGATCTTTCCCCAGGCATCTCACATGGCCCTGTACCACAGTTAGGTTCCAACTGGGAATGAATTTGAGTGACTTTGTTCACCAGGTGTTGAGCAAATTTCTCTGCATATATTTTAAACATATATTTAACCATATATGTAAGCTGGGTTTTATCCCAAATATGTTTATACCAGTTTATGCAAACTAGGATCTCTAATCATGATACAATCTTGCAAAACAATCTTCTTTCATTTCTCCAATCTAAGGCCTATATACAGTATATTGTCAGACAACACTGAAACAGTGCAACAGATAAAATAACAGATCATCTACTACTATAAATATGAACAATTATAGGACAATATTATTGAATCAGGGATGGGATCCGACTAGTATAACTACCGGTTCCGTTGCTCTGCGTTGCGCACATGCAATTTACGACCTGCTGAGCTGCCTAGACAGTGCTGCATGCAAGTGCGCAGCAGTTGGAAAAGCCCTTTTTTCTGCTTTTTCAACCACAGCTGTGTTGCGCAAGGCAGCTGCAATTGAAAAAGAAGGAAATAAAGGTCAGGTAAGAGCCCAGGCAGGTGGGTGGGCCAAAACAACAGCAGACGTAGAACTGGTTCTATATGCTCTCTGTTTGCTGCTTTTCAGAGCAACCGGTTCTACAGAAGTGGACAGAACCGGTAGAATCCCACCCCTGTATTGAATATAATCCAACAATGTATCTGAAAATCTATATTAATTTGGAAGGTAATTCCAGGATTATGGAAGGAAAGATTTTGAACAATATGTAAATAAATGTAGGCTGAACATCCTCTTTTAAGTGATTGAATTTCTATTGTTTTAATTTAGTAAAGAGAAAATGCATTGTCAATAAATTATTCTGTCTTCTTGACCCCTACCACTTCTTTTCATGCAAAGACTAGATCTCGGTATGGAATGTGTAATTTAAATTGTTGATCTTAATAAGTAAATATTCCCTTGATTCATTCACACACAGAAATTATATTACAAATCATCATGGGATAAGAAACAAATACATGCTTCTATTTTTTACCATGCTTCCATTAACATTCCTAAGAATATTGTATAAGATTTCATAAACAAATAGACTTGAGTGTTTGAACTCTATTTCCTATGTTTATGTTTTAGACAATGGCAAAAGTTATAAAAATTTCTCCTGATCAAACTCAGAAGATCTTAGAACGAGAAAATGCTCGGACACTGGTAAGAATTGATAAGAAGTTTTGGAGCACAGGTAATGGCAGACTCAGAATTTTAA
>CM019155.1:67857825-67880371 GCA_009733165.1 Naja naja
CTATATGAACTCAGGATAAGGGGAGGAAGCTGGGAGGGTGAGGAGATTTGAGGAGAGAGGAATAAAGGAAGAGGTAAATTAAAATCATCACTGTGGGGAAACTGTGGGAAAACTTTTGAAAATGACAAGTACTACAAATGTCTCTAAGACTGGCACAGTTAGGAAAATACCTAGCCAAACAATGGCCACCACAGTGTGATGAGCCCCCCCCAGAGAGAGGGCAATAGATGAGATGCTCCCAAAAGAACATTCATTCCTCTAAAGACCTACAAGGTCTGTTACTAAACATGCAGGAGATGATGATTAAAAACCACGAAGACATGAAAATGAAATAGGGTCTGTGAGAACAGAACTAAAAGACAAAATACAAAAATAGATGAAAAATTTGAAACATTCCAACAAGAGATGAAAAATCAAGAGAAAATAATAGAAATTGAAACAAAGATGAATAAAGAGGAAAAAAGATGAGCTAACGGATAAATTAGAAAGAGAAAATAAAGAATTAGAAACAGCAATAATATACCTTGAATCAGAAAAGGAGGCTCACTACCTAAGACTACAAAATGTTAAGGAAGAAAAAGGAGAGAACTTATGGGAGTTAATTGGGGCATATTGGCTAATTTATTAGAGACAGGAAAGGAAGAGGTGATGAAGGAAATAGATGAACTTTATAGAGTACAAACTAACTATGCAAGGAGGTTTAACTTACCAAGGGAAGTACACGTTAAACTAGTCAAGAAGTCCCTTAGGGATGAAATTTTATACAGATCTAGAGATAACACCTTAGAATATGCCAATAAACAAATAATAGTCCTTAAACAAAACCCGAAGAGAGTAAGAGACCTAAGAAGACCTTATCAATTCTGACAACCAAACTTATAAAACATAATGTGAATTTCAGATGGTTGGTTCGGAAGGTATAATGGTGACATGGTGTGAAAAGAAATATAAACTAGACACCCTGGAA
Source organism: Naja naja (assembly GCA_009733165.1). Taxonomy (NCBI): domain Eukaryota; kingdom Metazoa; phylum Chordata; class Lepidosauria; order Squamata; family Elapidae; genus Naja; species Naja naja. Next base: position 67,858,793 of record CM019155.1, read on the forward strand.
AAGCAGAGAGATGTTTTTGACCAACAATTAAACAGGGAAGAGGAAGATGAGGAAGGAGAGAGAAGGGATGAGAGGAAAATGTTAGCTGTACATAAAGAGGCAACCATAATAGATAATAAGGATGGGAAAATGGGAAAAGGGAAATCTCAGAGGAAATTAAGGAACCCAGGAAATCAGAATCACAAGAAGTGCTAACAAAGGATTCAATAAAAACACAAATCTCGATCCTAATATCATGGAACATTAATGGTTTAAACTCCCGGTAAAACGGAAAAACTTTTAAAACCTACAAACACAAAAAGGCAGATATCATAGCGTTACAAGAAGTCCACATTGCCCAGAAACAAAAACACTTATTAGAAAACAAGAAATTAGGGAAAGTCGGCCCTAGATATTAAAAAAAAAGAGGAGTAGTCTTTATATAAAAGAATGGATTCCAGCTTCAGTAATATACACAGATAAAGAAGGCAGGATACTGATGGTAGAAATTGAAATGAGAAACATAAAAAGTTTACTAGTTGTAATCTATGCACCAAATGGTCCACAAGAATCTTTTTTCAGAAATTGTATAACAAACTTAAAGAACTACAATATGAAGAACTGCATCATAGGATTTTAATGCAGTTATAGACAAATCACAGGATTACAAAGGAAACAATATTAATTTAGAAAAGAAAAAAGTTACCAAAAGTATTTCTAGATCTTACTAAAGAATTTAATATTAGCAATGTATGGAGAGAAAGAAACATAGGGAAAAACAGTTTACATATTATTCTAACCATCATTTGTCTTGGTCAAGACTCGATACGATGTGGATGACAAAAAATTAAATTCTGAGATTCAAGATATAACAATGGAACCGAATATACTGCAGGATCATAGCATGATTAGGCTTAGGTGGGAAGGACAACAACCAAGAGGTTGGATGCTCCAAAGGTTAATCTTAAAAGAGGAAACATTTAATAAAATGTTAACAAAAGAGCTAGAACTTTTCTTTCAAGAGAACAAATCGGAGGATACTTCTCTACAAAATAATTGGGATACAGCCAAAGCAGTAATAAGAGGAGTATCTATTAAATATATGGCCAGGAAAATAAGGAAAAATACAACAAAGAGCAAAATTAGAACAAGAATATAAGGAATGGGAAGGGAAATTGCAGACCACACCACAAGAAAACAAATTACAATTGGATTTAATTAAACATAAAATAAATCTAATAGAGAAGGAAGAGCTAGCTCAGAAATTAAAAGGACTAAACAATATCAATTTGAGAACTAAATAAACCAGGGCTGGTTAGCTTAAACTTAAAAAACAAAAGAAAGGAGATGGGTTACTAAATTAAGGAATGAGCAAGGGAGGATATGTTTCAAAGAGGAAGAAAAAAGGCAGATTATAAAAAATACTATAAAGACTTATACACAGAAGAGAATCATGCAACAGAAGACCAAATTCAAAGATACTTAAAAACACAGAATTTACAGAAATTTCAGATGAAGACAAAGAATCTTTAAATCGTAGCATAACATTCCAAGAAGTATATGGGGCCATTAACAAGCAAAAAACCGACAAAGCCCCAGGCCCGGATGGCCTACCTGCTGAAATTTATAAAGCACAACAAGATATATTAGGGAAAGAAATGTTAAAAATTTTTAATGAAGTATTAGACACGGCGAAATGTCCCCAATCATGGCAAGAAGCAAAGATATCTATTATCCCTAAAGCAGGAAGTGATTTGACAGACCCGGGAAACTATAGACCAATTTCCCTACTCAATGTCCATTACAAAATCTTTATGAATGTTTTGGCTGAAAGACTGAAAAAAATACTTAATAAACTTATATCCACAGACCAAAAAGGCTTTCTCCCACATAGACACCTTAAAACAATATCAGAATAACATTAGACGTGTTAGAATATTATGAGGACCGTAGTGCCGAACAAGCAGCATTACTATTTTTGGACTCCCAAAAGGCGTTCGACAATGTAAAATGGGATTTTATCCTGCAATAAAGTAAACACTTGAACTTAGGACCAAAATTTATAAACGTGATCCTGGCCATATATCAAAAACAGGAAGCTACAATTTTAATAAATGGGGGACTTACTGACAAATTTCAAATCCAAAAGGGAACTAGACAAGGATGCCCACTGTCGCTACTGTTGTTTATCATGACTTTAGAGACGTTAATTAGAACAATAAAAAGAAAGAGAAATAAAAGGCCTAAAAATAAAGAATGAAGAATTCAAATTACAAGCTTTTGCGGATGATTTACTTTTTATTTTAGAAGAACCACAAACCTTGGGACCTAAATTACTAGAAAAATTAGAAGAATTCGGATTAGTGGCGGGCCTAAAGATCAATAAGAATAAAACAAAAATGATCGCCAAAAATATGACAAATAATCACAAGCAACTATTGGTGGCAACAATGGGCATTGAGATCGTGGAGAAGATAAAATATTTAGGAATTACTATTTCAGCTAAATATAGTACACTTAAGAAAGATAACTATGACCCACTTATTAAATGGATAACTGAGGACTTAAGATGGGACAACCTAAGCCTATCCTTTATGGGAAGAATAGCCACGATAAAAATGAATATTCTGCCTAAAATCTTATTCCTTTTCAAAACCCTATAAAGTTAGAAAGAACTTTCTTTGACAAATTAAACAGATTGGTATTGGACTTCATTTGGCAAAAGAAAAAACCGAGGGTAAAATTAAAATTACTCCAACATGTCACGGAGAGAGGTGGGTTTGGCCTCCCGGACTGGGAGCTGTATTATAGAGCCGCAATACTGACTTGGATCAAAGATTGGATCAACCACATAAACAAAAGAATATTAATATTAGAGGGGTACAACCTCCAGTCGGGATGGCACACTTTCCTCGGGCAAGACAGTATAAAGGGACACAGTTATGTACAAAATCACAAAATTAGACAGACACTTTTACACACATGGTTTAAAATTAAAAAGCAAATGTACATTGAAACACCCATTTCGTTATCAACATTAGAAGCATTGATGCACCCACGCTTATTACGATATGACAAAATTATTACATATGAGGAACTACTAGACGAAAAAGGGGAATTACAAACTAGACAGCAATTGACCGATCAGGGAATAGAACTGGAATGGTGGGCCTACTTGCAACTCCAATCTAAATACTTAAAGGATAAGAAAGAATTGGGCATCAGTAGAAACAGGACTGAATTGGACGAAATCTTATTAGGACCAGATGAAAAGATGATTAAAAAAACTTACCAAGTGTTATTAGAAGCTAAATTAGAAGAAGAAAAAGTTAAAGAAACAATGATCACATGGATGAAAAATTTTGGCTATAATATAAATTTAGATGATTGGCAGAAAATTTGGACTAGAAACAAAAATAACTTTAGCGACACCTTTCAAAGAGAATCTATACAAATTATTCTACAGATGGCACATACCTCCAGCAAGACTGGCAAAATAAATAATAAACTCTCCCTATCTGCTGGAAGTGTAACAAGGAAAGAGGAACGCATATCACATATGGTGGAGTTGCAATCAGGCCCAGGAATTTTGGAAAAAATATGTAAATGGTTACGAAATTTGTGAAGTGGAAATACACCTCAAACCAGAATTCTTCCTACTAGGAATTAATACCAAGACATACCCGAAAGAATGTATTTACTTAATGATTCATATTATTACGGCAGTGAGAATGGCCTTTGCGCAAAAATGGAAAAATACTGAAACTCCAACAGAAGCGGAACTAATAAGAAAGATTATTATGTGCGCAGAGATGGACAAACTAACAATGGAGATTAAAAACAAAGAAGAAATGGACTACTATAAAATATGGAACAATTTCTACGGATGGCTAGACAGAAGAAAGATCCAGTAACTTCTAGAATTGGACTTAACAATGATGGACAATGATGGACTTAACAAATGATGGACTCAACAAATGATGGACAATGAGTGAAGCGAGCTTAGCGGTACCAGGTTCAAATCTAATGTATGTTTGTTTATGTTTGTGTGTAATTATTTAATTAAAAAAAAAAAGAATCCTTGTTCTGCTTGTCTTCCGCTGCCAGAAACGGGGAAGAGAAAATTGTGGGCTTTGTAGAGGGGGAAGAGTGCTGGAGGCTTGAGATGTTGAATTGTAAAACTTGGGGAAACTTTCTTACTTGCTTATTGCACAGCTGTAGCTTCTTATCTAAGCAGGCCAAGGTCAACCTCCCTGGTGAGCCAGATGTCTGAAAAACCACCTGAAGATGTCCCACATGACATTATACACATCTCAGATTGAATGGCAAGTTTGAACTATTGAGGGTGGGAATGTTGCCATAACTTTGTATATGTGATTTTCACACCTAATGCCTCAGATCTTGAATTCTTTTGATGCTACTACTTTGATTTCCAGTAAAAGTCCTTTTTCTATAATAATGGAGTCTAAGGTTTTCTTTTCTTGGATTTTGATTGGAGCCTCACTTGACATTATTCAAGATTTCAATTTATCAGCCCACCCAGAGATTTAAAACTTTATCTTCGAGGGGTCTGAAAAACAATGTTTAACTCAGCCAGCGACCAGAAAGATTTGGGAGGCAAGGAAATACAACTCTCTGCTTCTTGATGCTGAAGGGGAGGCTGAGCTGCTGGCAGGGCTACAGATCAGAGAGAAACCGGTGGTCTGGCCCAAATCGTCTTTGGGAGTCAGATGGAAAGTCCTGGAGGAAAACCTCCCAGGGTGATGACTACCAGACACCACCAGGCAGAGGATGCTTGGCAGGAGGAACAAAGAAGCAACTTTCTGCTAGCACAAGCTTTACATCTCTTAAATGAGGCTATGGAAGGAAGCAAACCCAACAAAAGTTATGAATTGCCAACTTGTGAAGAAACTGGGAGAGAGAAGGGGGAGGCAGAAGCACTGGGAGCCCAGCCAGCCATCCCCATAAATCAGCCCAGGCCAGTTCAAATGGTGGCTGCCACTCAAGCCCCCCCAGTAGGGGGGAGCAGTTGCATGAAGGTGTCGAATTTCAACGAAATGTATGAATTGCTGACCCAGGAAGAAACTGGAGGAGCAACTGGAGGAGCAAGGAGGGAGACGGAAGCAATGGGAGCCCAGCCAGCCATCCCCATAAATCAGCCTAGGCCAGTTCAAACTGGCAGCTGCTGCCAAGCCCTCCCCTCCCGCAGGGGAACAGTTCCAGAGAGGCGTCGAATTCCAAGGGTTCCTCTGCTGGAAGTAAAATACGGAGGGGATCCAAAAGAGTTAGGATTCTTTCTAGCCCAAATTTGAAACCATATGGAGGAATATGGTGATGATTTTGCATCAGATGCAGCAAAAGTGAGATGTGTCACCAGACCTTTAGAGGGAACCGCTGTGAAATGGATGGTGACGCTGCATAATGATAATGCCCCCCAATTGATCAACTGTGACCTGTTCATGGCAGCATTACACACCCAATTGGAAGATCCACTGGCTAGCATTAGGATGAAAACAATAAACCAGGGCGGAGGTCTGGCCGAATACACCCAGGAATTTAGAGAAGCTGGCGTGCTATATTCGAGATTGATCCCAAGGAGCCCTGATAGAAGCTTTCAAGGATAGGCTGAATGAAGATGTTTGTCAAAGCTGTATCTCCAGAAGAGATCCTAGGGATCTGCAACTCTGGTACATGTTAGCAGCAGATGTGGAAATTGATTTGACCAGAAACAGATGCAGGGGTGGTCCTGGCTGGAGCAAGCCATCTCCTGCGAACCCTTGAGAGGTCCCAAAACCTCAAAAGGGTGGATCAGCTATGAAACCCAAAACCACAGTGTGCTTCCTATGTGGAAAGAAAGGTTACCGGGCTGCAGATTGCCATGCTAAGTTGGAGCCAAAGGGGTGCCGGCAGGAGGAAGAAAATTTGAAAAAGCCCCAGCCAAGCCGCTGCCAAACTGCAATGAAGGTGGAGGAGGTTGTAGAGTTCACCCCTCCAAAAGGAGAGGAGCTGGGAACTCCGACCCGCTCTGGCAAAAATGAATCAGACTCGATGATGATCCCAAAGGGCCCCATGACCATCCCAGTGAGATTAAGGGTGCCTACCTCTGGCACCCAGGGAAGATGTTGGCTTTGCTGGATTCTGGTGTACTAGGTGTGTAATTAGCTCAGAAATCGTGGAGAAACTGTGATTAAGACTAAGAACTTTAAAAACTCCCCTAGCCTTTGCCAACTGGATGGATCAGTAGCTGGGGTGGCCCTGTACATTTCATAACTGAACCAACCATAACCGAAATGTCGATGGGGAGGCATTGAGAGACTTTATGTTTTATTGTTGCCCCTGGGATGGAGCCCATTATTACTTGGCTTGCCCTGGCTTAGGAAATGGAATCCCCAAGTGGATTGGAGGAAAGGGCTACTGCCACACACTGATAAGCCACCAAAGGGCGGATGGTCTCTAAAAAGCCCCAGAAGTCCATGGGGTTGGCGCCAATGGGCACTGAAAGTATTGTGGGGAGGAAAAAATCCCTGAAGAGTATTGGGATTTAAGGGAGGTCTTTAGTGAGAAAGCATCAGATACGCTCCCCCCTTATCACCCCACAGATTGCAGCATTGAAATTCTGCCATGGGTGAAACTCCCTAAGCCTAAACTGTATTCAATGACACCATGGGAGTTAGAAGAATTGTGGTTGTTTATCGATAAAAACCTTGAGAGAGGTTTCATCCAGCCTGCTGGGCCTTGAGTGGCAGCCACAGTGCTGTTTTGAGAAAAGAAAGATGGCTCTCTTTGCTTGTGTGTAGATTACCATAATCTTAACAGAATTTGTGTAGAAAACATGTATCCACTCTCCTTAATGAAGGACATGTTGGCCCATCTTGCCAAGGGTAAAATTTTCACTAAGCTTGATTTGAGAGAAGCATACTACTGAGTTCGAATTAAGGAGGGAGATGAATGGAAAACTGCATTCAATTGCCCTTTGGGATGTTTCCTATTCAACATTCTCCCTTTCGGTTTGCAAGGAGCCCACTTGATAAAAAGTGGATGATAATTGTTCAAGCAGTTGGAATCAAGCAATGGTTTTTGAAGATGGGGCAAATCAGGACCTCCTTAAAAGCTTCCACTAATGTCTAGTCCTGCAGTGAAGAATTTATCACTCCCTGAGCCCACCTGGCAGTTATCACCCTGGCAGCTTTTACATACCAACGCAGGATAGGGATCTATTTGACAGGTGGTTGTACTGACAGCGCTTGAGGGCCTGTCCACTTCCAGCAGGTCAACAGGATCAAATTGTTCTCAGATAATTGGCAAGATCTTTCCCCAGGCATCTCACATGGCCCTGTACCACAGTTAGGTTCCAACTGGGAATGAATTTGAGTGACTTTGTTCACCAGGTGTTGAGCAAATTTCTCTGCATATATTTTAAACATATATTTAACCATATATGTAAGCTGGGTTTTATCCCAAATATGTTTATACCAGTTTATGCAAACTAGGATCTCTAATCATGATACAATCTTGCAAAACAATCTTCTTTCATTTCTCCAATCTAAGGCCTATATACAGTATATTGTCAGACAACACTGAAACAGTGCAACAGATAAAATAACAGATCATCTACTACTATAAATATGAACAATTATAGGACAATATTATTGAATCAGGGATGGGATCCGACTAGTATAACTACCGGTTCCGTTGTTTGCGCTATGCATTACGCAATTTACTTTACCGCTGAGCTGCCTAGACAGTGCTGCATGCAAGCAGCAGTTGAAAAGCTTTTTTGCTTTTTCAACCACAGCTGTGTTGCGCAAGGCAGCTGCAATTGAAAAAGAAGGAAATAAAGGTCAGGTAAGAGCCCAGGCAGGTGGGTGGGCCAAAACAACAGCAGACGAGAACTGGTTCTATATGCTCTCTGTTTGCTGCTTTTCAGAGCAACCGTTCTACAGAAGTGGACAGAACCGTAGAATCCCACCCTGTATTGAATATAATCCAACAATGTATCTGAAAATCTATATTAATTTGGAAGGTAATTCCAGGATTATGGAAGGAAAGATTTTGAACAATATGTAAATAAATGTAGGCTGAACATCCTCTTTTAAGTGATTGAATTTCTATTGTTTTTAATTTAGTAAAAGAGAAAATGCATTGTCAATAAATTATTCTGTCTTCTTGACCCCTACCACTTCTTTTCATGCAAAGACTAGATCTCGGTATGGAATGTGTAATTTAAATTGTTGATCTTAATAAGTAAATATTCCCTTGATTCATTCACACACAGAAATTATATTACAAATCATCATGGGATAAGAAACAAATACATGCTTCTATTTTTTTTACCATGCTTCCATTAACATTCCTAAGAATATTGTATAAGATTTCATAAACAAATAGACTTGAGTGTTTGAACTCTATTTCCTATGTTTATGTTTTAGACAATGGCAAAAGTTATAACTTCGGTGCTGAAATTTCCTCCTGATCAAACTCAGAAGATCTTAGAACGAGAAAATGCTCGGACACTGGTAAGAATTGATAAGAAGTTTTGGAGCACAGGTAATGGCAGACTCAGAATTTTAATCGTAAGTTATTGTGGACAAGCAGAGACACTATGTAACCTCCCAAAATTTTATGATAGTTTTTGCAACAGTTGTAAAGTGAGTCACCACAGTTTTTAAGCAAATCAGATGTTGTTAAGTGAATCCAGCTTATCCAATGGGAATTTTTTTGCTGGAAAACAGGAAAAATGCCAGAAACAGGCAAAAAGGGTTGCAAATCATGGTCATGTGACCACAGAATGCTGCAACTGGGCATAAATGTGAGCAGTTTGCTAAGCACCCAAATGTTTATCAAGTGTCTGTGGCAATATGAATATGATGATAAAAATATGTGATGTCTATATCAGCATTTATGTATTTGATATGCAGTTAAACAGGAAGGCCAAGGAAATCTATACATCATAAATGTGAAGACAATTGGAAGAAACAAATTTTATGAAAATGTTTTAACTTGTACTACATGAACATCTTATATTTCATTCCCATGTGTTCCATATTTTCTTACTTTTTTAGACTAAACAAATTGAAAAAAAATGATAAAAAATGAAATTGAAATGAGTGATACAGTTTTCTTATTCTGCATAAAAGTATCGGTATTTGTCAACTGCAAAGGTGAAATCAGATCTTGACATCTTGATGTCTATTTAAGAAAGTAGTCTATGAGTTGTATTCTCTGTAACTTTATTCATGTATTTATTAAATTTGCCTATCTCACTCTCAAACAACTCTAATTGGCGTAAAGCATCATTAGATAATTAGACCATTAAAAACATTGAGTTTTAAACATTTATGGACATACTATTAAGTTATCTGATCATTGAATAGAAGTCATTTGCCACTATTTCTTCATAGATATGTTTCAACTTCCCATTTTCCCACTTCCACACTAATAATCTTGTAATTTCCTTTTTATTCCAAACATTTGTGGACCATTGGTCTTCATCCTTTTTAATTTTCCATTTGAATGTAAGATGAGTTAGTAGGAGTACAGTATTGGACCCAACATTTCATTTTGAATTAATCCAAAATGGATTATTTATTTAGAAAAAGCAAAACTTTTATTTTATGATCTCATTTGTATATTAGCAAACCTTCCAAGAATTGTTGAGCACAACAAAGAGATCAAAATTATTGTCAAGTATTCTAATCTAGAAAGATTGTGCAGATTTAAATGCAACACCAATGTGTTATACAAAACAGCTTCCAAAATTAAGTATCTTTAATTACCTGGAATTAACCTCAGCAGTATGCTGAATATTAAGAGCAGAGTTTGTTTTGACCAATATCCATAGCTAAAAATAAATATGCTCTTTCTGTAGTCACATCTGCTTCGATTAACACACTAACCCAATAAGCTGTTCTTCTCCTGGCTTTATAGTTCACTTCACCTCCAGTGGTATCTTCTGAATAAATCATCAATCAGTGCTTTAGTTAGTACGTTGGTGAGTGTTACATAATTATTTGTTTTTCCTTTTCTTTCACTAAAACAGTAGTAACTTCTTCATGCCTTAGTGATCATTTTTAACTATTTTTGTTGTCTAAAATAACTTCCCTAACAAGCTTTAATTCCTTCTTTATACCAGTGGAATTTGTACATACCTGCAGCCCTAATAAATGAAAATGGCACTAATTAACTAGAAGCCATTGCAATTTACAGTCACAATTTTAAAAAGCAGAAAGGCAGTGATACTAAACTTAAACAAATTATACCTATAGGAAAAGTATATTGAATTATTTTATAACATGAAAGCTATTGTTTTAAAATTATGAATAACTTTAAACTATTACAGAAATCCAGTTTGCTGTAGTCATTAAGGCACCACGTTAAATCTAGGAGACTTGAGTTACAGTCCTGCCTTAGATATAAAGTCAGCTGGGTGACCTGCCAGTCATTTTCTCTCAGTGCTATGAAGGACACAGTGACAAGCCTGAAATCTTGCCAAGAAAACTGCAGGAACTTGTCCACACAGTCGTCAAAAATCAAAACTGTCTAGAACCCGGTACCAGCACCATCACGTTCACACACACAAAAGCTGTTACAGCAAATGTCCCAATTCATACTAAACTTCAGAGGGGCATAAAGCGCAAAAAGAAAATACAGTCAGTTATAGGCTGCATGTCACTTACGGTACATTCCTGGTGATAGACACCTCCCTACCTTGCAATGTGTTGTCTGTTTACAAGCCAAGTTGTCTGCTGTCTTTTCACTGTGTTATTATGACTGTTCCATTCATATGCTGTCTCCCTTAACTCCTACTGCCACTCTGAAAAATAACTGATTTGTCAACATGTTTAGGGGCACTGATGATTAACATTAATGTATTTGTCTTATAATTAGTTAGCTATATACTTACAAATATTTGCATGCCATGTATTGTCATAATTTATAATATTTCTTATCTGTTTCTTCCCCCTTCCCCCTTTTCTCTCCAATTCTTTCCTAGCTCTGGATTTGATCCTCATGATGAAGAATTTGCAATGTATGCACTTTTTAACAGATTACACAGCTTTGAAATCAGATCATATCCTCAAATTAGTTCTTTGAAACATGGAGCAGATAGAATAGTTATTCAGGTTCCACCTAAAAAACACAGGAAAGAAGGATAGATTGGCAATTGGGATTATGAATATGGTTAATTTTTTGCCTTTAAGAAAGATTGTTCATCAAGTGCTGTGTGCTTCCTTTGGATATAATTTTCAGTTTAGCTTTGTAGTTTTTTAAAAGGAATCAAAGCATGTTCCTTCAATAGAGCTTTCACAAAAATGAATGATTCTATTTATTTTATTATGGGTTTTGTTTCATATGTTACATATTGTCTGAAATAATTTTGCAATACATTCTGAATGAGGGTTGGCTAGTTATTTTCCTTCTATTGATTGTTTATTAAAGGCCATTATTTTTAAGCTTTTGCTTATAATGAATCCAGATTGCAGACTTCATTTATTAATATATAGCTTTTGTACTATATTTTGGGAGAAATAAATTTACACTCCTATAATTTATAAATAGGTGCTATTTTCTTGTATTATAAGGTGACCTATGATTGTTGACAACACTAATTTTGCAGAACTGGAAGAAAATAAAACTTCATTTACCATACAATGTTGCAGCCTGATGTCCTTTTCAAAAGTCAGGGCTTGATGCTAATTGATTTGATCATGTGCAAAGGGATAAGATTTTACTTTTAATGTATGTAATGATAATGATGCTTTTTGTACAACACCATTCTTTGGCTGACCCACAATAGATGCAATAGAATGTATTAAAGTAGGATATTAGTTAGGTTGGGGCAATTATTTGATCATTGGATAGTTACTGAATTGAATATCAATCATTGATGTTTGCTATGAGTAATTCTCAGACCATACGGGGAATATTTCTCAGATTGTAGGAAATAAAACAAGCCATCCCTCAATTCCTCTTCAGAATTGTAATTCTGAACTTGGATCTTGAAGAAATATCCGTCTGTGAAACTTGCTACATATCTTCACATCAACTGATAATTTAAATGCAATTTCAGTTTAGCTTTTAACTTGTTACTTTATTTAGATTCCTTCTCCTTCTGTTCCTATCCTCTCCACCTTGGCACACAAAAATAATATTAAATATTATTAAATTAATAAATTATTTGCTTGCTTGCTTGCTTGCTTGTTTGTTTGTTTGTTTATTTATTTATTTGATTTCTGTGCCTCCCGTCTCATTAAGGACTCGGGGCGGCGTACAATCTTAAAACCATACAAATACTATACAATTAAAAAGAAATTAAATATGAAACCCAATAATCAATTAAAACAATGAACAAATTCATTAAAACCAATTCATTAAAAAAAACCATTCCCCCCCCCCCAGTCCAGGTCAGTGAGTTGGAACAGCCATGTTTTCAGGTCCCAACGGAAGGACTGGAGGTCAGGGGCCACTCGAAGCTCCAGCGGCAGCTGATTCCATAGGGTGGGTGCTCCCACAGAGAAGGCCCTACCCCTAGGGGTCGCCAGCCGGCACTGTCTGGCCGACGGCACCCCAAGGAGGCCCTGCCTGTGAAAGTGCACGGGGCATTGGGAAGCCATTACTGGCAGCAGGGTCTCCCGCAAATACCCTGGTCCTAAGCCATGTAGGGCTTTATAGGTCAACACCAGCACCTTGAATCTCACCCAGAGGGCAACCGGTAACCAGTGCAGCTCGCGCAGGAGGGGTATGACATGGGAGTATCGGGACACCCCCATCACAACCCGTGCTGCTGCATTCTGGACAAGTTGAAGCCTCTGGGTGGTCCTCAAGGGCAGCCCCATGTAAAGAGCATTGCAGTAGTCCAGCTGGGAAGTAACGAGTGCATGAGTGACCGTGCGTAGGGCATCTCGATCCAGATAGGAGCACAACTGATGCACCAGGCGAACCTGGGCAAATGCCCCCCTGGCCACGGCTCCCACCTGCTCCTCCAAACTGAGCCGTGTATCCAGGAGGACACCCAAGTTGCGAGCCCTATCTATTGGGGGCAACACCTCTCCCCCCATAGCTAGAGGTGGAAATTCCTGGATGACTCGAGATGCCGGTACATACAGCCACTTGGTCTTAGCCAGGTTGAGCTGGAGCCTGTTCCTCCCCATCCAGACGCGCACCGCCTCCAGGCACCTGGACATCACATCGAGGGCGTCACTGGGTTGGTTAGGGGTGGAGATAAAAAGCTGGGTATCAGCATACTGATGATACCTCACCCCAAAACCAGGGATGATCTCACCCATATAGATGTCGAACAAGAGGGGCGAGAGAACCGACCTCTGAGGTACACCACAAAGGAGGGGCCTCGGGGCCAATCTCTGCCCCCCCCATCAACACCATCTGCGTATGACCCGAAAGGAGAACCCCAGCAAAACAATGCCCCCCACTCCCAACCCCTCGAGACATCGCAGTAGGATACCATGGTCGATGGTATCAAAAGCCGCTGAGAGATCTAACAGGACTAGGACAGAGGAATGACCCCTATCCCGCGCCCTCCAGAGATCATCCACCAGTGCGACCAATGCCATCTCCGTGCTGTACCCAGGCCTGAAGTCCAATTGGTGCGGGTCCAGATAATCGGTTTCCTCCAGGAACACTGGCAGCTGTCGGGCCACCATGCTCTCAACAACCTTTGCAACAAAGCGAAGGTTGGAGACAGGATGGAAGTTATTTAAATTAGCTGGGTCCAAGGCAGGCTTCTTGAGGGGCTTCACCGCCTCCTTCAAGGTGGGGGGAAAAATCCCTCAAAGAAGCATTAATTACTGCCTGGAGCCAGCCTCCTGTAACCTCCCAGGCGGCATACACCAGCCAGGAGGGACATGGGTCCAATAAACACATGGCAGCACTCAGCCTCCCATGATCCTGTCCACCTCATTTGGAGTCACAGGATCAAACTCCTCCCAGATAAAATCCCTAAGACCCGTTGTATTACTCCCATCGGACTCTGACCAGTCGGAGTCCAAGCTGGCCCAGATCTGAGCAATCTTGTCTGTCAGATGCTGACTAAACTCCTTGGTACATCCCTGCAGAGGGTCTTCCCCCCCCCCCAGTTAAGGAGGGAGTGGGTGACCCTGAACAGGGCAGCCAGGCGATTATCTGCAGACACAATGAGAGCAGAGAAGTATGCACACTTCGCTGCCCTCATTGCAGCAAGATAAGACCTAATATAGGCTCTTAACTGCGATCGGTCAAATTCGGACCTGCTGCACCTCCAACAGCTCTCTAGGCCTCCCCTCCGATGCTTCATTTCCCGGAGCTTCGCGGAAAACCGGGGAGCCGACAGGGATCTGCACTGAGTCAGAGGCTGCAATGGAACAACTCGGTCAAGTGCCCCAGAGGCAGCCGTATGCAAGCTGTATGCAAACTACACAATACTGATGCAATATAAAAAATTAATGCAGAAAATGTTTGATGTTATATATACTGACAATATCAAGAACACCCAATGCACAAAAATGGAATGGTACTTGATTCCCACAATGGACGAATGGCCACAAAATTTGATTTAGTAGAGATGGCTAAATTGACTGCTTTGATTAAAGAAAAGAATACAATTAGTTTTGTTTCTACTTGGAAACTACTTGTGGACTTTGTGATTGAGATAAAAAAATGAAACTTTGATTTTGGGATTAAATAGTTTGTGTTATGAAAATGACAAGTATATATTATTATGCAAAAGTAAAACAAATGAGGTATCCATTTTTTGAAAAGCAAAAAAAGTGAACTTGGCCATTTGATGATGCTTCGTAAAATCTCCCCTCTATTCATTTTCTTTCCCAGAAAAATATTTAGTAAAACACATTTATAAACAATTTACATTGAATATATATATATATATATATATATATATATATATATATATATATATATATATATATATGTGGGTCTTGGTGTATTCGGGTCTTGTCCCATGTAAGATTGAGAATACCTTGGCAACGTTTCGACGAAATCTCATCCGTCATCTTCAGGCTGGTGTCTTCAGCTTCGTTCTCCTGGGAGAAGTGTGTGATCGTGGCTGTTTTTCCCTTTTAAACTCTAGAGTTGGATGTGTTGTTACTTTTTGATTGGTTTGTGGGGTTGATGTATGCAGATTGGATGGCTTTTTCCTGAGACCCTGTGTGGCTGAGGTGCTGGCTGTGTGTCTCTCAGCCTTTTGTGTTGTAACGACCTGGGTAATGGGCTGTGTGATGACCTTCTGAGTTCTATTGTTGTGATGTCCTGGGTGTGGTGCTGTAATCTCCTGGGTCGTTGTCTGTGCTGCAACCTCCTGATGTTTTGTGTTGTGATCTCCTGAGTTCTGTGATGTAGTATCCTGGGTGGAAGGCTGTGATGTGGCATTCTGGGCCTTGGTTTGGCTCGAGTTTGAGGTCTGGCTATGTGTTTATAGCGTGTGTCAGTTTGCTTAGTTTGGGGGTTGGAGGGGGTGTAGCAGCTGGTGTTGCAGCCATGGTCTGGTTTCTGGATGGTGGTTGCCTTTCATCTGTATGGGCTTGGGTTTGAGTCTGGTGAAGGAGATTGGTGGTGGCATCATGTGTTATTTTGGGTCCGTGTTGGTTTTTGTGGCTGGGACTCGTTTGTTGATTAGGGCTAGTTTCCAGATGTCTGGTATGGAAGTATCATCCCGTTTATTCATGTTATGGGGTGTTTCTCTATTTCGATGGCTTCCCTAATTATTCTCTTGTTGAAGTGTTCAATATTGGAGATAAGTTTGGATCCCTCAAAATCAATTTCATGTCCTGTGGCTTTAGGGTGCTGGAAAAGGGAGGAAGTTTTTCTTCTTTTCTGACTGCGTTTGTGTTCTGCGAGCATTTATTCTCCTGTTGGTTTGTCCAATGTATGTGGCTGGGCATGGTATTTTATAAACTCCTTGGTTTTCTAGCTGGATCTTGTCTTTGGGGTTTCTTAAGATGTTGGCTATTTTTTGATCAGTGCCAAAGGCTGTCCTGATATTGTGTTTGTGGAGAATTTTGCTGATTTTATCTGTGGTGCCTTTGATGTAAGGGAGGAGGGCGATGCCATTGTCCTGTTCTGTGTCTTGGTTTTGGGGAGTCTCCCTTCGGATTAGGTTGGTGATTGTGCTTCTTTGGAATCCATTGGACATTAATACGTTAGTGAGGGTGTGTAATTCTGTTCTCAAGTGGTCTTTGTCAGCTAGGCGTTTGGTTCTGGAGATGAGGGTCTTGGCTACGGAGTTGATCTGTGCAGGGTGGTGATGGGATTGTGCATTTAAGTAGCGGTTAGTGTGTGTCTTTTTCTGGTAGATGGTGTGTCCTAGGGAGCCGTTGGGTTTTTTGTAAATTAGGACGTCCAGGAACGGAAGTTGATTGTTGGTTTCTGTTTCCATGGTAAATTGTATTTTGGGGTGTAGGCTGTTGAGATGTATAGGATTTCTAAGCCACCCCATCTCCCTAAGGACTCGGGGCGGCGTACAACCATAAAAACAATACAAAATATACAATTAAAAAGACATTTGCTTATCCAAATAAAATCCATATTCTTCTTTATCTTTTTTATACCTTGCCTGTACTTGCATATATGGCCACCAGTCTATATCTATATTTGTTGTTGTAACTCCTCTATAGTTTTTAATCTTCCTTGTTCATCCAGCAAATCTTTATAGTGCCTCTTTTTTGCCAATTCCATTGCATTCGGATATATTAATACCTCAATCGTCGACAGCCAGCATTGTTATTTTAATGTAGTGGTTCTTTTCAATTTAACTCCAGACTTGAATAAGAGAAAGAGGTGGCTTTCCAGATTGGGAAATGTACTACCAAGTGGCAGCTATGCTATGGATAAAAGATTGGATTAATTTGAAAAAGAAAAGAATATTTTATTTTATTTATTTATTTATTTGGTCTTATATGCTGCCCTATCTTCTGAAGGACTCAGGGCGGCTCACATAAAAAACACCCAATACAAAAGTTAAAAAGATTTAAAAAAATAATTAAACTAATTAGACCAAATAAATATGTAAAACCCAAACCACAAAACATTTAAAACGAAAGCCCCCCACACCTCAGTCCAGGCTGGTTTGTTCGAATAACCAAGACTTTAGGCTGCGGCGAAAGGAGCGGAGGTCAGGGGCCAATCGTAGCTCCAGGGGAAGCTGGTTCCACAAAGTGGGCGCCCCCACAGAGAAGGCCCTCCCCCTAGGGACCACCAGCTGACATTGTTTGGCCAACGGTACCCCAAGGAGGCCCTGTCTGTGAGTGTGCACCGGGTGATTATTAATAGAGGGACATGATTTGCAGAGAGGGTGGCATAGTTTTTTATGGGATGGAAAAAATAAACAACAGGCCTACTTCCAGAGGCACCAAATTAGAGATGCACTTATTCAAGTATGGAGTAAAATTAAAAAGAACCACTACGTTAAAATAACCGTGCTGGCTGTCAACGATGGAGGCATTAATATATCCGAATGCAATGGAATTAGCAAAAAAGAGGCACTATAAAGATTTGCTAGATGAACAAGGAAGATTAAAAACTATAGAGGAGTTACAACAACAAATATAGATATAGACTGGTGGCCATATATGCAAGTACAGGCAAGGTATAAAAAAGATAAAGAAGAATATGGGTTTTATTTGGATGAGCAACAATTAGATAAAATTTTACAAGGAACCTGGTAGTACATTTCCCAATCTGGAAAGCCACCCCTTTGTTTCCTATTCTGCAGCTATTTCATTTTAATTCTAGCTTTTTTCCCAACCCAGACAAATTTAGTTATAGTTTTATCCAATTCCTCAAAGAATTTGTTATCTAATTTTACCAGTGTTTCTTGGAATAGATATAGTATCCCTTTTTTTCTTGTCTACACTACTACTCACATAATCTTTTTGGGGGGTTCACTACCTCATTGAAATCACCTACCAAACATAAGTTTTCATACTCCATCTCTACCAACTTCCTATATAATCTATGGTAAAATATTTTCTGTTTTTCATTTGGCGCATATATAACTGTTAGTAACATTTTCTTATAATGTACAAATATTTCAAGCATTAGGATTCCACCCTCCTCAACTACATAAACCTGTTTAGATTGTAGCTGTTTTCTAACATATATCGCTATTCCCCCCTTTTTTTGTTGGACCAAAGATACATATAGTTTCACCAGTTTTGTTGATTCCAATACTTTACTATATTGTCTTTGTATATGTGTTTCTTGAAGGCATATAATATCTATGTTTTGTTTTTGTAATTTGGTTAATATTTTTTTCCTTTTTGTTGGTGAATTTAAGCCATTGACATTAATGGAGATTAACTTAATTTCTTCTTCCATCCTACTTTTAATGTGTTATTTATTGGTGTCTGTTCGCTCTTACTTCCCTTTGTTGTCTTGTTCTTACACCCTCTTTGTCATACGGTTTCTTCCTGTTCCCTTTCTTTTTGTTCTACTTCTCTTTCCTCTGACTGTTGTTTTCCCTGGCTTCTACTCTCAACATCCTATTTGCTGGCTTGATCCTCTTCTGATATTACATAAAGATCAAAGAACTCTCTTGCCTTTTCTATGCTATCTATTTTGAATTTTTTATTCTGCCACGATATCATCCCTTCTGGGATGAGCCATCTAAACAAGACGTTGTGTTTGTTCAACTGTGAAGCCAGGAATTGAGAGTTTTTTCTATGTTCTCTTATTCTCCTTGGGATTTGCTTCTACTCCCTTAAAAACCAGCTCATCCCTTGTTATTTTATATATTTCATCCCTTATGAGTTTCTTTGAGAATCTTATATGGACCTCTCATGGTAACTTAAACGTCTCGTGTAGTTGATATTTATTCTGTAAATAAATATTAAATAAATATTAATTATTCATTAATTAATAAATATTAATTATTCATTAATTTCTCTCTGAATCTCTTGTCCATCCCTTTGTAATGCCTCGGCCAGGAAATCTGACATTATTTGGTAGATCTTATCCTCTTTCTTCCACCACATTTTGGAATCTAAGGGGAAAAAATCAGCTTTCTCCATCTCCAAATAGGAAATCACCTCTTCTAATTTCCTGTTTTCTCTCATTAATTTTTGTTCAATCATATCCACTTTCTTATCTGTATGTTCAACCTTTGCCTCCACTACCTTTATTTTTTGTTTCAAATTGTCTATCGCCTGTTGAATTGTTCCTATTTTGTCATCTAATTTCTGTATTTCTCCCTTCATCTCCCCATCTCACTTTTGAAGTCTTCATGATTTCTTGTTATCGTCTTTTGGGTTTTCATCATAGTTTCTTGTATTGTCATAAGTGTTGCTTGTATTGTCTTCATATTTGATGCAGGGTTTGTCTTCTCAGAGCTCAGCATACCCTCAATTGAATGTTGTCCTGCTGGTGATGCTGTTGTCAGTGCTGGATTAGATGTTGTTTTTTTCCCAACTTTTGTAACAGTTGTGGTAGTAGACATCTTAAGGTTTCCAAATTTCCCAAGGTTCCTAAGGAAATCTTTCAATATTATCATCAATTTTATCAACCTATCTCCAGAAAATATCAAATTGTATCAGTTATCTCGGTCCAAGTAACGTAAACCAGTCACTACAGTTCTGGTGTATGTAAAAATGCCGCTTAGTAATAAGCAGGCATATACAATGGAATGAAGGCTATTGCTGAGCACACTGGGTTGTATCCCAGAAATTGTAAGCCGCCCTGAGTCTTCGGAGAAGGGCGGCATATAAATGTAATTAAAAAAAAAAATTAGACATCTAAAAAAGATTTAGGTAGTATGAAGATATTGTCCAAGTTAATATCACAGATATATCTATATATTATATGTCACTTTATCTTTGTTTAGTTGTGTAGTTTTATTGTAAGCTTAATAATAGTAAAAGTCTAAGGTACTCTAATATAGCTATGCATATATAAATATAACCATAGAGTATAAACAATTGTCAAACAGATATAAAGGAAATATAGTTAATATAATTCTAGTAATTATCTTATATAAGTATTAAAATTGTAATTAATAACATATATAATACAAATAGAGTAGGGTAAGTAGAATAATTAAATAAGTGTGTGTGTGTGTTTGTGTATACACATACATGCATACATATACATACACACACACATAAATATACATCTACACACACACACACACACACATGGTTATCCTGTATAAGTTATATATCTAATGTGCAGATCAATTCATCAAATATAAATAAAGAGTATAAAGTATATGATATGAAGTAAATAATGTTACAGATATTTATATAGATTATTTAAATACTTAAATAGTCTGTAAATATTAGTCAGTTCTCACTTCTTCTTTTCCTACTCATCGTCAAACTATTCTTCACGCTTCTTCTATTTCATCAGCTGTCTTTAACTGCTTAGATTCTATCTCTTTCAATTTGCATAGTCACTGCTCTCTTTCAAGATGGTTCCTCTTTTCTATTTCTCCTCTCCAAAGACCTCCCAACTACTGTCTCTAATGTCTCTTCACTTCTTAGGATCCGTTTTTGTATTTGGAGTTTTTAAAGGTTTTAAAGTTGTAATTTCATAGGTTTTAATCCTCTTCAGTTTTCCAGAAATTTGGAATCTCAAATCTCATGAGCTTCACCCTGAATTGCCAACAGGAAAAGAACAAGGGAGTGAGAGTCCAAAACATCTCAATAGCATCTGGTTAGCTAACTTTTCATTCATTGTTTACACACAATAGATATTTTATCATAACAACACTGGGGCAATTGATGATAAAGATATAATAGATTGATTACACAATATGTTTTAAAATAAAACTTTTTAAATTCAATTATACTTATCTGAGACTTCTATATTATTATTTTGCCAGTACCAACAAAAGTCTGTAATTATGGGTCTAAATGATTACTATCCAGTTGCACTTACATCCATCATAATGAAATATTTTGAGAGGCTGATAAAGGAAATTATTGTATCCAGCATCCCTCCAGCATTTGGATTTGCTTCAGTTTGCTTACCATCCAAATATCTACAGAGGATGTTATTTCTTCTTTTCTCTATCTGAGTTTGGTGCATTTAGAGGAAAGAAACATTAATGTGTGAATGCTGTTTGTTGACTTCAGTTCAGCATTTAATACAATAATTCTTCAGTATCTAGTAGACAAAATTGGCCTTTTAGGCTTTAATAGTCATTTGTGCAACTGAATTCTTGACGTTCTTATGATAGGCCCCAATATGTATGAGTTGGGACTAATATTTCTAACACTGTTTTCTTGAGCAGAGGTTCTCCTTGGCTGTGTCCTAAATCCACTGTTATTCACTCTGTTGACCCATGACTGTTGTTCTAGATTTACCACCAACCATATTGTGAAGTATGTGGACAATACAACAGTAGTGGGCCTTATTCAAGACAAAAGTCCTTACCTCAAGGAGGTAGTGAACTGGTATAACAAAAACAGCCTCATTTTAAATGCAGGAAAAACTAAACAGATCACTGTCAATTTCAGAAAAGGCAGGCACAGGCACAGCCACAGCCACAGACCTCTGCTTATTAATGATTATTAATGATTCACTTGTGGAGGTGATTAGCATCATCAAGTTTCTGGATGTATAGCTAATGAATAGGCTAGCTGGGTCACTCAA
>CM019155.1:67886501-67944481 GCA_009733165.1 Naja naja
CAAATTGTAACCTTTACATTTGAAAGCACCTCTATAGTCACAATGGTTTGGGGGCTCTGCAGTGGCATCATCAACTGTTAGTTGTTGATATGCCTGGGCCAGATCCAATTTGGCAAAGACATACCCTGCCAAGTGAATGTAACAGATGATGCACCACTGGAACTGGGTATGCGCTCTGCTGCATAGCATGGTTCAGTGTCCCCTTATAGTCTCTACAGATTCTTACTGACCCATCAGTCTTGACTGGTGTGACTATGGAGTGTCTCCCATCTGGAGTGGTCAGTGGTCTCTAAAACCCCTGAGCTTTTTTATTGTCTAATTGTGCATCCATTTTTCCTTTAAAGCAAATGGGACCCTTCTGGGCTTTAAACAAATTGGGGACACCTTGGGGTCTAGGTTGAAAGTGATAGGGGTCCCCATATACTGCCCAATCCTACTGAATACCTCTGGAAACTCAGATTTCAAGGCCTCCTCCCATTCAGTGCTGCTCACGTGATTGATTGCCAGTCACCTCGATGCCTAGTGGATTGAACCACTCAAGTCCCAAGCAAGCTTGGGCGATCCTTGTCCACGGTGGCAGGGGCAAGCGTTTGGTGTGGCCTTTAAACTTCACGTTGAATTCTCTTGTTCCAACTACTGGAATCTTGTTCCCTTGGTAATCTTTAAAGTCAGTGCTTGCTTCTGGAAATGTTTCTTCTGAATGTTGGGAAGTAGCCTGTGAATAGTGTCCCATGATGACACCATAGATAAATGGAGCCCTGAGTCCACTTCCATTTGGCAGGCCTTCCTTCAATGAATACCTTCACATGTACTTTCTGCTTCTCAAGGGTGAAGAATGACCAATGGTGACTGTTTGATGAGTTTCATTCTTCCCATTTGCTTCTGTGTTAGCCCCATTTTCTCACTGAGATTGTTGGGCCTGAATTCTTTGTCTTTGCTTGTAGCAAACTTTCTTCTGTTGGGTGGATTTCTGGATGATTTGCAGACTCTTGCTAGGTGACCTCTTTTCTCCAAGCATAGGCAGATGGTGTCTAAAGCATTCAGTGCAGGGTGCCCCCACAGCCTCTGCAATAAAATTCTTGCCTCTTTTTTCTAAGGTCTTTCTTTTTCTTCTCCATTCTGAGTCTATAAATTCCTTCCTCCACCTCACTACAGTCTGAATCAGAATCTATTTGCTCGCAATGGGTTGTTGTGGACTTTCCACATCAGAATGGCTTGAGGCCTTGTTAATTTCTTCATGGCTGCTGCTGAGGACTTGGTTGCTTCAGCTGAAACAGCTTCCTCTATGGCCTCCTTAAAGCGTGATCTTAGGTTTCATTAGTAATTTGCTCTGTAAGACCTTATCTTTAAGGCCTAGAACAAACCGATCACGCATGGCCTCTTCTAAGTTGGTAAACTCACAAGCACCCCAATGTCCCTTAAACTTGCCATGAAGTCATTAACATTTTCGCTTTCCCCTTGATCCCGATGATAAAATTCGTGTCTCTTAATGAGGCACGATACTTGTGGGGTGTAATGGGCTCTTAAAAGCTTTTCTAAATCAGGCCATTCCATTACCTTCAAGTCTGCAGCTCCGCCAATGCCTTCACCATCTTGAAGACTGCGGACGCAGTGCGTGAGAAATACCGCCCTCTTCCGCTTCTTGGGGATATCGTCGAGGTTTCCTTCCAAATACATTTGGGCGATCATATACAATTCCCAGTCTTCTGCCGTCGGATCGACAGGGCTGGGGGGTGTTCAGCACAGCCATCTCGCTCTTCTGCTTGTCTTCCACATCGTCTCTTCTTCAGGGAATCCCACCTTCATCACCAGTGTTAAGTTTGCATGAAGAGTCAGGCGAAGAGCTTCAGTGAAGAGTTTATTAAGTGACTACAGCTCGAATGGACCCAACTTGGCTGGGCTACGGCTGCTACTTATAGCCAGCAGCCGTAGTTGCCAGCCAATCAGAGTGCAGGGTTTTCCCGCACTTTTTAAACCAATCATATTTGACATTTTACAAGAACAATTCAAACTAAACCAATAACATTCAAACCTACATACATAACACTATCCCCCAAATATGGCAGCAGTAACACAGATCGACTTCATCTCCATTCATAGTCTGCAGGCTTACTGACAAATCATCAAGCCTGAAGAAAAATCATGTCTTCAGGGCTTTTTCAAAAAGCAAGGTGGGAGCCAATCATATCTCAGGGGCAATGATGTTATGTAAAGAAGGGCCCCCCCACTGAGAAAATTACAATTAAGAGGGACTTGTCACTAAATAGTGCAATTTCAGAGTGCCTTTGTTTAAGGCTCCCATATCCTCTCTTCGAGGATATGCTTTACTCTTTCCCCTTCCCTTTCTAATTTTTCTTCAACAAACACTTCAATAGCTACTGTGCATGCTTAATTCTATTGGGCTGCTTTCAGGGGAATAGTGCCACAGTATTTTATTTATTATTTTTTCCCCTAAAGATTTTCTCCACCAGCTCGATATTCCCCTCAATACTGATGTATTTTCTGTTTGGTTAGTGTGGCCCAGTGTTAGACTATGACTGTGGAGATTTAGGCTTAACTCTTCACAACAGGACTCACTGAGTCAATCTTATTTTCAGTCTAAACTTATTCCCCAAGTTTATTATTCAGAAGAAGTGGGAAGATCCTACTTCCTTACCTCACATTTTATAATCCACGAAGTCCTACATGTAACAGAAGTAAGAAGAGATTTGGAGTGATTGTTTTTTTAAAAAATATTATAAATAGGCCTTGTTTAGCAACTACCTTTAATGACTCCTTGCACCATTACAATGATGATAAAAAATTAACTTGCAACCAATCCTCACCAAGCCTTTGCAAGTCCATAAAGTAAAGGAAAATTGACATAGGATTATATGCACAGACACAATTTCACTTAGCTTAACAACCAAGCGGCTGGTTCCAGTTGGGGTCACTTAACCAGTACTATCTGCAATTTGAAAAGAACATTCTGCTTATAGTTCAGATTCTTTTTTATCCTCCTCTTCTTCCTCCTCCTTGTCCTGCTCCTCCTGCTCCTGCTCCTGCTCCTCCTCATCATGACCATC
This sequence comes from Naja naja, assembly GCA_009733165.1. NCBI lineage: Eukaryota > Metazoa > Chordata > Lepidosauria > Squamata > Elapidae > Naja > Naja naja. The sequence continues at coordinate 67,889,567 of CM019155.1, forward strand.
AGTCCCATCATTTTTTTATAATAACTAGAATTATTAACAAGATCTAACATTTGCTTATTCTAATTTTTATCTACAGTATATTAGTTTTTATATAGAAGATGTGGATGGCAGCTGTGTTGCGAGAGTAGGAGGAAAGTTGGATGAGGAATATTTTTTTAAATGTCCTCAATTAAATCTATGCAGTCAAGAGCTTCTTCCTTAGAACTGACAGTTCAACATATTAAACAGCACTGGTGAGCTGTGCCAGGGATTCTGCTTGCACATAACCGGAGCTTGCTGTTGGCTTTGCAATAGCTTTGCAGAATAAATGAGCCTACATTTTAGGAAGTATGTCCTCTCACGTGCCATCCTAAATGAGTTATAGTATGTTTTGACTTTTTGATTTAATCCCCCAAATAAATAATGCCACTAATGCATTAAAGAAAAAGTGATTCCAAAAGACTTGCTTATCACTGAAATTTCTATAAGGATAAGAAGATTCCAACAGTTTTCAAGGGCAACCTCACATAAATTGGTCTGCAGTAGTCTGAATCTTCACTGACCAGAACTTATACAAAGATTTGGAAAAAATGTCAAACTTCATTCATCTTTCTGCTATTTTTTTAAAGTACCCTGAGTTTTTTCAGGGTTCTGCATGAGGCTGAGGGAAAAAATATACAATTGTTTTAAAAGTCATACTTTCAAGTCATAATTTCTAAAATATAATTATGACAAGATAAGATTCTGATGGGAAAATGCGACTGTATTAGTTAAGCCAGTATGGATAAATTTCAGATACATATACTATCTGCAAGAAGTTAAGGAAAATTAGGAACGTTTTGAAACTGAGGTAGGAAAAAGCACATTGCAAGTTAAGCAACATTTTCGTTTTCCAATATGGCTGTGGGTTTTACTACAACAGAGCCAAGAAACATTAGTGTTTAAAAAAAAACAATGATGTGGTCACTTCAGTGGTGGGATTCAAAATTTTTTACAACCGGTTCTGTGGGCACGGCTTGGTGGGCATGGCAGGAGAAGGATACTGTAAAATCTTCAGTCAGAGGTGGTATTTGCCAGTTCTCCGAACTACTCAAAATTTCCGCTACCGGTTCTCTAGAACTGGTCAGAACCTGCTGAATACCACCTCTGGGTCACTTCCATTATCCACTAGACATTATCCAAAAAAGAAGAAGAAAGAAATTTCAGCTTCATTAATGCACATACATGTTTATCCATTTAACCATTCTGTTCAGGCCAGAGCATCTAAAATGATGCCATTGGCAGAAAAATGGTGATTAAAACTCTACTTTCTTTTAACATGTACCTAATGCATTGCATGCTTGAAAAAAAAAGATTTATTTCACCCTTATTCTATTACTCATATTGCAGCCTTAAAATTTCACAAAGCTTCTATTTCCTTTACAGATCTCAAGCACTGGTTTAGGATTTCAACAACTCCTGCTCGTAGGAATTGTATCGTTGTTTTCTTGTTTAAGATTGCTCAGGAATTGTATTGCTATTATGATCGAATATTTTTGACCAACATTCATATTATTGTGCCTCTAAACAGATCTGATAATAGTTCAATGGATTACAGAATTTTCATTCCTGAGATTTTCCATCAGAATTGAATGTATTAGCCCAGCTTTCACAAAACTACCCAATTTACAAATAGCTTAGCATGATGTGTGTATGTTATGAAATAGCTCGTAAAATGTAGTGATAGTGCTTGTCATTTAACTGAGTGTAGCAACATCTTTAGAACTGCCCTTGCTAGAGAATAATCAAACAATGGGACTTACTCATAGAAACAGCTTAGGGTCAATATAGAAAAAAAGTGAGCTACAAATGGAGTTTAGTTTGAATCTGCTATGAACTCATAATACAATCTCAGTAAGAGAGTGTAATACATGATAAGTAGTTATTGCAGTGATAAATTTGGGAAATAAAAGATGAAAAATGTTTTTTTAAGTATTTTTAAGAGACAATGAAACTGGCAAATGATTTCAACAGTATCTTGTGAACAGACAGGTGGGGATACAATTAAATATGTAAGATTCTATTAATGCAGTATTATACAAAATAGGTTTAGCTCATCTAGTCCTGTTTCCTGCCTGGTTTACCCAAGAGGGCTGACATCAATTTTGCAAGTCTGAAAATACAAACTTCCTGCTGTTACTTTTTATTGTCTAGTGAATTAGGACAGGTTCTTTTTAAATTTCTTTCAATGATTGTTAAGCAATTGCTAGTTTCCTTTTTTTATCTGATCATTCCTTATGCAGCACCTCTTTCCCTTCGCCCCCAAGGTCATCCATACATTCCAATACAGACTGCTTACACCAGATGCGGCTCTATTTTAGAGCTGCTGCAGCAAGCAATCCTTCACTGGGAGCATCTTTGGTTTACTATAATCTCTGTCTACTACACTTCAGTCTTTGTCTCAGATAGTGCTTTTAAACTGGCTGGTGACCTATGATACTTCTATAACTTTTGGACTATGCCCTGACAATGCTTCCACCTTCTGCTTGGAAATTTGCTTACTGGGATTTTGCTAGTAAGTTTCAAAGGGACTTGAGACTATTTGAAATCATGAGTGGATTTGCATCAAGAATCAAGAATTTTGGATGTGATAAATATACCTCTTTACTATAAAGATTTACTTCCACTCTCCCATCTTGTGTGCTCTTTTTCCTAGTGATGCTGTTGATCACACAAACTTCTCATTCTGTGTTTGAAAAGTTATCTCTTTAGGGAGGGTATTTTCTGACATGCAATTGAAGATTGAAGGCAGAAATCAGTGGGTGAAATTAGAACAGGGCCAAAGCCAGATTTAAAATCTAATCTTGAAATTATCTCAGATTAACATATTAACAGAGTTGGAAGGGACCTTGTAGATAACCTAGTCTAACCTCTACCCCAAGCAGGAGATCTACACCATTTCTGACAGATGGCAGTCCAGTATCTTGAAAACTTGAACACTTCTCCTTATTTCCAGGTTGAGTCTCTTGTTCAATTTCCATCCATTATTCCTTGCCTGGCCTTCAGGTGCCTTGGAAAATAGCTTGACCCCCTCCTCTCTGTGGCAGCCCCTCAAATATTGGAACACTGCTATCATGTCTCCCCTAGTTCTTCTCTTCACTAGACTAGCCAAGCCCAGTTCCTGAAACAATTCTTCATATGTTTTAGCCTCCAATCTCCTAATCACCTTTGTTGCTCTTCTCTGTACTCTTTTTTATAGTGTGCTGACATTCTGTCTCAACATCTTTTTTATAGTCTGGTGACCAAAACTGGATGCAGTATTTTTGGTGTGTTCTTACTAAGGCTTTATAGAGCCTTATATAAGGATTTATATTTATCTCTTTTCATTTTAGTTGGTAAAAGTTCATGGCAGCTTTGCCAGCACTTTGTCAACATCCAGGTCTGGATTTTTGCCAGCATTGCTTGCAATCTAATATGGAAATGAGCCATCAGACTTGATAGTGTATCATTTCTTCTGAATGGTATCACCTGCACCCATCTATCTTGGGAGGACATTTCAAACAGAGTCAGCTCCTTAAACCTTCTAATTAAAATGAGAAATCCCCAGGCCTCCATGACTCAGCCTTGGAAAAAAAAGATTATTAGGAATTTAATAAGGAAACTATTGCATCTCAGACCATCTGTGACCCAGTGCTCCATGAGAATTTAAAGAAAAACTGGAGGAGGGAGGAACATAACCAATGCATGCCTTAGGAACACTTTGCTGGATATGCAATAAATCAACATAGTTAGAGTACAGTCTTTTTCAGATTTAATTACTGTTACATAATTATTAGTAAAGCAGCTTCTGAAACTGTAAAACTCATTATAACAAAAATCCCCAAGCTCTGGAAGGAATTTATGAACTACTTACTTTCTTCTGACTCTGAAGAAAATAACATAAGATTTTATCTACCATGTTTTTTTAGACTCACGATGAGCCCTTTGTGTGTGTATGTTTATGTCTATGCATCTGTTTGTCCATGAACATGTATTATGTATGGAATATTTATCAGTCAAATTAGAGTGTTAAATTGTTGGTTTGTGGCAGCTCTTCTGCTTGGAATAAATCTTTAGTGCTAATACAGTTAATTTCATATGGAAGACTCTGCTCTTGCTCTAGAGCTCTCTTTTACACAAACATGTACAGGCTCAAACTCATTGTACACACATAAAAAAATTATACTTTATGCTGTGGGAAGCTTTCAGAAAATCCCCTGAGTAAAATATATAGAATATTTAATTCCACAAATTTGTTCCTGCATTTGAAATAGTGTACAAAATGTTTACCATAGGATCCTTCCAATAAACTCTCATAAACATTTTCAAGTCATCCAGTTGTCACTTTCATTAGCCACCTTTAAAACAATGGAAAAAAGGGCAAAGAGCATAAAATTCTTATTACCATCACCAGTATAGTGATATACAAAAAATCCAAGAGCTGTTCATTCTGTCTTTATTGACAAGGGAAATTTTTAAAAGAGAAATAGGCCACTTCCTTCAGCTATATTCAAGTTTTGTGTGCTTTATCACAGTAAAAAAAATGCAAGCAGTTTAGCTGCAAACTTATTCATTGTAAAAAGCCTATTGAAGTATCTGAAACCAGGAAACAGAAGGTCATGCAAGGCAGGTTTCTCTCTCATGAGGGAACAAACTACTTGCAATTGCCATTAGAGTTGTAGTTATTTCAAAGCAGTACAAAAGCAATACAAAACAGAAATTTTCAGTCCCTTATGAGCTCTCCGGCTGTTCCTCAACAGATAGACAGACAGGTGGAGGAGCTACTCCAGTATGACCAATGGGCCAGCCCTTTGATTAGAGCTCTGGAATATGGGACTGACTTTCTCATCAATGTCAGCAAGCCACCTTCAGCCTACCATCTTCTTTTTCCTTCACTCAGATCAGCCACAAAGCTTCTCCCAAGCTTGAGAAGAAGGAAACCAAAAGAGGTTCCTGGAGGGCTGTGTGCCCAGACCAGGCACTTTCTCTTGGGTCTCCCACCCAGACGCCCTGCAGAAGACAAGAGCTGTGCCCAAACGGCAACCAAGCCTCACCGTATCCCCCCTTTCCCTGAGGTGTCCCTTCAGCCAAGCACAGTGGGCCCAGAGTGGGTCTCCCTCCCCCACTGTCAGCTTACCTTCTCAGGCAAGCAGATGAGTGGCTGGGAGAGGAGGGGTGAGGGGTGAGGTGGGGCCAGCCAGTGGTGGGATCTGCGGTTTCACCAAATTGCACAAAAACTTAGCTACCAGTTCGGTTGAATGGGTGTGAACTGGCTGAGTCCCACCACTGGTTTCACTATAGTTTTAGCAACATTGCAACATTTGTATTATTCATCTCTTGAACCTTGCCAACAGCTATGGGATCAGGATGACATGAAGCAGTTTTCAATCCACTGTAGTGCAGAATTCTCTTTTGAAAATATTTTCTGAAGTATATTTCTTAAATGTGTACCCCAAAACCAACATACACACACACACACACACACACACACACACACACACCATATATATATAAATATGGTATTCAGCTTTGTTCGGGTATTTTCCCACGTCATTATAGTTGTGCTTTTAAAGTTGTAGCGACGTTTTGGCAGAATCTCATCTGCCATCATCAGGCTTCTGTATTGGGTTCATCAGATGGACCCAATATACAAGCCTGATGATGGCAGAATGAGATTCTGCCGAAACATCGCTACAACTTTAACAACTATAATATGAATAAGCTGAATATATACATATAAATACCCGAAAACTTAAGAATATATATATATATATATATATATATATATATATATATATTTCACACATGCACACATGCACGCATGCACGCACGCACACACACACACACACACATACATACATACATGTTTTCTTAAGTTTTCACAGGTATTTATATATATGGTATTCAGCTTTGATTGAGTATTTCCCATGTCTTTATAGTTGTGCTTTTAAAATTGTAGCGACATTTCGGCAGAATCTCATCTGCCATCATCAGGCTCATGTATTGGGTTTGTCTTCATCGTGTGTGTCAGGCTTTCACAGCCGTTTCTTTTTAAATTTGGTGCTAGCCTTGTGCTTTGTTAGAATGGTTTTTTTCTTCATCCTGATTGGTTGAGAGTCTTGGTCTGTGTTTATTGGTCTTGGAGTTTGCTGTGTTCTGCTTAATTGGGGTTTCTAGTATCTTCTGTCTGTTTTGTAGCTTTTTTTGGTCTTGATTAGCTGGCAACATTGTGTTTTGTGTATTGAGGGGTTTCAGTGCGGCTTGGCTTCAGGTGAATGACTGGCTATCATTTATTCTGAAGCTAGGTTTCATCTGGATGGCTGGCTGGGGTGTGTTTGGGCTGGAGGTATTGGGGGGGTCACACTAGGACACATCATATACCAGAAGAAAACATACACCAATCGCTACCTCAACACCCATTCCCACCACCACCCAGCACAGATAAACTCCATGGCCAAAACACTAATTGCCAAAACCAAACGCCTGGCAGACAAGACACACATAAAGACTGAACTATGCACCCTGACCAAAGTACTGACAGCCAATGGCTTCCACAAAAGCAAAATCCACAGGCCTGATCCACAAAAACACACTGAGGCACAATAGAGACCTAGAAGATGAACCGACCTATGGAACAGCTGTCCTGCCCTACATAAGAGGTACAACAGACAAAATCAGTAAGATACTACACAGGCATCACATCAAGACTGCCTTCAAAACAGACAGGAAAATAGCAGCTATCTTAAGAAACCCCAAAGATAAAATTGACCTGGAAAACCAAGGCATATATGAAGTCCTCTGCGGATCACGCCCTGCCACATACATTGGACAGACCAATAGAAGAATAAGTACCCACCTTGATGAACACAAAAATGCAATAAAAAAGCTAGATCACACTTCCTCACTAGTCCAACACATCAAAGCCACAGGTCATAGCATCGACTTCAATGGCACCAAAACCCTAGCCACTGTAGAAAACCCTAGCAAACAGAATTATCAGAGAAGCCATAGAGATTGAAAAACGACCTGAAAGCATGAATAGAAGGGATGACTCCACCAGACTGTCAATTATCTGGAAGCCTGCACTCACAAACAAAAAAAATCTCCACACCACAAGCCAAGCAAACATCTGGGCACAAACAGACCCCCCCAATACCTCCAGCCTAAACACACCCCAGCCAGCCACGCAGATGAAACCTAGCTTCCTAATAAACAATAGCCGGCCATTCACCCGAAGCCAAGCCGCACTGAAAGCCCCCAATACACGAAACACAACACGAAAAATACACGAAACAGGTTTAAATTTTTACAGTTAGCTTTTTTTAAAAATGTAACTATAAATGTAGTTAATCTCAGAAATGTATAGTCACATTTAGATGCATCTTTCACACACATACTTTGTGTGCATGACCAGAGAAAAATATATACTAGTGGTCTCCATTTAATTGTATTGTCTATCATATGTGAAATCTATTCTATTGGATCTTATAATTTAACTGCTATAGAAAGCAGAGAGTAAACTCAGGGAAAAAACAATGTATTAAAAACAGTATATTTATAGTACTTTAAAAAAATTTTTTTTAAATATTTTGTCTCTTATATTGTGAGCTGCCCAGGGTAACACTTAAATCGAATAAATACATACATAAACATGGTGAAGACTAGAACTAAAGAGCTTTGTTTTCCCCAAAGTCAAGAGAATCACAGTCAGAATTTAAGCACTGTAGCTGAGCAAAGCAACTCCCACCAGCCCATGTTCTTAGGCTGCAGTAACAGCTGTCTCTCACCATTATGCCCTTAGGAAGTGGTGGCATTTGCCAGCAACTCCTTCTGTGCCTAACTCATTTCCTGCATTCTCCATGTTCATTTGCATAATCAACTGGTCCTTATGCCTCAAGAAAATTGAGGAGAGCATCTGAGGAATATGTTGCTAGAAATGAAGTTTTAAAAACATCACACCAGGAGATGAAGCCACAATGCCTCATTATATTCCCTAGAAGTCTGCACACACTCACAAGAAAACAGCAGACAAAGGAGAGGCTTGGAAGGATCTCTTTGCAGCAAAGGGAAACAGAGCACATATTTTCAGCAAATCCTATGTCTATAGTTTAGCATCCTCCTTCCACCTTAAAAAATAATTATGTTCAGAGATTATCAGAGGTGACAGTTTCAGTTTTTATTTTTATCTTCCTCTTCTTTTTCCTTAATTTTCCTTCCTGCTCCTGTGTCTCTTGACAACTATGTTCACACAGCATTCAGATATGAAAATAGTGTTAGCTCCTCCTGCAGAAATTATTCTGTGTGTGTGTGTGTGTGTGTGTGTGTGTAAATGGATGAACTGTGCATATACTTTTCTCATGTGCTATTCTTGACATTCTCCTTATGCTGAGGAATACTGATGTACCTGGATGTTTTCCCTTTGTTGTCCCAATCAAGTTCATATTGAACACCATTTAGGAGTAATCTTGAGTGGTTTTCTGAAGGAGAGCATTCTTCAGCGAAATTGGATTATAATTTCCATTATCCACAACTGGAATGCCAAACTGGGGCAAGGAATAATGCCAGGTCAAAGAGAAATTATCTGCTTTGTCCTGCTGCTGCAAGGAACAGGATTTCTTTTTTTTTAAACAAGTTTTATTCAATTTTCCACATTTTAACATCTCTTTTCAGTAAATAGCATGATTACAGGTTTGACATATACATACAAATATGACCATAACTACACATTCAGTTTTTATATTCAATTTCTTATCTTAACAATGTTTTTATATATTTTGTATTTTATCATATTGTTCCAAATGTTTATCTCATTATTTAATTCACATATATTAACTTCATAATTATTATATTTTAATACTTTTGGCTGTCACATTTGTATATTCCTCTTAAATTCTAATTTATAACACTCCTTCTATAAATTGGTTTCCCCTGAAATAATTTAAGTGCACCACCTTTGAGTTACATATTCTTCCATTAAATATTAACATTTTATTACTTAGCACATTAAAATTACTAATCCTATTTAAGATTATATAACACATATAAGTCAGGTTCTGCATGGTTTCCCCTTTCTAATCTTAATTTCATAAAGTTTATCTAGTTTCAGAAAAAAGAACATGTTAATCTGCTCATTTAATAGGCCCTGATGTTAACTTCATTTCATCTCACTTCCTATATCATTTCATTTATTTTAATATATTTAATATATTTAAGATATTTCAATGTGTTCAATAAACATATTTCATTATTTATTGCAATTATCTTTATAGGTAATAAAGAGCATAAAATTCCATTATCAATGAAATAACAATTAGTCAACCCTCATGCCAATTTCACCTTCAAATCTCCTCCTACACTATTACATTTATTATTTATTCCATTCATACTTAAATCAAGAGAAATAAAAAAGAAAGTCAGCATTCCAATCCTCAGAAAAGAAAGATTCAATATATTTAATAATCATGTTCCATATGTTCATTATATTTATTTCTTATACATAAAGGAGGAGAGCTTTACCAAAAATAACACTTCTATTATCCATCTTCTATGTCCCCTTTTCACAACTAAAAATTTATCTATATTATTCCCCTACACCTTGCAGAACCCCCCTCTCCCAAGGTTATTCAACCATTATCTCTGTGTAAGTTTACTCCCATTTTTTCAAATTTCCCATATTCCTTTATTCCCAGATCCTGTTTCTTCTGCCTTCCATCCCCTAACATTTCCCCTTTTATTATTTTACTCCAATTTTAACCCCTTCTCTCTTTTTGACTATCTTCCAGCCTTCAAGTTTCTGCTGATTCTTTTCCCCCTTTTTTAGATATTTCCCTCTTTACTCAATTTCTCAACCCTCTGGTATTTTTTCCCAATTCTTTTCCTCTTTCCCTCTGGGTTCCTTTGTTCTCGACGATAATAGTTAAAGATGGCCCCTTCTGGAATTTGCTCCACCTCTTCTTCGATACTTTGTTGTTCATACTCTGCGACTGCCTCTTCAAGAAATTTAAAAATGGGGCCAAAAGTTTCACCTTTTTCCTGCAAGGTTTTCTTAATTTTACCCAGTTCCAGTTTTAATGCCTGAAAGGATATTTCCATTTACAATTTTTTATTTAATCCAATTGATGTCTTTAAAGTTAATTCCCAAAAAAAACCCGGCTTCTGTTTCTTTCTTCTCAGCTTTTAGTCCTCAATTAGTCCAATACCAAGTCCATAATGAAATCAGCAAAATCCAAAAGCAAAGTCTTCATATATCTTTCTTTACTTCAATATTTCAATTTTTGGAAACTCTTATTTTATTATGTCAGTTTTCTTTGTATTTTAGGAGACAGGTTCTTTAAAGAAAAAAGTCAAGTTAAGTTTGACTCAGGTGGCACTCTTTGTTCTAACAAATCTGCAGCTCCTCTTTTCTTTCCCTTCCCAGTTATTCAGAGCTTTTCAAGCCACACAATCCACCAAAAGGATCCAATTGGTAAACTTTTCCTCTTTAACAGTCTTTAGCAGTCTATAAATCAGCTTAAATTAATGCTTAAATGAAATCAAAATATACTCATCCAGAGTGACTGTATAATTTCTTTAAGGCTTCTACCTCTCTCGGCTCGAAGCTCCGTCCTTTCACAAAGAATTCACACCTTTTTTTTAAACCTCTTTCAGTTCGCAGCTGAATTCTTTCTTAAGAATGCTTTGTAGTGTTAATCCAGAGGGTAATTTTCAGTTGATTATTTAGTCCCGTATTTCATGCTGTTTGCTTCTTTAACTCTCTCCTGCCCAATCCTTCTTCTAGTCTTATTCTCCCCTTCGGGGTGGCCATTAGACCACCGCTTCTGGCATCTTCGGGAGGGAGCTGTGCCAGTCCAGGGAGGGGATTTGCGACTCCCCTCCACCTGGCTGACAGTCTCCCCTTCCTCCGCCGCCCCTACGAGGCAGCTTCTGCCCCAGATCTAAAAGATCGGGGCTCTCCAATGCCGAAGCACAAACCAAACCGCGAAGAACAATCGCAGAAAGGTCTGTCCTCGGGGAGGCTCAAAACTGGAAGTCCAAGGAACAGGATTTCAACAGCAATAACACTTAGACTTATATATCACTTTACAGTGTTTACAGCCCTCTCTAAGGGGTTTACAGAGTCAGCATATTGTCCCCAACAATCTGGGTCCTCATTTTTATCGACCTTGGAAGGATGGAAGTCAACCTTGAGCCTGGTGAGATTTGAACTGCCAAATTGCAGTCAGCCGGCAGCCAACAGAAGTAGCCTGTAATACTGCACTCTAACCACTGCACCACCATGGAAGAACCTTATTTACTGCACACCATTTCAATTACAGGAGATGAATTATGATTCTATTTAAATAACTTGGTAAAATATTAGCAATTAAGAAGACCAAGGGAGCTGTGGATTTTTAAAGTTAAGGTACTTTAATGGGCTCAACCCATTCTACTTTACACTGTACGATCAACAACAGAGATTGAAGAACAGAAATTACAGAACACTGAATTGCATTGAGTTTATTGTGCTCCAGTTCTTTCCTGGACAACTACTATGGAGATTTCTGGGAACTGCATTGATGATTAGTAAGAATCTTGTGGCACCTTTAACAATTGCATTTATCATGGACAATATGATAAATAGGATATATTATCCTGAAATAGGAGTTCATATTAAAATGTGTATGCCTTTTCTGGATGTTTCTGTGATATTTTTGAAGAACTTGTCTACAGTGTGCAAAACCCACAAACGATTTATTAAGTATAAAATTCTTAATTGGTGCAATTAAAAGAGGATTCTACTTGATTATTTTTCATGGACCAATCTCTAATCATGTGTGGAAATAACTTAAAGAAAAGGGATGGGGACAAGGGTGGGATTCTACCGGTTTGGACCAGTTCTACAGAACTGGTTGTTAGGATTCTGCGCAGTTTGGAGAACTGCCAAATCATGCCTCTGGCTGGGCCAGCCCCTCCCTACCTGCCGCTCCCCTCCCCACCCAGTCAGTCCTTATCATGCATGTGCAACATTGCTTACTGAATTCCCCCCTGTCTAGTCACTCCTTAAGGTATTTCTTTTCCCCCTCCCAATGATCAGTTGTTCCGATGATCAGCTGTGCTGGGATGCCCCCCTTATTCCTTCACCAGGAGGCTTCCCTGAGGTCCAGAAGGCCCAAAAACAGGGGTGGGGGTGATGCGTACCCCTCCAGGCTCCATTTTTTGCCTTCCTAAGCCCCAGGGAAGCCTTCTGGGAGCAAAAACGCCCCCCAGGAGGCTTCCCTGAGGTCCAGAAGGCAAAAAATGGGGGGTTGCTGCAAAAAAAAGAGAAGAAGCCACACCCACCCAGTCACATGGCCATGCCCACTTAGCCATGTCCAAAGAACTGGTTGTTAAAGAATTTGAATCCCACCCCTACTCTGGGAGAAATCAGAAGGGAGATAAATGGTTTAGTATCTCCCTTGTCCATTCGCCTTGCATTCAAATAAGCTTAGCAAATATAGTTTTTGGAGTACAGACTGACAAGAGCAATAGGCATTTCTGCTTTAAGAGCAGTCTTCTCAATGTATAAAGAACACTGCCAAATAGGCGAAGGAGAATGAGGCAACCATGTGTGTATGAAATTATTTAGGCACCTCTGAGACTCATCTAGAAACAGAAGCTGTTGAATCATGGCAAAATGTAATTGACAGCCATTGAGATCAGTGGGATAATTTATCAGTGAATCCAATGGGAGTCTGGTTAACTTCAAAATATCTGCTGCACTTCCCTCCAAAGAATAGAATTCCAACCACTTGGATTAATGGGTTCTCTGTTGACTAATAACAAAACAGATAGCACTCCAAATTTCCTTTCATGATTTGCAAATATTTATCTTAAATCATATAATATGTATGTAATAAATACTTACAGCTCTACTGTGCTTTTTCTGTTGATGGCTCACCAGAGTGACCAGGATTCTAAAACTGCAGCCATATGAAATCTTAGTGTGCTTATTAAATTTTGTACAGCAGTGTTAACAGCAGTTTGATTTGCAGCTGCAAGTAATATATTAAATTTGTAGCTTCAAGCTAATTTTTCCGGAATTACATTTTAATAACCAACATCATGTTTACTAGTAAAGTTTAAATACATTTATGTCTCTCTCTCTCTCTGTGTATGTAATTATAATTTTAAGTCCTCAGATCTTATTTAATAATCCCCTCATTTGTTAAAAAAAGGCTAAAATAAAATGTTTTACATTTGCTTTGAAGACTTAAAGCTAAATTACTTGTATGTATTATGTAGAATAGAAGTTAAGTTTATAATGGAAAAACTTGAGAAAAAAATAGTATTCTTTGTGCTACAAATTGCTCAGTCCTCTGTGATGCTACATTGACCCTGTCAGTGTATAAGAGTTCATGAATTGGAATAGACATGGTAACAGGTCAGCCAATGAGGACTGTTTGGTGGCCCAGACAGCTCGGAACCTGGGCATGGCTTAACTGATTTGTATATAAGAGTTGCTTTGTCCTTGTTATATAGCCTTAGTTGCACAGCGCGACCAAGGGGTCAAATTTTAAATATGGTTTTAAGGGATGTCTTTTACATTTTTTAATTTGGTGTTTTAACGGGATAGGGAGGGGGGAGGGGAATCAACCTCCGATACAAAATCTTGGCTTATCCAGGCCAGAAACAGGTCTCGTTGTGGGGGGGGGCTGGGTGAGGGGGCCACGGAGTCTGCCGGGGGTAGGGTGGGATTAACAATTCCCAGAGCGATCGGTTATGGCAGGAGGGGATGAGACAGAGGGCCAAATTATGTTTTGGGAGTGCGCCCCCGCTGTTTACGAGTGGTGATGCGCTCCGACCCTCAGGTCTCCGCCCGCTCCCCTGGGGTCCTGCAAGGTGTGGTCCCTGGGCTTAGGCTGGTGTATGTAAATGCCAGATCCACTGCCAATAAGTCACCTCTCCTCCGTGAGCTTATTGATGAGGAGGCTGCAGATCTGGCATGTATCACGAAGACCTGGTTGGGACCGGAGGGGGGTGTCCCTCTGTGTGATTTATGTCCCCCAGGTTTCCATGCGTTGCACCGGTCTTGAGCCCAGGGAAGGGGTGGAGGGGTAGCCATAGTTATCAGGGAGACCCTGTTTCCAAGGGAGGCCACTGTCCCACAGATAGGTGGGTGTGAGTCCCTCTTCCTGAGGTTGGGCCTGGGGGGTTGGTTGGGTTTGTTGCTGATGTACCTGTCCCCCAGCTGCATGGTGATGGCCCTTCCCGAGCTGCTTGATGCCCTCTCAGAGGTGGCGGTGGAGTTTCCCAGGCTTATGGTTCTGGGGGACTTCAACTTGCCTTCTCTGGGAGAGGCATCAGGGTTGGCTTGGGAGTTCATGGCATCCATGGCAGCCATGGACCTGACCTAGGTGATTCAAGGGCCCACTCATGAGGGGGGGACACACTCGACCTTGTTTTTGTCTCTGGGCAGTGGTGCGGTGATCTGGGGGGGTCACTGGTTACCTTACCCCTATCATGGACAGATCACTATCTCCTGTGGCTGGTCTTCAAACCGGCTGTCCCTCACTGCTGGGATGAGGAACCAACTCGATGCTTCCGCCCTAGGCGCCTGATGGACCCTGAGAGGTTTCAGATGGTGCTGGGGTTCTTGCCCACTTCCCTCGACCACAGCCCCGCCAAGACTTTTTGCAGCCTGGCAACAGGTGGCCTCAGCAGTGCTCAACCGGGTTGTTGTCTTGCAGCCCCTTCCCCGCCATAGACCTTGGTTAGCTCCCTGTTCCCCTCCCGAGGAGCCTGGGGATGGTGAAGGTGGAGAAGATGCTTAGAGAGCAGGTGGAGGACTAGTCGCTCCGAATCTGACCATGTCCAGCTAAGAGCCTATATTAGGACTTACCTGGAAGCGATTAGAGTGACGAGATGTGTCTACTTCTCCACTCTGATCGTGTCCGCAGATGATCGCCCTGAGGCTCTGTTCAGGATCACCCACTCCCTCCTTCACTTGCAGGAGAGGGGGGACCCTCTGCGGGGCAGAGCAGAGGAATTTAGTTTACATCTGGCAGATAAGGTCGCTCAGATTCGGGCCGGCTTGGACTCTGACTGGCAGGGGTCGGATGACGGGCTGACGACGAGTCTGACTGATTCTATCTGGATTGAGTTTGACCCTGTCTCTCTGGATGAAGTGGACAGGATCATGCGGAGGTTGTCTTCCACCACGTGTTAATTGGACCCGTGTCCTTCCTGGTTGGTTTACGCCTCCAGGGAGGTTACACGCGGTTGGCTCCAGGCAGTTGTCAATGCCTCTTTGAGAGAGGGAGTTTTTCCTGCTGCCTTGAAAGAGGTGGTGGTGAGACCCCTCCTCAAGAAACCTGCCTTGGATCCAACCGTTTTGAACAACTATCGCCCAGTCTCCAACCTTCGCTTTTTAGCGAAGGTTGTTGAGAGAGTGGTGGTTCAACAACTTCCGTTGTTCCTGGAGGAAGCTGATTATCTAGATCTGTACCAATCGGGCTTCAGGTCTGGGCACAGCACGGAGACAGCATTGGTTGCACTGATGGATGATCTCTGGAGGGCTCAGGACAGGGGTTTTTCCTCTGTCCTGGTCCTTTTAGATCTCTCAGCGGCTTTCGATAGCATCGACCATGGTATCCTTCTGTGACGGCTTCGGGGGTTGGGAGTGGGGGGCACCCTTTTGCGGTGGTTCTCCTCCTACCTCTCGGGCCGTTTGCAGTTGGTGTTGGCAGGAGACCAGAGATTGCCCCCGAGGCCCCTCATTTGTGGGGTGCTGCAGGGGTCTGTTCTCTCACCTCTCCTGTTTAATATCTACATGAAGCCGCTGGGCAAGATCATCCGTGGTTTTGGAGTGAGGTATCACCAATATGCGGATGATACCCAGCTTTATATCTCCACCCCAAACCAGATCAGTGATGCTCTCTCTGTGATGTCCCGGTGCCTGGAGGCGCTGCATGTCTGGGTGGGAAGTAACAGGCTCTGGCTCAATCC
This sequence comes from Naja naja, assembly GCA_009733165.1. NCBI lineage: Eukaryota > Metazoa > Chordata > Lepidosauria > Squamata > Elapidae > Naja > Naja naja. The sequence continues at coordinate 67,905,527 of CM019155.1, forward strand.
GGCCAAGACTGAGTGGCTGTTCTTACCGGCATCTTGGTTTTCATCAGATGTACCATCTTTAGTCATGGGGGGAGAGGTGTTGCCCCCTGTGGATAGGGCGAGGAATCTGGGCATCCTCCTGGATTCACAGCTCAGTTTGGAGGAGCAGGTGGGAGCTGTGGCCAGGGGGGCCTTTGCCCAGGTTCGGCTGGTCTGCCAGCTCTACCCTTACCTGAGCCGAGATGCCCTTTGAACAGTCACTCATGCACTCGTCACCTCCAGAATCAACTACTGCAACGGTCTCTACATGGGGCTGCCCTTGCGGACCACCTGGAGGTTGCAACTGGTACAGAATGTGGCCGCGTGGGCTGTGATGGTGGGTGTCCCGATACTCCCATGTTACACCCCTCCTGCACGACTTGCACTGGTTGCCGGTTGCCTTCCGGGTTAGTTTCAAGGTGCTAGTGACAACTTATAAAGCCCTAAATGGCTTGGGTCCAGGGTACTTATGGGAGCACCTCCTGCCAGCATAACATTCCAATCACCCCATACACTCCCATAGGAGAGGCCTCCTGGGGGTACCATCGGTTAGGCATTGCCAGCTGGCAGCCCCCAGGGCTAGGACCTTTTCTATGGGAGCGCCCGCCCTATGGAATCGGCTCCCCGTGGATCTCCGTTTGGCCCCTGATCTCTGCTCCTTCTGCCGAGACCTGAAGACCTGGCTGTTTCAACAGGCCAGTCTGGATTGACCCGGGGGGGGTGGGTTATTTTAATTGTTTTAAGTTTTAACTGTTTGCTAGACTTGTATCTGTTAATTTATTTTTATTGTAATTGTATGGTTTTTTAATGTTCGCCGCCCTGAGTCCTTAAGGAGAAGGGTGGCATACAAGTCTAATAAATTATTATTATTATTATTATTATTATTATTATTATTATTATTATTATTATTATATTGTTTCTGTCTTTATATTGCTTCTGTGATTCTGAGTTCTGATGGTTCTGGCTTCTGCTGCATGGGTATTGTATACATGCATTATGCTTTACATTATTGTATATAAACAGGTTTCTTCTATAAATGAATCCTGCTGAATTATTTACTTGTGTGCTGGTTGGATTGCTGCAAACTCTGACAGACCCTATGCTTCTAGAATGGGGGTCAACAACCTGTAGCTCCAGAGCCACATGCAGCTCTTTGGGTCCTCTCCTGCAGCTCCCTATTGGATGATCCCACCACTGGCTGGCCCCGCCCCCTCACCCTCCCCTCCAACTCACTCCTCACCTGAGAAGGTAAGTGTGACAGCAGCGGATGGAGACTCACCCCATATTCCAGAGTGGGAGTGAAGTGCCCCTCTACTTGCATCTTCTTCCAGCCCTTGTTGGTGCTGCGTGTAACTTGGTCACATGCACGACTTTTTCTCTGCCCTGAGACACTGGCTGGGCCGGTTGCAGCCAATGCTCTGCATCCTAATAGGCTCCAGAAGGAGGAGGGGACACTGTCTCCCCCATTGTGAAGTCTGCTAAATTTAACTCTACTGTGGAAGGCACTGCAAGAGCAGCGAACAGGCCATGGAGCCAGTGAGAGCAGTGGCGTCAGTTGCAGCTGGTCCAGCCAGTATCTCAAGGCAGAGAGAAAGTCATGTGTCTCCCCACCTCCATGGCCTGCTCGCAGCTCTTGTGGTGTCTTGCACAGCACACTTAAATTTGGCATGCTTCACAATGGAGGAGACATCATTCCCTCCTCCTCCTGGAGCCCATTATGACATGGAGCTGGCCCAGCCAGTGTCTCGGGGTGGAGAGAAAGTCATGCATCTCCATGAGCAGCCAAGGTGCACACAGAACCAACATGGGTGGAAGAAAAGGCAAGTAGTTGGCCACTTCCCTCCTGCTCTGGAATACAGAGCAAGTCTCCATTCGCCACCATCACCCTTTTCTTCTCAGGGCAGGCAAGGAGTGAGTGGGAGGGGAAGGTGAAGGGGGGCAGCCACTGGTGGGTTCAGCTGACAGGAAGCCACAGCAGGTAAACAAAAAAGCTTCATTTATCTGGGAACCTGAAATGACTCTTGATTTAAATCATATGGTAAAAAGCACCCAAAGAAGAAAGACATCAGCAAAACAAAAACAAAAACCCAACCCTTGCCTATTTTTGGAAATGGTTCAAGAGGGAACACACACACACGAGAGGGAGGGACAGAGGGAGGGAGGGAGGGAGAAAGATGAGAAAGAGAGAGGGGGAGAGAGACAGAGAAAGAGAGGGAGAGAAATGAGAGAGAGAAAGAGAGAGAGACAAAGAGAAATGAGAGAGGGAGAAAGAAAGATGAGAGGGAGATGAGAGAGAAGGAGAAAGAGACAGAGTAAGAGAGATGAGAGAGAGAGAAAGAGAAGGAGAGACACAGAGAGAGAGAGAGAGAGAGGAAGAGAGAGAGAGACATACCTGTTTCCCGGTTGGGGGAAGTCATGCGACTGGGTGGGAGTGAGTGACATTGAGTTGGCCATGTCCATCCAGATTTGTGGCTCATGGTGTTTTGTTTTCTGTGGGAAATGGGTCCAAATGGCTCTTTGAGTATTTAAGGTTGAAGACCCCTGTTCTAGACCTAGAACTCATGTCCTCCTGTATTTAAGTATTTGAGGTTGCAGTCCCCTGTTCTAGACCTAGAACTCATGTCCTCCTGTATAAATATTTAACTTGGATGATTAGATATTGGTTATCCATTTACACATTCTTCCTTCATGCAGCTACAATCATGGGAAGGAAAATATGATTTGCACTCATTATTACTCTGTGATCTTTCCATTAATCTACTCTGTTGCATTAACAGGCTAGGAAGAAAAAGTATCTGAATGAAGGAAAATAGGTCTTCATAGGTTTTAAATTACAATTTCCAACTTGTTTAGCTATCATAATAAGTGATAAAGGATGCTGATCAGCAACATCATCTCTGATATCTTTAATTGAAAAGGAAAGATTATGTCATTGTCAGTTGTATAAAAGCATGATGGATATCTAAATGAATGAATTTGTAGAACTGTTTTTGTGTTAAATTTTATGCTAAGGAGTAGATAGGCATTTCTACTAATGAGTTGTTTACTCTCAGTCCAAAGTGAGAGGAATTTTGTCAGGACGTTTTAAACCATGGGTGCCATTTTGTAAGGTTAGTCAAATATCCCAGTCTCAGCTTCATCTGGCACATGCTATAGGGTGTGGTACAAAATGCTCTACAAATATTAAATGCGCTGATTATGATTATGATGTAGTACAAAGGTTACAGATCTGAAGTTGTAACTTAATTTTAGATCTAGTATTTTTTTTATTGTTATACTGCATAAACAGTGAAGTTTTTCTAGGAACTACCAAGGTTGAATGAAAACAGTTTAAGGAGGTGGCTGCTAGATTGATGGCAGGCATTACCTGCCCCCATCTTCTTCCTGCTCTCCATGCATCCATCTTTTTATTATCATGTTGATGTACTCTCATTGTTTTCTTTTTCATTGTTTATTTCATTGTTCTATTGTTTTACTTTTGTTTTCATTTCTTCCTTTTTATTCTTGTTAAGCCACTTAAAGTCTCCCCACAGCAAGATAGACAGCATATAAATTTAACAAATTCAATTTTAAGAAATTCAATTTTAAGAGCTGAATTAAGTTTTCCTAATAGGGATAAGCAAAAAAGGGGAAGGGTAATAGAACTGAAAATTCAACCCAATCTCAGTGATATTAGCAGGCTTGAGAAATTTCCTAAGTTTCTCCTTATTTCCAGATTAGACTCCCTGCTTTCTCACTGTCTCTCCAAACTTTTATTTAATTTGGGAAAGTGGGGGGCAACAATTGTTGTGCTGATTACTGAGGAGAAAATGTAGACTTAATATATTTGGGTTTCATGTGCTTATTAAAATCAACTATAGAATGTACAAATTTTCAAGTTCTTTGGAAAGCCTTTGTTTTGCAATATAATTCAAAACCAAACCAAAGAATGGGACAGATAAAAAAAGTACAGTACTCCACCATTTTAAAGATGGATTCCTACTATTCAGTCTTGAAATAGAGATTGTAGAGTTACTGTTGGTTCCAGGAAACATCTGGAGAACTTGAAACTTTCATCTGTTATGCAAGCTTTTAGTTGGTTGTGAGACATAAATACAGTAATTACTTCTCTTTGTGCTAGATTTCATTGTAAAGAAATTAATTAATTATTAAAATATATACAGTTTGTCAATTTAATTAATTGAAATTAATTAGTTATTTTCATTAATTTAATTTACAAACTGCATACTATTTTAATTTTAAAAAATTTCTCAAGTGGAAATCAACTCAATCAGATGGTAAAGGATCTTTGAGGCATGGATCCAGTAATTTAACCAAAGAATCCAAAGGCCAGCCCCATATAAATTCTGGATTGTTCGTGTTCATTTATCAGTACCCCAGCATTAATTCCTGATGTATTTGACTTGTCTAGAGATGATAATCATAAGCAATATTTTATAATTTACATTGTCCACTTAAATTAAATAAAAGGCTGAATCAGTAGTAATAAATTCATTAGTTGTTTAGTAACTGTCAGGAAAGCTATTTTTGAATCTTATTCAGCAAAGAGAAGGCTTTTTGGAAAAAGTCAGGGGAGTATTTCTGTCCTAATTCATTTCCTATGCTAAAAATACAAACTATTTGCTTTGTCTTGATAAAATTAACATTTAACTAATTAATTGTAATCTGCATTTCAATACATTTTGTTTTCATGAACAAAGCAATCATAAATAATTTAAAATGTAGGTTGTTAATTATATAAGTGTGTGAATTACTTCAAAGATGCTTCTAGGGAATACTATATGTGATGTATAACAAATTGGTCTAGATCAAGGGTGTCAAACTCAAGGCCCGGGGACTGGATTTAGAGCAACTTTTACCCAGAATCAGGCAAAGCAGGCAGACAGATTGAGTTGTTTGCAGAATCACAGATTCACTCACAGATCTACCTTTCTGCAATCTACTGCCTGAGTCTGCACTGAAAAATAGAAGCTTCAGTCCTAAGGAAGGTTCAGCTCTGCTCTCAGGCCACTTCTCCCCTCCACAATCTCCTGAATACCACCCCTGACTGGGTCTCAGGGAAGCCTCCTGGGTGAAGGCAAAGCAGTACAACAGTGATTTAGATTACCTAGAAAGCAAGAAATTTGACAATTTCCTACTTTCTAGCTAATGTAAATCAGGTGGCACAGCTGATAGTCAGAACAATTGATTGTCGGGGGGGGGGGGAAATAGCAACTTACCAAAAATTAGGCAAAGGCACAACAAAGGCAAGTTGGATGTTGCGCATGTGAGATAAGGAGTGACTGGGTGGGGAGGGGCTAGCAGGGAGGGGCCAGCCAGTAGCATGATTTGTTGGTTCTCTGAACTGTGCAGAATTGTAACAACCGGTTCTATAGAACAGATTGATTTGAATAAACCTATATGAGTACATTCATGTCTATGTATTTGGAAATCTAGAGATAAAAGAAAGCTCATCAGCCAGCCAGTGCTTGTAGTTTCTGGATAACAGCTAAGCAGGGGTGACATTCAAATTTTTTAACAATAGTTCTGAGTGAGTGTGGCTAGATGGGTGTGGCCATGTGACTGGGTGGACATGGCTTCTTCTTTTTTGCTGCCCCCCTGTTTTTGGACCTTCTGGGCCTCAGGGGAGCCTCCTGGGGGGCATTTTTGCTCTGAGAAGGCTTCCTTGGGGCCCAGGAAGGCAAAAACTGGAGCCGGGGGAACAGAACAGCTGATCATCAGGAGGGGAAAAAAGAAATACCTTAAGGAGTGACTTGGCAGGGGAGAATGCAAACAGCAATGTCACGCATGTCATGCGCAATAAGGACTGACTGGGCAGGGAGGGGAGGGGTGGATGGAGAGGGGCGGGGCCAGCCAGGGGCACATTTTGCTGGTTTTCCGAACAGCACAGAATCATAACAACCAGTTCTATAGAACCAGTCCAAACCAGTAGAATCCCATCCCTGCAGCTAAGGTTAGATAAGTGCAGGGCAATCTGTACTATTATTTCAAGCTGGCCAATAACCTGTTCTCTCCCTATTCATAAAGAAATAAGTAACTTGCTAGCTTTCCTTTTCTTTTATGTTCTATTTAAATACTGTACATGCATTTGCAAATGTTTTTCCATTGCTTTGCAACAGATCACAGAGGGGAAGCTGTGTGATGGAGATTTTGTTAAACAAAATGATGAACAAATGTATTGAGAACTCTCAAGCATTTTCCAATGTTAATCCAACATTGCCTTACAAATTTCTGTTATTTGTAAAGCTATACATTGGGATATCTTGTAATGCCACATTTTTGGATATCTTTTCTTAATCAGCTGGAAATTAGCAGAAACAGGAATTCCCATTGTTTTCACCAGTGGATTACCCTTAAATCACAAGTCATTGAATTATTGCTATTTCTGAATTAGCCTTTCTTTGTTTAAAGATAAGATGGTATTAGCACAGGGACAAGTCACAGTTATAATGCCCCTGTAGCAGTGTTGCAAGATTGACCAGGGCCAGGCCACAGTGTCACCTAGAAGGGAGAAAAAAATCTGAGAAAGAGTGGTTTCCTTTTTCTGTTTCCTGTTCCTATTTAATAGATATTTTATTTTTAAAAAGGCAAAAAAGCAACTCACTGAAACTCACCTGGTAAATCAGTTCAAGTAATTACTTTACTCAATATTGACAATATTTGACCAAGCATATAGTCAACTGGGTACTTAAAAAGTTATTATTTTCTATTCAAGACTCAAAGTTGGATGGACCATTAATCACTTTATATCCTGTATGCCAAATTACTTAAAATAAATAGCAAGACTATGATCCTAATCTAACTCAAATATGATTGGGGGAGAGAACAGTTTTATACAGTTTTGAGGAAGTTGTTTTTGGTTCCAATTACACTTTTATTTTATTGTAAGTGGGTTATATGCCATCCCACATTATATCTTAGAGCTTCCACCATAATAATGAACCATCATATCCCCTCTCATGACATAAATTTAATTTACATTGCACAATGCTTACTAAAGTAACTAATGTCATATTTAGTTGGCCCTTAAGAGCAACAATTGACCGCGGGTTTTTTTTGTCTTGACATAATGGCAACTAAAACTCTACTGAAAATAAGCCTTATTGCAATGGTTATAACTTTGCCTGGAAATGGGTCTGAAAATGGAGGAATTGGAAAAACTATATATCCACTGCATTGAAAAACTCTGAGTGGCTCAAAATTTTTTCACCTAATGGGGCCCTCTTATTTTACTGTTTTTCTCTTTTTCAAAGTTATATCCCTGTAGATGGTCACAAATATATGGATCATTGAAATGAGACAGGACAAATCTATTGAAGAGGCATCTTTCAGTAGTGATTTGTTTTAGTGGTTTAATATCAGTTCTACACATCATCCAAGTCAGCCTGCTCTTACACCTGGTGAATGTTTGAAAGCATGTATATATGTATCTGTAGAAATGAATGCATGAAGAGTTCAGATTGATTCTCCTTTTGTCAAACTTACACATCCAACCAGATTCAGGAAGGATATGCATATTTTCATTAGTTTGAATATGATCCACCTCTGCATATTGCAAGAACCTTCTTTAATACAACTTTGGATTTTGCTGAGCAATATGAGCCATGTGAAGGAAAGCATGTCTCTTTTTTATTCTATATCCGTCTTAGGCCCAGTACTCTTCAATATCTCCATTAACGACTTAGATGAGGGAATAGAAGGGAACTACTTACACTTTTTCAGTATGATACACTGCATGTTAAGGTCCCTGTTAGCACTGATTTTTGCCATAGGTTGAGCACATCAAGGAGTGATTACTCTTACATTACTGATAGATGCTTTTAATCACCTCAAAAATAATAATTTGCATGGATTCAATCCGGATGTAATCAAGTTCAGAAAAGACTCATTGAAATCAATTGGGTGAATATATCATAACTAACAAGTCCTAATGATTTCCAAACACACTATAGTGTGTGTACTGTAGGCATGCTCAGACATTAAATACCAGGCAAAAAAAATACATATGTATAATGCATGATGGAACCAAATTTTAGAGGTATATTTAGCTGATGACAACTAGCAGTGAGAACTGCCCTTTTAAGAAGAACAAGACCACTAGTAACTATTATGTATATGGGTAATTATTGAACCACCTTACAAGATGCCACAGATTATGTATTTTGCCCTTTGAGAGTCTGATAATTTCATTTTATAATTTTGATTCTAAAAAATACCAAACAGAAGTATATAGGATTTTTCCTGAATTGTATTCCCGTAGAAAATTATGAATTTTGTCCCTACACATACAGGGACAGAAATGGGTCTTTTACATGGAAATACATTAAGTATTCTTTTTCAGAAAGCATATTCAAGCAGTGCAAACAATAACAGTCAGCTTATTTTCTCAAGTAATCCCAGTGAAATATCAAAAACTTTATGTAAACACTTCTGTGGCATAAGAATTGTTATTGCTTTGAGACAAAATAATATATCATCAAAGTAAACAAAAGTCCCTGACTTGGAGCACTCTTATCTGACAATGAAATCCGCTTTGGAAATTAGTAGAATATTCTTAAAAATAAATAAAGTTAATGACGTGAAACTGGTATGTCACAACCTTTGATTTCAGATTCAAACACATTTGCTAGAACATATGCAATAGCATTCTGCTTTTTATAAATGCTTATCTTTTTTTGTAATCTAATACTCAAAAACTAGGTGTGCAAAGTATTTAGGTTTTCCCACACTCTTGCCCTTATTTCACTGAATGAAGCTTAAAGCCCTCAATAATTTGGAAAAGATGAGGGAACACCATTTCTCATATCAGTCTGTCCAAGCCATAAGTTATTTCTCCAACTGTCTCTTTCATCAGAGTCACATTATATCCACCATAGAAAAGGGCTTTCTTAGTAGGACTACATGCTTATAATTGCCATTCTTGCCTATTGCCTCATTTGCTATCTTTTTAAGATTACAAAAAATGTATCTTGACTGATCCAAATATTTTGATTAATTGTAAAATATTTGAACATCACAATAAGGAATTAAAACTTTATTAACTCTTGATTTCTTGTAATTCTAAAACTGTAAACTGCTGTAATCCTGATCATGAATTGTATCTTTGTACATCATTTGCCATACTTAGTACAAATCAAGTTTGTAGCAAGAATTATAAGTAATCCTTGAAGAATTACATCCACAAGGATTTCCAGTCATCAGTCAGCTTGATAGTTTAATTTTATTGCCAAGCCTTAGTACTCTGATTTAAATACTCTGACTTGATTTGATTATTTCATAGGATCTGATTTAACAATTGATTTATATTACTAAATATTAACATTTTAGCCTATGAATAGAACCCTCCCACAGAAAGAAGACAGCAATAGTCCACTGATGTGGCTATATGATTTTAGTTTGTCATAACTGATGTCATGATCAAAAACATTTAGATTTTAATTGCATTTCGAGAAAATAAAGAAAAACACAGTAATACAAACTCTACAAGTGAAGGCAGAATAATACAAAAGAAATGCTATGTGAGTTTTATATTAAAATGGATGCAAAACTAAAAAATCAAGAATTATAAGTAGCCCCTGCCAGCAATTCTTTCAGATTTCAACTGGAAAACAGTGACTACCCTTTATTTTATTTAGATGTACTTTGCTTAGATTTTTTTTTGCATAGCTTAAAATATTGCTGCACCATGTTTCTCATGTCTCATGATGCTTGCAACAGTTTTCCTTAAACAAAAAAACTCAAAAATTTAAAATAAAAAACTTCTTCCCCAATACATAATATATCATTTCTAATTTTTTTATAAATACATTTTAAACTCATCAAATCTGAGCAGCATGCATTCATACAATGACTGTACAATTGTAACAGAGTTGCAGACTTTCTACAACGTAAGTTTAATCAGTTCAACCATTCTTATTTCAACATACTGCTTGACAAAATCAAGCATCTCTGGAGGAAAAAGAAAAAAAATTATTATTTAAAAAAAGTGAAAACAAAATTTCACAGTGCTTACCAGGATCCAAACTGGATTAAATATAAAATCAGTAAAATTATTCTTATTTATTATTATTGGTTCTACGTATAAATAAAAAAGGCCCACAACAGTTGACACACTTTTGAACCTAGCAAACAGATTTTTAATAGAGTTGCATCAATTAACCAGGGCACAAGCATCTGCTTTATTTTAATTAGACAGAGAGGTGAATGACCACTGTTTATTTTCACTTTCCTCATTAATTATGAAAAACTGCATTTAATTCATCTTGCATGGTGAGTGACTGGCTGCGCAGATGTAGGTCGTAAGGGAAGTGACTCTCTGTAGGCAACCTGAATACAGAACTCTGCCCAAGGGGAGCCCTGGGTGGCACTGCACAGTAATGCATGCCATAATTATAGTTTTTGTTATAGTCCAAACCTTCTTCTTGCTTGAGGGAGAATATCCCATTATAGTTAATTGGGGGAGGACTTAAGGGGCCTTCGAATTGTGGGCTGGAACACTCAGGAGACGTGCTTTCATAGAAAGATTCATACGGGCTGCAATAATTGTAGGGTTTCATGGACTTGGAACTGTCAAGCGTTCCATGACCTGGGGGAGTGTTCAGCTCTGGGCTGTGATAGGGTGGATAGAAAGTAGAGTAGGGAGATCTGGTGTGATGGGCCATTTCTCCTGTCTGACCAATTAAGAAACTTCTGGCATTCAGCTGTAGACATCCTGCCACCAAGTTTGTTGTTGGCTGGGAGAGACCTTTGCACAAGTTTTGGACAAATGACAGCAAATCAGGCCTCTTGCCAATTCGTAAGATTTCTGAAAGAGCCCATATGTAATTTTTTGCCAGCCTTAAAGTTTCAATTTTAGACAGCTTTTGTGTTTTGGAATAACAAGGGACCACTTTTCTTAAATTATCCAGTGCATCATTCAGGCCATGCATTCTATTTCTTTCCCTGGCATTTGCTTCCTGACGCCTAAATTTAACCCTATCCATTCTCATCTTGGTCATTTTTTTTTTCCGAAGAGTTCTCCTCCTGGGCAAACCATTTTCATCCTCTTCTTCTCGGTCATCTTCTAGTTCTTCTTTTTCTGTGTCTTCTGCTGGTGATCTTTTATAACTTGTTCCTTGGTGCATAATCTGTTTTACAAACATTTCTGGCTTTTTTATTTGCCTTTGGTCTTCATTTTCTCTGGAAAGATTTTTGCAGATGTGGGATTCTTGCATTACAACAGATTCATCAAAAGGAAGTGTTAACATGATGTTATAATTTTACGTTACCTGAAAAATGCCAATAGAAGGTTTTTAGAGTGTCTGTTTACATTTATATATACACATATGCATGTACATATATGTGTACTCACACATGTGTGTGTATGTGTATACACACACACATACATATACACATATACTCTATATATTTCAATATCCCCTTGTTATACCTAGGACAATTTTAAAATATTATATATTCAAATGCAATCTAACAGAACAAAACAATGACACTTTTAATACTTTTTAAAACTACTTTCCCTTTTTAGAGTTTTTTTTAAGAATTCACAATATTTTTTTAAAATCATTTAATATAAAATAATAAGATAAAATGCACACATTTGAAATATCCAATGATTTTGACTATTAAAAAAGACAATAATTAAAAAACTTACAATATTTTAAGCTGATGGGAAAAATCAATATTACAATATTTTTCACATATTTTTCTACAAATTATTACAATAAAGCTAAATTAATTGAAAGAATTAAAATGTAAAAGAAGGGGCAATTTTTAATGATCAGTATGAAAATGGGTGCTACATGGATTTTTTTTTTTTCTGGTAAAGTAGGTTTGGAAAAGTATATTCACATAAAGTATTTGGCAATACATTATTTTGTTCTTTATTTTAAAATGATAGACTACAGAACCTAAACATTTCCCCCTAATTCTACAATAAAGATATTTGGTGTTCCCTCCCCACCTTTTCATTTAGAATAAAAATAAAAAAGAGGCAAACCTAAGCCTTTTCACACTTTACTGTGTCATTTGTGTTCTTCAAGGAACAGACGTTTCCCTCCAGCTAATATTTAACAGGAACAGTTTCAGGATTCTGACTGCAATTGTGCACGTGTGTTCTGAATCCGGGAGGAAAAAAGGGGGGAGAAAATCATTTGCTCTTCATTATATTATTTCTGCCCCTGAGGTAACTTTTTAAAAGAGCCTTTCAGGTTTGTCTAATCGATAAACATATATTTACAAATTTACAAATAATTACAGAAGAAATCTTGAATCAGAGGCAGGTTTCTCAATTTAAAAATTTAAGCCCACCATCAAAATACCAACTCTCAGTATTATCCATGCCATTCTGACAGTACTACATAATTGGTGAAAGTATGTTTACATTTAAGAAACAGTGAAACAGAAGCAGTATCAAATAACAGCATTGTTAAAACTCAAGCCTTACTTTTTCTTTATCTTTAAACTCTTCATGCATGCTCAACAGCACCACTTAAATACACAGACACAAGCACATAGAAATATTTATTTACTTGCATTACCTTGGCCTTAAAATTCTGATTCAATTAACAGATTTCATTTTATAGGTTCCTTCCAAATCTTTTCAATCTGAATGTCGCGTCGTCTCCTGGAGTCTAGATCTGTGTATATCTGCACTATCTCATTGATCTCTAAAAAGTGACATTGATGCCAACTGCCAGAGCTGGTACCCATGCCATCTGCTGGTGACGTCACAGGGCAAAGAAAACCATGTGATCTTTCCTCCTGGGACTTCATTCTGCACTGATCATCTGGCATCTCTCTAAGTGGGTACCAGCATTCATGTATCAACACAGAAGGTTAGGCTGATAGGGGAGACAGTGAGCGGCGGGGCGGAGGGGGGACTATTCCATCATTTTACATGCCGAGGTGAATTTGTGTGAGTTTTGTTGAGCAGGCAGAAATGTCAATATTTCCCATTTATCTTTACCCACAGGTAACTCTGTTGTTGTTTTTTACATGATACTCTATTGATTTTATTGCAAAAAGGATTTTTGGTGTGTTGATCAAATAGTTATATACTCATATGCACTGACTATCCTATTTTTCCCCAATGAGATCTGTAAAACTGAAAAGGAAGAATTGTGCCAACCTGACAGAGATATCAAGGATATTAGAAATTATTTCTAACCTAGTCTTGTTGGAGAAATTTCTCACTGTGAGAGCAAAAACAATTATTGATTCTGAATTGCTTACACTTATTTTCTCCATACAGAACAATTCCTACCTCTTTTTAAGTGCCTTTGGGGCATTTCTGATGGAGGGGAAAAAAGGGAGTTCTAAGAAATTTTCCCAAATTAGTGTTTTTTTCTCAGTGCACATACTTATGCTGCCACTCTATAGTGTTTTCCATTAAGACAATAACATGGCACATGTACACAAATGGTTTTAATCTATATCAAGAGAGGCAGAGCAGTTTTTCCAGGGATTCTTTAAAGTTCATCTTTGGAAACCGTTAAAAAATGATGTATATTTTTGCTCCTAATTATTCTAATATCCTAACAGCTTATTTACTTTTGAAATATTAGCACCCTGTCTCTATATCTGTCTGTCTCTGTCTTTCTCTGTTTTTCTCTCTGTCTCTCTCTCGCACTCGCTCGCTCACTGTTTTTCACACAACCCATGTTTGCCCTTCATTATTTTTCAGTGTTCTGTTTTCTTCTCCAACTTTCCCCCAATTTGCTTCATTAGATACAGCAGGCAAGAAACAGTTAAATCTGCCAATACAGCCAAAGATATCAGAGCACTCCTGGTAAACTCCCACTTTGCTTTTTCAAGAGGAACCATCTCCAAGAAGTCATGTATAGTTAACTTGCTGATTGTTATAGATCTTTACATTGGCATCATGATTTTAATCATTTTTAAGCCACCAAATATTTATGATTTATTTTTAATTCACAGTCAATTTAAGTTCCATGTTAGCATATGAACTTATTACTATTGCAATATTCTATTTGAACTTGGACTGATATTATAAAAGAAATCAGGAAAAAAAACTGAATAATTAATTGTGGCACCCTTTTCTAAATCTTTTGGTTACCTGTTCCAGCATTTTCCACTTTTTTAATGTCATGGAAAATGAAAGTAATTTCCTCAATCTAAATTAGGAAATATGTTTTAAAAAATTCTGTATCTAATAAATAGGGAACAAGCTTTGACTTCACCAGGAGAATTTAAATAAATTCATTCCCATTTGCTCAGATTGAATATCTCTATTGCCGAATCGTTTTCTCTTAGATACAATGGACTATTAAATCATATTTACCTAAAGAAAAAGAAATATGAAAATATGTTATTTTGGAAGGCCCTTAAATAAGTTTTTTTATTTTTAAAATAGATCTATAGTATGTTACCCATGCATAGGATTGTAAGTTTACAAATAAATGAAAAGTCAATGGTTTTAAGAGGTTTTTCTAAACAAAGCAGACACCATATACAGTAAATCAACTATCATGCTGGAAAGTGTAATATTCCAAGTCTATATATATTTTCCTTCACCTCTTTTTTCCCTAAAGGGTTTCCTGTATAAAAGGATTCTGTTCATACTTCTTACAGCAATTTCACTATACACATACACATTTATTTCATGTTATTTTTTATCATAAAAAGGATGTCAGTAAATCATAGAAAGCTCTATTTTAACATTAAAGTTCATAGTCTGTTAAATCTTTTTAGCAATTTTTAAAGAAATTACTGCAATGCAAAATAGTTGCAATATTAAGATTTTAAAATCATGCACTCTGCACACCTAAGATTTTTATCTACTAAGTTTTCTTCAAAAACACATTCAACACCTGTCCTAACATATTAACTTTCATTCACAATTTTACAAACAACACAAATCAAAAATATATTTAAAACAATGAAAATATTTTTTTCTGAGGACTGTGATCTAGAAACATGGAGTCAAATATGTGGTAAGTATAAACCATGTGTATAAGATGAAGGAATTATATGCATAGCTGTACTTCCTTTGCCATGTGGCAGGCTAATGCAATACTGAAATAGAAAATAATTGGAAGAAGACTGTTAGCCTTTACAAACTTTGTTTTTCCCCTGTCCAAGTTTAGAACCCTTAGAGCAGATATACTACTAAATACTGGATTTAAACCATTGTTAGATGGTGAAGTGTCAAGGACCAGGAAACTGAGAAAAAGTTTTGGAAAATCTTGATGAAGGTTAAGCAGATGAAAAACATTTACAGTAATTAAGTTCCAATAAAGAGTGCTAGTATATTAAGACTGAAAAATAAGGCATACTTGTTGACTTTTTAGTGGCTGTGGGTAGGATGATAATTTAGGTATTGCTGAAATATTGTAAAGGAAGTGCATTATTCCAAAATGTGATAGAAGTTTGTACATTATTGAAATCACTTTAAAAATAAAGCAAAATGTAAATTAAAATACCTCATCCAATGTTGGGGAGGGGTGAGATCATATAACTTTGTGCTTCTTTTCTACAGTTCTGCACAATAATGTGTAGACTCATTTGTGCTTACTTTATCTAAGCTTGTTTATACTTCTTTCTAAATTTTACACTAGTTGTAAAATTAGGGAAAAGATGGATAGCAACATCTAATTCTGTTCCAAATCATGTAGAGATTTTGACATTGTGAACTGGGTACATTTCATTAAAATATAAATCCAATGAAAAGATCTCTTGTCCTTTCTTTTGAAACTTATATGACCATGACATCTTGGCCTTGTCTTTTTATCTAGTTTTATAACTAGCTAAAAAAAATAGTTGTTTTTCATCTGTAATGCAGATTGATAATTTTACAACTTGATAATAGAATGAATGGAAATAGAAGATTTATTTTACTTTCAGATTTCTTTTCCATATTACTATTCAATGCCTTACATTTGTTTGAACATTTCTCTTATACTAAAATAATAACAGTATAATCAGCACAACCTCCTTGCACAAATATATCTATTGGTCCATATGCAATTCCATATTTTAAACTCATCTAAGTCATACTCAGTTTGACAGCCAGGTTGGTATAGTGGACAAGAAACTGGGAAACCATGAGTTCAAGCAAAGACACTAAGAAAAGATGGAGCAGGAAAGGAAGATCATCTTGAAAACATGTGACACTAATTACTGTGAAAGTTTCTCAGTGCAACAAGACCTGTCTTCAAGAATAAGACCTCAACAAAGAATGAGGTAAAATGCACAACTTGCATGTTGAGATATTTCTGCCGATGTCGGTGCCATGGCCAAAGTCCTCCCTCATTGTCATACATTCCTATTCCCTGGAGAAACTGCCAATTTCTGCTGTATGAAGAGAAAGCTCAGGATAGGCAATTTGCAACTTCTACCTAATGAACATCTCAATTTATATAGCAACTAGGAATATATCATAAGCATAATGAGCTCCTGTTGAATAAAAAGCAAAAAGCAGTACATGATTATATGAGTACAAAGCAATCTTTCTTTAACAATTTAACTGATGCACCAGGAGGTACAGGAAACACATTGTCTACCAGCTTCTCACTAAATTTAGGGAAGATGCAGATGTTGCTATTGCTGTAGTATTGTCTCATATGCCTGTTGTAAACACAGCCGTTTAAGAATCAAGATACTTCTGAGGAGGGCGGGGCTGACGTTGTGGCAATACGATGCATCCCCATGGGGCTCTGTGGAATTGCATCAAAATTTGAGCTGCAAGGTGGTTCCGATGGACCTAAATTACCTCAGAGGGGTCATGAAGCAAGAGAGCACATTCCGTTGATCTCAGGAAGTCTGCAAACTCCCTGATTGATCTGGAGAAGGCTCTCAATCCTGCAGGAAGAAAAAGACAGCCATTGCATGCCTGATCGGAGCACAAAAGACTGAGGAACAGTGTAAATGATTTGGGTGAGAGATTTCAAACATCTAACTTCTATTGAGAAATGAGCTCCCTGGAAATTAGCCTGGGTGAGAGTGGGACCCAAAAAAGAGGAGGTGGATTTGTTTTTCTTCCACCTCCTAAGAAAAGTGCTGAGCAAGCCTGAGAGCCATCTTTAAAGCTGGAAAGAAGACAAGATAATTTTTTTTAAAGAGTGAAAAAACTTTAAGACTAAAAAGCTGGACTGGAGACCTCAAATATAACATTGACTAACTTGGAAGCTTTTGGGGATTATAAAATTTGGATTTAGAGAATTTTTCTTTTTTGAAAAACTTGGATTGGACAATACAATATAAAATAAAAGGAAGAAAAAGGAGAGAAGCAGAGCAATGGTGACACCTGCTGGTGGAAGTTGACGGGTGCAAGGGAGAAAGTAAAAGAAAATATAACCTTGAGAGACTGAAGAAGATAAAGACTGACTGTTAAAATTAAAAAAAAAACACCTGCACCAGTAAGGTGTTTATGCTAGATAGCTGAGACAGAGAGTGAAACACTGAGACTTTTTAAAATAGTGCAGCTCTTGGAACTGAAGCAAAAGCTACACAGATAAAATAAAAAGCAAAATATTTCCCTTTCCTTTTTTCTTTTTACTCTGTGAAGTTTCCCTTTGAAGATATAAGACAATTGGTGGACAAAGACTTACAAAATATTTTAAGTATGCCAATGTTGGAAGTGTTCAATGAAGTATTGTTAGAAGCAAAAGTACCAAATTCATGGATGGAAGCATATATCACCCTCATACCAAAAAAGGATTCAGATTTACAACAGATAAAAAAATTACAGACCGATATCCTTATTGAATGTGGATTATAAAATATATGCCTCAATAATTGCAGAAAGACTTAAAATATTTTAAAATCAATTTGTACATCCAGAACAAAATGGATTTTTGCCTAAGAGACAAATCAAAGACAATATGAGAATAATTTTAAATACACTGGAGTATTATGAAGCACATCCAGGGAAGCAAATGGCAATAATTTTTCTAGATGCACAGAAAGCATTTGACAACATGAACTGGCAATTCATACTAGCACAACTAAAAGATATATATTTTGGGGAAAGGTTTATTAACATGATTAAGGTGATGTATTATAAACAAACAGGAAAGATGACGGTAAGTGAAGATATACAGTATGTCACAGAAGTGAGTACACCCCCTCACATTTTGTATATATTTAAGTATATCCTTTCATGTGATGACACTGAAGAAATGACATTTGGCTACAATGTAAAGTAGTGGGTATACAGCTTGTATAACAGTGTAAATGTGCTATCCCCTCAAAATAATGCAACACATAGCCATTAATGTGTAAACTGCTAACAACAAAAGTGAGGACACCCCTAAGTGATAATGTCCAAATGGGGCCCAAAGTGTCAATATTTTGTGTGGCCACCATTATTTTCCAGTGCTGCTTTAGCCCTCTTGGGCATAGAGTTTACCAGAGCTTCACAGGTTGCCACTGGAGTCATCTTCCACTCCTCCATGACAATGTCATGGAGCTGGTAGATGTTAGGGACCTTGCACACCTCCACCTTCCATTTCAGGATGCCCCACAAATGCTCAATAGGGTTTAGATCTGGAGACATGCTTGACTAGTCCATCATCTTTACCCTCAGCTTCTTTAGCAAGGCAGTGGTCATTTTGGAGGTGTGTTTGGGGTTGTCTTCATGTTGGAATACTGCCCTGTGGCCCCGTCTCCAAAGGGAGGGGATCATGTGCTGCTTCAATATGTCACACAGTACATGTTGACATTCATGTTTCCCTCAATGAACTTTAGCTCCCCAGTGCCGGCAGCACTCATGCAGCCCTAGACCATGACATTCCCACCACTATGCTTGACTGTAGGCAAGACACACTTATCTTTGTACTCCTCAGCTGGTTGCCCCCCCACACGCTTGACACCATCTGAATCAATTAAGTTTATCTTGGTCTCATTGGACCGTAGGACATGGTTCCAGAAATCCATGTCCTTAGTCTGCTTGTCTGCAGCAAACCGTTTGCGGGCTTTCTTGTGCATCATCTTTAGAAGAGGCTTCCTTCTGGGATGACAGCTCTGCAGACCAATTTGATGCAGTGTGGTAGCATATGGTCTGATTACTGACAGGTGACCCCCCACCCCTTCAATATCTGCAATGCTGGCAGCACTCATACATTTATTTCCCAAAGCCAACCTCTGGATATGATGCTGAGCACGGGCACTCAACTTCTTTGGTTGACCATGGCGAGGCCTGTTCTGAGTGGAATCTGTCCTGTTAAACCACTGTATGGTCTTGGCCACCATGCTGCAGCTCAGTTTCAGGGTCTTGGCAATCTTCTTATAGCCTAGGCCATCTTTATGTTGAACAACAATTCATTTTTTCAGATCCTCAGAGAGTTCATTGCCATGAGGCGCCGTGTGTTCCAGTGACCAGTATGACAGTGAGAACGATAACACCACATTTAACACACCTGCTCCCCCTTCATACCTGAGACCTTGTACCATGAACTAGTCTCATGCCACCAGGGAGGGAAAACAGCTACTTAGGTCCCATTTGGACATTATCACTTAGAAATGTACTCACTTTTTGTTGCCAGGGGTTTAGACATTAATGGCTGTGTGTTGTGTTATTTTGAGGGGATAGCACATTTACACTGTTATACAAGCTGTATACCCACTACTTCTGTGCATGTCTGTCAAAATGGCCGCTCTCCGCTGAGCTCCAGAGCGGCGTGAGGGCTAGCGGCTGTCTGGGAGGGCATTGAGGGGGGCTAGCAGCCCCCACAGTACCTGCTTCAGGCATCGGATGTCCATGGGAAAGCGATGAGATTCTTCACTGGAGTTCTTTACGCCGAGCTCACTGGCTGGGCTCGTCAGAGGATCGACATCGCTCGCCGGGCCCCTGAGTCATCTGTGCTGCTTGCATGATGCAGCGTTGGCCGTGGACGTGGAGGCGGGCACAGCGGCGAAGGTTTCGGGGGTTTTGAACCCAGCGTTTTTCCTCCCTGTGGATTTTTCTGAATTTTTGGAGGTTGTGGTGTGGGGCTGGATGGTGGTTGTGCGGGGAGAGGAAGCTCCGGAGGCGTTAGACATTCCCAGAATGGCAGAGATGATGGCTGCGGTTGTGGCTGGCCTCTGGCCTTGGAATTGGCTGGTCGGAGGGCTGCCGCGGCTTGGGGATTTCCCCTGCAGTGGTACTTGCTCCAGGAGTGACCGAGGAGCAGCCGCAAGATCTATGAGAGGGAGGAGATACAGCTGGCCCTTGTCTGGCGGTTATGGGTGGTGGCTTTGGCCCTGTCCCTGGGCCGATGGGGCTAGGTCGGTTCCATCTGAGTCGGTGATGGTGGTGACGGAGATGCCGGCCGTTTCAACCATGGGGGAGACGGGGGCCTGGCAGGTGATTCCGGGGGACCTGATAAAGAACAGTGGTGCTAGTCCCAGATCTGCCGCCAGTCCTGGTCTTATCCTGGATGGTCTCTAGCCGAAAATCTGCCCGCCAACCTCCCGACCGCCCCCCCCGTGACCATTGTTGTCTGGACCCTGAACTCTCCCATTATTATTATCTGCTGCCACTGTCCATCTTGCCTCACCTGCTCCTCCTTCTGTGTTATCATCCTGAACTGCAAGGTACTTTTCCCACTGGGAGTGAACCAGCTGTAGTGTACCCCAGGCAATGGAAGGGTGGGTTTGTACACCCTGGTGGCCGGGGTCCGAATTCCGAGTGTTGGTATTCACCCTCGAACTTGGCTAATGGCTATGGGACTTTTTGTTGTACTTCCTGCTGGGGTGAGAGACCAGTGGGGGGACATATTTTTTTCCCTCAGGACCCATTTTAACATCTTCATGTCATCAGTCTAGCCGGAACGTGTTGGAGATGCCTGCGGTGAGAGAGTGTGGCTTAGCCCAGATTGGAACTTTGAATATCTGCCACAGGTCTGTCGTGAGAGGGCAGCCGGGCTTTCCAAATCTGGACTCCCCAACCGACTATCAATGGGTCCCTACCAAGTTCCTTATACCAGACTTTGTTGCCGCTCTGTTTTTGTCATCTCTGACAACCCTTGTGCCTGTCCTTTAATGCTCTCCTACCATTCTAATCTATTTGGTAGCGGAACTGTAGGCCCTGAGGGGACTCCCTCCCTCTGAGGTTTGGCCTGCCACACTATCTCTGAGGATGTTTCATGGAACCCGGAGAGATGGCATGGCAGGGGTATGGGGTATGGGTGGGGCTCTATTAAAAGGAAAAAGAGGGTCACTAGGGCCCCTTTAGCAAAATTTTTAACAAAATTTTTAAGAAGGTTAGGGAGGAGGGTGGGTAGCGATTCCAGGGATGTGGGCTGCAGCCCGTTGCATGTTGGGGGGTGGGGGTTGGGGGCCAGCAGGGCCCCAGGGTGTGAGGTGGGGACCGCGATTCCCAGGATGGTTGGGATTGGCAGGAGACGTCAAGGTATAGGGCCATATCATGTATCGGGAGCACGCACCCGCCACCTTTGTGCAGTGACACACTCCAACCCTATGGCCTCCTCCCCAGGGGACATGGGAACTGGGACCCCTGGGCTTAAGCTGGTGTATTTTAATGCCAGGTCCATGGCTAATAAGTCTTCCCTCCTCCATGAGATCATTGAGCAGGAGGCTGCAGACCTGGCTTGTATCACTGAAACCTGGTTGGGCCCAGAGGGAGGGGTCCCTCTGATTGATCTATGCCCCCCAGGTTTCTGGGTTTTGCACCAGCCACGGGCCCAGGGAAGGGGTGGTGGAGTGGCTGTGGTTATCTGGGAGACCCTGTTTCCAAGGGAGGTCATGGTTCCAGAGATAGGCGGGAGTGAGACCCTCCTCCTGGGGTGGGGGCCCAGTGATCAGGTGGGCTTGCTGCTCACATACCTTTCCCCCAGCTGTGTGGCAGCAGCCCTACCTGGGCTTCTCGATGCCCTCTTGGGGGTGGCAGTGGAGTTCCCAGATCTTATAGTTCTGGGGGACTTCAACCTGCCTTCCCTGGGGGGGGGGTGTCAGGTTTGGCCCAGGAATTCATGGCTTCTATGGATGCCATGGGCCTGAGCCAATTGATTCAAGGCCCGACTCATGAGGGGGGAACAGTGGCGTAGTGACAGAGAGCAAGCCACTTTTACGGCATTGCCCATTCCATGGTCTGATCACTATCTCCTATGGCTGGTCTTCCAACAGGCCGCCCCCACTGCTGGGATGAGGAGCCACTTAGATGGTTCCACCCCAGACGCCTGATGGACCCTGAGAGGTTCCAGGCGGAACTGGGGTTCTTTTCCTCTTCCCTAGTTCACAACTCTGCCGAGGATCTGGTGTCTGCTTGGCAACAGGCTGCGTCGGGTGCCCTCGACAGGATTGCCCCCATGCGTCCCCTCACATGCCATGGATCCCGGATGGCTCCCTGGTATACCAAGGAGTTCCGGGAGATGAAGTGTCATAGGAGGGGCTTAGAGAGCAGGTGGAGGTCCACCCGTTCCCAAGCCGATCGAGCCCAGCTAAGAGCCCATATTAGGACTTACCTGGCAGCTATGAGAGCGGTGAGGAGGTCCTATCTCTCCACACTCATAGCGTCCGCAGATAACGCCCAGCCGCCCTGTTTCGGGCTACCCGCTCTCTCCTTCATATGGGGGAGGGGACGGACCCATTGTGGGGTAGGGCTGAGGAATTTGGTCAATATCTGTCGGATAAGATCACCCAGATTCGGAGCAGATTGTCCTCCGATTTGCAGTGGTCTGAGGAACAGGGTACAAGTAGTCTAGCTAATGTGATCTGGGATGAGTTCGATCCTGTTTCCGAGGATGAAGTGGACAGGACTATGTGGCGTCTGAGTTCCACCACATGTTTGTTGGACCCGTGTCCTTCCTGGTTGGCTTATGCCTCCAGGGAGGTCACTTGCGGTTGGCTCCGGGCAGTTGTCATTGCTTCACTGAGAGAGGGTGTCTTTCCCTCCGCCTTGAAGGAGGCGGTGGTGAGGCCCCTCCTGAAGAAGCCTGCCCTGGACCTGACCGTGTTAGACAACTTTCATCCAGTCTCCA
Source organism: Naja naja (assembly GCA_009733165.1). Classification (NCBI taxonomy): domain Eukaryota; kingdom Metazoa; phylum Chordata; class Lepidosauria; order Squamata; family Elapidae; genus Naja; species Naja naja. Next base: position 67,928,482 of record CM019155.1, read on the forward strand.
ACCTTCGCTTTTTGGCGAAGGTTGTTAAGAGCGTGGTGGCTGGGCAGTTTCCACTCTTCCTGGATGAAGCGGACTACCTGGATCCGTACCAATCGGGCTTCCAACCCGGTTTCAGCACAGAGACGGCATTGGTCGCACTGATGGATGATCTCTGGAGGGCGGGGACAGGGTTTTTCCTCTGTCCTGGTCCTATTAGATCTCTCAACAGCTTTCGATACCATCGACCATGGTATCCTTTTGCAACGCCTCGTGGGGTTGGGAGTGGGGGCATGTTCTTCAGTGGTTCACCTCCTACCCTCTCGGGCAGTGCAATCAGTTGGTAGGGGGCAGAGGTCGACCCTGGGGCTCTCTTGTGGGTCCCTCGGGGTTGGTCCTCTCCCCTTTTTTATTTAACATCTACATGAAACCGCTGGGTGAGATCATCCGTGGTTTTGGGGTGAGATACCATCAGTACGCAGATGATACCCAGCTGTACATTTCCACCCTGAACCAGATCAGTGATGCCCTCTCCCTGATGACCCGGTGTTTGGATGCGGTACGGATTTGGATGAGCAGGAACATGCTTCGACTCAACCCGGCCAAGACTGAGTAGCAGTGCATACCGGCATCTCGGCCCAGTCAGGAGTATCCATCTTTGTCCATAGGGGGAGAGGCGTTGCCCCCTGTGAATAGAACGCAGAATCTGGGCGTCCTCCTGGATGTACGGCTCTGGTTGGAGGAGCAGGTGGGGGCCATTGCCAGGGGGGCTTTTGCCCAGCTCTGCCTTGTTCATCAACTTCGCCCCATTTCTGGACCGAGATGCCCTGCGCACAGCAGTCACCCATGCCCTTGTCGGGAGTCTCCCGATTCTGTCAGGAGTCTCCCGATTCTCCCATATTACCCCCCTCCTGCGTGGTCTGCATTGGCTGCCGGTTGTGCTCCGGGTGTGATTCAAGGTTCTGGTTTTAACATACAAAGTCCTACACGACATGGGTCCTCAATACTTAAGGGAGCGATTCCTGCCGATATCAAGTGCCAACCGCCCTGTGCAAGCACACAGGCAAGGACTTCTCGGGGTCCCGTCAGCAAGTCAATGCCAGCTGGCGGTCCCCCAGCGACGAGCCTATTCTGTCGCGGCCCCTGACCTCTGGAACCAACTACCCCTGGGGCTCTGCCTGGCCCCTGACCTTCGCACCTTCCGCCATGATTTGAAGACCTGGCTGTTTGACCAATCCTGGCTGTGACCCCGCCCTGGGGGGGGGAGGGTTCTTAAATTATTTTAAATTTTAGATTTGTCACCATTTTGGGCTTGTGATTAGTTTAATTCTTTTTAAATTATTTATTGTGGTTGTTTTAGTTGTGAGCCACCCCAAGTCTTCGGAGATGGGGCGGCATACAAGTCCAAATAATAGATAAATAAATAAATACTTTACATTGTAGCCAAGTGTCATTTCTTCAGTGTTGACACATGAAAAGATATACTTAAATATTTACAAAATGTGAGGGGGTGTACTCATTTCTGTGACATACTGTAGCAGAGAAGGTTAACATTAAAAAAGGTACAAGACCCTTGTCTCCCCTATTATTCATATTGACACTGGAAGTACTAAATAGGAATATTAGACAAGATAGAGATAAAAGGCATGGAAATTAAAAAGGAAAAAATACAAATTACAGGCATTTGCAGATGATTTAGTTTTTATTCTGGAAGATCCACACACAAGTAATAAAAAAATAGAGGAATATGGTGAAGTAGCAGGATTGAAAACAAATACAGAAATACAGAAACAAATACAGATATTAGTTAAAAATCTCACAGATATGCAGAAAAAAAGAGTTAGTGAAGAGAATAGATATTCAGGTTACTAAGAAAGTAAAATACTTAGGGATTTATTTGACAGCAAGATGTGTAACTATTAAGGAAGATAATTATTATAAACTGATGCAACAAATTAAAGCAGATTTGGAGAAATGGAAAAACTTGCAATTATCATTGATAGAATGGATAGCTACAATAAAAATGAATATACAGGTGAAACTTGAAAAATTAGAATATCATGCAAAAGTTCATTTATTTCAGTGATGCAACTTAAAAGGTGAAACTAATATATGAGGTAGACTCATTACATGCAAAGCCGTAATGAGTTCAAGCCGTGATTTACCATAATTGTGATGACAGTGAGAACAATCAACCAATGGAACAGCTTGCCTCAGAAGTTGTGGGAGCGCCATCACTTGAGACTTTCAAGAAGAGATTGGACTGCCATTTGTCAGAAATTGTGTAGGGTCTCCCGCTTGGGCAGGGGGTTGGACTAGATGACCTACAAGGTACCTTCCAACTCTGATTATCTGTTATCTGTTATCTGTCTTGATTCCACTTGGTGAAATGATGAAAAAATGCATTAGAAGATGCTTCCCTGGAATGATGAGAAAATGTCCCTGCAATGCTGTCAGTGAAGCAACTAATGCTGCTCAGAATTCCTTGATTTAATTGAACTTTCTGTATTGCTACCACATAAATTGGAATTGAAGATAGAATTTACATCCGTTTAAAGAACTTGAATTTTTCAAGGGTTTATAATGGAATGTGGATGCTCTGGAAGTACTAAACAAAAATCTCATTGTAACAAACGTGAACATTGGTGGGTTCAAAAATGACATTGTCATAATTCCAAGAATTATGCTTACATTATCAGAAGGGAAGATTTCTCTCTTCAGTGGATACACTACCCAATACAATCACTCTTTGCTGTCAGTATACATAAAGTGAAAGTACAGTTTATGGAGAATGTGCTAAGTTATCTGGACAAGGTAGTATCCCAGCATGATCAACTGTCTGGCACTGTGAGCGAAGTAAAAAGAATGAAAACATTAAAGTCAGAAGTGGTATTCAGCAGGTTCTGACCAGTTCTGGAGAACCAGTAGTGGAAATTTTGAGTAGTTAGGAAAACCGGCAAATAACACCTCTGACTGGAGATTTTACAGCCATGCCCCTGCCATGCCCACCAACCCACGCCCACAGAACTGGTAGTAAAAAAATATATTTTTTAAATTTTATTTATTTTGTCAAGCAATTATAAGATAACAGGTATAAACATGGTTATGGATACATGAAATGGATACATATAAGAAAAATAAAAAGAAACAATAGGACAGGGACGGTAGGCATGTTGGTGCACTTACGCATGCCCCCTACAGACCTCTTTGGAAAGGGGTGAAGTAGACAGTCTAAGATTAAAGTTTTTAGAGTTTGGAGAAGAAATCACAGAGACAAGTAGAGTATTTTGAATCCCACCACTTGAACTATGCCGGCTAAGATTGGACCTAAGCATAGTTCATAAAATCATATGTTACAACATCTTACCAGTTAATGAATATTTCAGCTTTAACTGCAACAACACAAGAGCACACAACAGATGTAAACTTAATATAAACCACTCCAAACTTGATTACAGGAAGTATGATTTCAGCAACAGAGTGGTCAATGTCTGGAACTCACTACTTGATTCTGTTGTCACCTCTCAAACCCCCACTCCTTAAACTAACCTCTATTGACCTCACCACATTCCTAAGAGGTCTGTAAGGGGTGTGCTTAAGCGCACAATCGTGCCTACCATCCCTGTCCCATTGTCCCCAATTATTAGTTCCTATTTCTTATATTTAAACTTTTTGCCACCTATCCAATTCAATATTGTATCCAAAATTTTTAGCCAATGAATTGTCTCCTTAACTTGTTCTTCCTCCATTTTGAAATCTAATAGGTATTTATATGTTACTTTTATCAGTTTGTCATCTATCCCCACTAATACTTTATCTAGTATCATTAGTTCTCTACCCCACATTTTCACATCCTACATATATCGTGACTGTAGTTGTAAGTATGACCACCACTCCAATTGTTCTTTTAATTCCAATCTGGTTTTCAATTCACCCTTTTCACTTAGTATATCTTTATAAGAGACAATTTTCCTCATATTTATTAGATTTGGGTACACCAGCACTTCTAATGTGGAGCTCCAGACTGGTATTTCCATATAGTTTTGTTATTTAATTTTGTTCAATACTGCCAATAGGGCATGCCTTATATAATGTCTTTGAAAGTATTGATGTGCTGTGTTTCTTTCATACCACAGAAATGCATGCCACCCTGCTTGCATATCATGGCCCTCCAGTGTTAATAATCTCCTATTCCTTAAGATTATCCATTCTTTTATCCATGTGAGTGCTGCAGCTTGATAATACAGTTCCCAGTCAGTAAGGTTCTTGAGATCCTTATCAGTTTCAAGATGTACACAACTTATTCCAATCATGGCATAGGATTTTGCGCTATTTCATTTTTTGGGTGAGGTTAACTTTTGAGGCAGGATGATAACAAAGGCCAAGGAAACAGTTGGTAGATCAGTTCCTTGGAACCTCTCCAGATAAGGAGATGACAGAATATTGCCCACAAGTTGCTTCTTGTGACAAAATTGCACGACAGTTTTCTTTGGATTTGAGCACTGGGAGGCAATAGGATTAGCCAGCTTCTTTCAACTTTGGAGACTTTTAAAGGACACTAAGTTAACAAACAAATACTTTCTAATTACTATCAGAAATCACTTATTAATTATTTCTAAGCTATTAGAAACTTTTGGAAGAACAAGTTTGAAAAGCTTGTTTGAAAAGGGTACCATTCAATCCAAAATAAGAATTCAGATAAATCTAAATAAATTTAAAACCATCTGCCTGGAGTAGTCCCACAGCAAGATAGATGGCAAATAAATTTAGCAAATAAATAAATAAAAATAAAATATTGGAACATTTCTAATAAGATTTAGAATAATTATAAAGTACAAACAGCTGATTTTTATAAGACAGCAATAGCAGCCCTCTCTAAGCAGTTTACAGTATCAGTATATTTTCCCCAGCAATCTAGTTCCTCATTTTACCAACCTGAAAAGGTTGAGTCAACTTTGAGATGGTGAGAATTGAACTGCTGAACTGTTGGCAGTCAGCAGAAGTAGCCTGCAGTACTGCAATATAACCACTGTACCACCACAATTTCATGATTTCAAAAACTGGGTGCTAAAGGGGACTAAAGATTTTAGGTAGAAGAAATATATATATAAAGACCACTAAAATAATACAAAACATTCTGAGAATAAAAATACCGAAGGAGGCTTTTGAAGAATGGAATCAGAAAAGAGTAGGCATGATATCAATAATGTAAGTAATGATGTCTGCTTCTATGGATAGACAATGTCCAAAAGATGACATTGAAAAAATATTAGATGTAGAACAAATTTTATCTTACAGAATAGAGATGGTATAAAAAGTGGATTTATAATTGTCAGAGCAAGAGAATCAGTTAGAAAAAGATATTTCACTGTACCTAGAAAACCAATTTGCTGAAGTTTTAAAATTCAAATGATAGACCTGGATATTTGGATAAATGATAGACCTGAATGACCTGGATATCTTTTTCCTACTGGATTTAAAAAAAGATGCTTGTTGAACCCTTGAAAAATTCTGTGAAAGACAAAGAATAAATTAAAAGAAATCACAGCCATCAATATTTCAATGAGCCAAGGATTCAGACTTTTAATAAAGAAAGGAAAGAATATAAAATTGGTTTATCTGATCAAGATTAAAACAAATTATGTTGTTACTTCTGGCAACCTCCTTATGGATTTTCTATTGACACCAGAATAAGAGATGAAATATGGGATTAAAAAATTAAAGTTTATAACTTTAGAATGTGTGAAGTGTTACAAAATTTGTAACACTTGAGATAAACATTGGCAGTCACTCCTTTTTAAATATTTTTTTATTTATTTTCTTTTTCCTTGCACTTTCTATTCTTTCTTTAAGTTTCATTTGTATCAAAATTTACTATTATAATTAAAAATCTTAATTGTATGTATAATATGTTATAACTATATGTATAATGTGTACATTTTTATGAAGGCACTGGCAACATCCACGATCTTGTTAAGTTCAACCCTTTATTTACTGTAACTATTATTATTTATTTATTTATTTTATTTTATTTTATTGGACTTATATGCTGCCCCATCTCTGAAGACTCGGGGCGGCTCACAGTTAAAACATACAAATACAATAAATAATTAAAAAGAAATGAAATCACTATAAGGTCCAATAAAACCGAATTAAAAATTAAAACTGTCCCATGCCCCCGGTAAGGTAATCACAGCCCGACTTGGTCAAATAGCCAGGTCTTCAAATCGCAGCGGAAGGTGCGGAGGTCAGGGGCCAGGCGGAGGTCCAGAGGCAGTTGATTCCATAAGTCGGGGGCCACCACAGAGTAGGCTCGCCGTCGGGAGACCACCAGCTGACATTGGCTTGCCAATGGGACCCCGAGGAGCCCCTGCCTGTGTGCCCGTACAGGGCGGTTGGTCCCCGATATCGGTAGGAGGCGCTCCCTTAAATATTGTGGACCCATGTCGTGCAGGACTTTGAATGTTAAAGCCAAAACCTTGAACCTCACCTGGAGTGCAACCGGCAACCAATGCAAGCCGCGCAGGAGGGGGGTAATATGGGACAATCAGGTAACTCCCATCACAACCCGCGCGGCAGCATTCTGCACCTGGTGCAACTTCCGGATGGTGTGCAAGGGCAGTCCTACATAGAGAGCATTGCAGTAGTCGAGTCACGAGGTAACAAGGGCATGAATGACTGTATGCAGGGCATCTTGGTCAAGAAATGGGCAAAGCTGGCGAACCAGCCGGACCTGGGCAAAGGCCCCTGGCGACGGCCCCACCTGCTCCTCCAACTGGAGCCCGCGTCCAGGAGGACCCCAGGTTCCGTGCCCTATCCACAGGGGCAACACCACTCCCCTATGGTCAACGATGGACACTCTTGACTGGACCGAGATGCCGGTATGTACAGCCACTCAGTCTTGGCCGGGTTGAGCGAAGCATGTTTCCGTCCATCCAGATCCGTACTGCATCCAGACAACGAGTCATCACAGAGAGGGCATCACTGATTTGGTTTGGGGTGGAGATGTATAACTGGGTATCATCAGCATACTGGTGATACCTCACCCCAAAACCACGAATGATCTCACCCAGCGGTTTCATGTAGATATTAAATAAAGGGGAGAGGACCGACCCTGAGGGACCCCACAAGTGAGCACCCTCGGGGCCGACCTCTGTCCCCCTGCCAACACCGATTGCGACCACCCAGAGAGGTAGGAGGAGAGCCACCGAAGAACAGTGCCCCCCACTCCCAGCCCTCGAGGCGCGCAAAGGATACCATGGTCGATGGTATCAAAAGCCGCTGAGAGGTCTAATAGGACCAGGACAGAGGAAAAACCCCTGTCCTGGGCCCTCCAGAGATCAGTGTGACCAATGCCGTCTCCATGCTGAAACCAGGCCGGAAGCCCAATTGGTACGGATCTAGGTAGTCTGCTTCATCCAGGAAAAGTGGAAACTGCTGAGCCACCACACTCTCAACAACCTTCGCCAAAAAACGAAGGTTGGAGACTGGACGGAAGTTGTCTAACACGGTCGGGTCCAGGGCAGGCTTCTTCAGGAGGGGCCTCACCACCACCTCTTTCAAGGCAGAGGGAAAGACACCCTCCTTTAATGAAGCATTGACCACTGCCCGGAGCCAACCTCAGGTGACCTCCCTGGCGGCATAAGCCAGCCAGGAAGGGCACGGGTCCAACAAACATGTGGTGAACTCAGACACCGCATAATCCTGTCCACTTCATCCTCGGAAACAGGGTCGAACTCAGCCCAGATCATCAGCCAGACTACTTGCACCACGATCCTCAGACCACTGCAAGGTGGAGCACAACCCGCCCCGAATCCGTGTGATCTTATCTATCAGATATTGACCAAATTCCTCAGCCCTTCCCCGGAGAGGGTCCACCACCTCCCCTGGATGTAAGAGGGAGCAGGTGGCCCTAAACAGGTTGGCTGGGCGGTTATCTGCGGACGCTATGAGGGTGGAGAGATAAGACCTTCTCGCCACCCCCATAGCTACCAGGTAAGTCCTTATATGGGCTCTTAACTGGGCTCGATCGGCTTGGGAGTGGGTGGCCCTCCACCTGCTTTCTAAACCCCTTATTAACTAGTAACGCAGTAGCTGCTGCTTGCGCTAATTGGCTGATAGGAACGAGCAACAGCTGACACAGTCTGACAGCTCACTTTTATATCGCACGCTGTCAGATGGCTCAGCCAATGGGAGCGAGCCTTGGTTCCCACTCGGCTCTGTCGAACGCAACACCCCTTCCCACCAGTCAGGTGCATGCATAGTCCTTCAGATAGGCGGGGTGCTGTCTAGTCCGGCTGGACCTTCGCAACTTGGCTTGCCCGGCTAATGAAGAATGATCACATGCAGGGCTTGCAGATGATGGGAACATCACTGGATTAATCTCATAGCTGACTCGGCCTCGGATGAAGGAGCTTCTAAAGGTAGGTCGACCTCTCATGGCGGCTCGTTGTCAATTGTTTTGTGCCTCGGTGTGTCGGCCACTCTGAGTTTGGGTTGCTGTGCGCCAGACAGCTCGCTATCTGCCAGTTCCTCCGGGAACTCAACCCACTGCCCTCTCACATGGTCTATGTGCGGGTGCCAAACTCAGCCATCCAGTAGACTTATTTTATAAGATTTTGGCCTGGTAATGGCCTTATTTTATCCAGAAGCCACAAAGGATTACCCACAAAATTCCAGGCGTAAACTAAAGCCCCAACCCAGAAACCCCTAATGCCACTAAATGAGTCTAGAGGAACATAGGGGGCATAATTGGGGTGGAGTCTGTCCACATGGTTTCTCAACCTTCGCCCCATTAACATCTTTGCTGGGGAATGATTGGTAACTGTGCTGGGGCTGACATGTTGCAGTAGCAGGTACTTTGCCAACTTAGCATGCCAGTCCTCACCCTCCAACTGCCCCAGCACTTCTTTGGTGGCCCTTACAGCTCTCTCTGCTTGGCCATTAGAAGCCAGGTGGTAGGGCGTGACAAGCGCATGTCTGATGCCCCAGTGTGCCAGGAACAGTTCAAAATTAGCAGCGGTAAACTGTGGACCATTATCTGACACTAGAATGTCAGGAAACCCATGGGTTGCAAAAAGGTGATCTAATGCTTTGATAATCATCTCTGCCATGGTAGAATGCATGAGGACCAACTCTACCCACTTCAAATATGAGTCCACAAGGATAAGGAAGGTACGGCCCTGAAAGGGTGCCGCAAGGTCTATATGGACCCTAGTCCATGGAGACTTAGCTGACTCCCATTCCCCAGGGTCAGCAGCTAGAGGGGCACATCTGGCATGCCCTAACTTTTGAGATGATGTCAGACTCTATGCCTGGCCACCAGACATAACTATGGGCTAAAGCCTTCATGCGGGCCATGCCTGGATGGCCCTCGTGCAAACAGGTTAATATCCTAGGTCTCAGGTGGCTGGGAACTACTACCCTGCATCCCCACAATAGGCAGCCCTGTTGGGTGGACAGTTCATGCTGTTTGGCCCTGAATGGCATAAATGGGGCATCTAAAGGCCCTTCTAGCCACTCTCTCCTCACCCAATCCAACACCTGTAAGAGAATAAGATCATTAGAGGAAGCTTTCGCAACATCCGCAGCCGTAACAGGTAATTGGTGATCATCAATTAATACTATAGATGAGGAAAGGGTGGGATCGACAATTTTGTCTGGCAAGGGGCAATGGCTTAATGCGTCAGCATGCCCTAAGTGTTTGCCCACCCTGTATGACAAGGTATAGGAATAGGCAGTCAGGAACAATGTCCAGCGGGTCATCCTAGGGGACAAAACAGGGGGACTTTGTCAATCGCCTGACAGGATACCAAGGAGAGGCTTGTGGTCCATTACTAAATAGAAGTGGTGGCCATAAAGAAACTCGTGGAATTGTTTAACCGAGGCAACAGACACCAAAGCCTCCTTATCAATTTGTGAATAATTTCTCTGTGTCGATGACATAGTCCTAGAAATAGGGGCTTCCACTCTGCTTGGTAGTATGTGAGCCAAGACCGAACCTATACCATACGGAGATGCGTTGCAGCAGAGAATCAAGGGTAGCTGGTTGTCAAATTGAATCAAAACACTGTCAGAAGATAGCACAGCTTTGACGGCATCAAAAGAGTCCTGCTGTGGTTGTCCTCACGACCATTGAGCTTGTGAGTCCAATAACCTGTGAAGCGGTTCTGCAGTAGAAGCCTTGTGAGGAAGGAAAGAGGCATAGAAATTTAGGAGGCCTAAAAAGGCTTGTAGTCCTTTTTTTGTTGTTAGGGACAGGAGCTTCTTTAATGGCTTTAACCTTAGAGTCTGTAGGGTGAATCCCATGAGCCTCAATGCGGTAGCCCAGAAAATCAACTTGGGACACACCAAATTTGTATTTGTCTCTTTTTAGTTTGATGCCTGAGGCCTGGAAGCAAGTTAGGACTCATCTAACATGTTGCAGAAGGTCTTGCTTGTTCTGCACAGAGATGATAATGTTGTCAAAATATGGTATGACACCAGGGATACCTTGCAGCAACCGCTCCATAAGGCATTGGAATATGCCAGGAGTCACAGAAACCCCGAACTGTAAACGTTTACATTTAAAGGCTCCCCTGTGCGTCAAAATGGTTTGGGCCAAAGCAGTTGTTTCATCAATAGGCAGCTGTTGATAAGCTTGGGCCATGTCAAGCTTAGCAAATGTGGAACCCTTTTCCATTGAATGGAGGAGATATTGAATGACAGGCACAGGGTATGCGCTGGTGCTCAAGGCTCTATTCAATGTGCTCTTGTAGTCAGCACATATTCTGATAGAGCCATCCTTTTTAATCGGGGTCACTATAGGGGTTTCCCAAAGTGCATAATCCACAGGCTCTAGTACCCCTTGGGATATCAATTTATCAATTTCTTTATCAACTTTTGGTTTTAATGCAAAGGAACACGTCGGGGCTTCAATCTGATAGGTGTTATTGCTGGGTCTAATGCAAAAGAAATTGGGGAGCCCACATAATGGCCTAATCCCTTGTTGAAAACACCTTTAAACTCTTCAAGTAATGATTAAATGTCATGGTGTTGAGTGCTATATATACCAGTTACCTTAAGACCTAAAGCGTCAAACCAGTCTAAGCCTAGTAAACTAGGTAAAGTACCTTCAAAAATAGTAAGAGGTAAATGTCCTTTGAATTCCTGGAAGTTAATTGCAAACTTGCCTGTTCCAATGACTGGTATGTTCCACCCTTGATAGTCTTTAAGAGACAGATTGCAAGGTTGAAGTTGTTTCTTGGAGATGGATGGAATCAATCTCTTCAGGGTGCTCCAGGAAAGTATGGACAGAGAAGAACTGGTGTCAATCTCCATTGGACACTCTTTACCTTCTAATGAGATAGTTACATGCAGTTTATTAATGTGCAGTTATCATGATAAATTGTTTAGAGAGTCAGTGGGAGATGCTCTAGTAACAGTAAACCATTCATCCCTGTGTTTCTGGTATCTAGGTGGTGGCAGAGGCTGCGATTGTGGTGTTTTCTTTGCAGATTTACAGACTCTAGCTATATGGCCCTTTTGCTGGCAGTTTAAAGAAATAGCAATTCTAAACTGACAAGTGGGTCTTAAATGGTTACCCCCACAACTTAAACAAATTACTTGCGCTGTAGGAAACTGTTGTGGTTTGTTTCCTGAATTCTGGCCTCTTTACTGTTGAAGTTGTTGGTGATTGGTGAGGCGATTAACATCTTTGCCATAATCTAAAAACTCATCGGGGTAAATTCTTCAAAATGAATGGTGGATATCTCAGCTGCTTGAGCCTCTTCTGTGGCCATTTTTAAAGTGAGATCCCCTTTTGCTAGCAGACATCTTTGAGGTCTGAGGTCTCTCACTCCATAAACCAATTGATCCAGCAGCATGTCATCAAGTTCTTTAAAACTGCATTGCAATGCTGCAGTTCGGAGAGCCGCCATATACATACTAATGGTCTCCCCTTCCGCTTGTGCCTGCCACCTAAAGGCAAGCCGCCTCATGATTTGAAAAGGCTTGGGGGCATAATGGTTACTGAGGATTTCCTGGAGGGCTTCCCAGGAAACCTCTTTAACAGATTGTGGCACCAATAAAGCAGTGGCAGTGTCGAAGACAGCTGTCCCACAGAAACTTAGGAAATAAGCTTTTTTTCTGTGATTCAATATGTCCGCCAAGTCAGCAGCATCTAAAAAACTTTCAAATTGATTAACGTATGAGTACCACTTCTCCGTTGTGGGGTGAAAACATGGGAACGCTGGAGGGGAAGACATCACGTCAGCCTGCTAAGGTAACTTCGTGCACTCGAATCTTCGAAGCTTCGGTGCTTCACTGCATTGATCCTATCCTCATCGCCAATTTTTTGAAGGCACAGGTGACATCCACCATCTTTTTAAGTTCAACCCTTTATTTACTGTTATTAACTAGTAACGCAGTAGCCACTGCTTGCGCTATTTGGCTGACAGGAACGAGCAACAGCTAACGCAGTCTGACAGCTTGCTTTTATATTGCGCACTGTCAGACAGCTCAGCCAATGGGAGTGAGCCTCAGTTCTCACTCAGCTCTGCCAAACGCAACATACATGTAGATGTTGATGTATATATTCTTAACTTGGGACTAATTCCAACAGATCCCAGGAGTAAGAAATTAAGAAAGGGTGGAAGGGGGAAGAGAGAGAAGTTCAGGACCTGATGCTTTCTTTTTTTCTTCTACTTGTTATGCAGGTGCTGATTTAATTTGTTTCTTAATGGCTAACCCCATATTATTCTTCAATGAAGGATTCCACACACATATTTTGATACTAAGACTCTCTGTGACTATTTACAAAACTTTAGTGACCACACATTAACCTTTCGTGTCTGAAAGTTTTGATTCTTTCAGATCTGCAGGATTTGGTACAACAGTATATAGAGAGGACATGCTGAGATGAACAGTTGGTTTTAAAGCACACAGCATGTTCTAAATTAAGTGTAAGGCACAAAGATATTGAGCAATTAAATTTAAGCTGCATTGGGGGGAGAAAAAACAACAAATAAAGGTAGAGAATAGCAGGAAGCTTGGAATATTTGAAAGCAATGGTGGAATTTGGATATAGAAATTGTTAAGTTTGCATGAAGAGACAGACACGAAGTGCTTCAAGCTCTTAGTTTATTAGTGACTACAGCTCAGAATGGACCCAATTTGGCTGGGCTGCGGCTGCTACTTATAGCCAGCAGCCGCAGTTGCCAGCCAATCATAGTGCAGGGTTTTCCCGCACTTTTTAAACCAATCATTTCCAACATTTTACAAGAACAGTTCAAACTAAACCAATGACTTCAAACCTACATACATAACACCCCTCCCCACTAGCTTCAGTCCATACTCAAACCCCAACCTATCTAATGTATTCTTTTAAATAGGTGGGGCTCTTATGTGTACGTTGAGACCTAGGTGGTTCAGATGTTTTAAGGTTCTCACCTTGTGAGAGAGGAAATGTGTCTGCTGACATTTCCTTACTTGGACTTGTAGTAATGGTAGAACCTGTTTGGTTACTACAACCTGGTGTCTCCTCCCAATCCATCTCCAACCCAATGTCAGCACCTAAATCAGGTAGTGATGTGCAATCTTCCATTTGTGAAAATGGTTGTTGGTAATGTGACAGGTTTTGGGATGGTTCCTGTCGTGTTAGCTCGTTACACATGGGGTTGACTCTTACTTGTGATTACTCTCATAATCCTCCCCTTCCCCTAGAAGAGGCAGTAGGTATGGGAACCAGAGAGGAGCAAAGCGATGCTCCTGAGGCAATCTGGATCTTAACTGATCAATGTGCCTGCCCAGAGGACACCATCCTCCGTTTGTACCCTGTAAGACCTGGGGCCTGTGATTTGGGTTATCTCAGCAGGAATCCATAATGGTTCACCCATGAGGTTCTTAGCATAAACAGAATCACCCACAGTGAAAAAGTGCGAATTTTACTAGTGGAATATAGTGGTGCATTGGGTGCGTAAGTGGGATGGAGGCGGTCAAGGGGAGACCTGAGTTTCCTACCCATCAACAATTCAGCTGGGGTTAAATTAGTTGAGGGGTTGGGAGTGATATGCTGAACACTGAGAAGTTTTTCAACTCTCTCAGTGATATCCCCTGGACCCAATTGCTGAAGTTTTTTCTTGGTAAATCGTACCATACATTCAGCCCGGCCGTTAGCCGGATGCCCAGGGGCAGTCAGAGCATGTCTGATACCCTGTTGTGCAAGATATGATTCAAAAAGGTTGGATGTAAATTGAGGGCCATTGTCAGAAACAAGCTCATCAGGTAACCCATGAGTTACAAAAAGCTTTTTAAGCTGTTTGATGACAGCTTCAGTTGTGGTGGATGCCATAGGGATAACCTCCAGCCATTTGGAATATGCATCAACTATAATAAGGAAAGTGTGCCCTCTGGTAAGGCCAGCAAAATCAATGTGAATCTGGACCATGGGCCCTAGGACATTCCCATTCCTGTGTGGGGGCGAGAGGTGGGGCAGGCCTGACTACCTGACAGTTGGGACAAGATGCAACCCAGTTTTCAACCATTTTGTCAATACCTGGCCACCATACATAACTCCTGGCCAATCCTTCATTCTGACAATTCCCGGATGACCTCATGTAACATTTCAAAAACCTCTTTTGTAGTTTTGCAGGAATAGCCACCCTGTTATCCCACAAAATACATCCTCTTAATACAGATAATTCAGTTTGCCTGGATTTAAAAGGTTGGGCGAGTTGAGGTAGATCTTGAAGAGGCCAACCTTTCTTAACCCAGCCTATGACAGGAGCCAATAAAGGTGTCTTTGGTCGTCTCTTGGCAATTTGAGCAGCATGTACTGGAAGTTTGGCAACAGTTTCTAGAAAAAAGGTGTGAGTCTCAGGAACAGGGTCCTCAATGTGTGAAGAAAGTGGGCAGCGACTCAAAGCATCTGCATGCCCAATGTCTTTACCAGGTCTGTGGATCAGTTTGTATGAATAAGCAGCAAGAAATTCAGTCCATCTCAGCATTCTTGGTGACAGGATCATGGGCATTGGTTTGTCCCCTGCCATAATGCCTAAAAGAGGTTTGTGATCTGTGACAACAGTAAATGTTCTCCCATATAAATACTCATGGAATTTCTTGACAGCTGCAACAATTGCCAAGGTTTCCTTGTCCAGTGGCTGTAGTTCTCTCTGCTTTAGTCAAGGTGCGAGAGTAAAATGCAATAGGAGCTTCCCTCCCACTGGGGAGCATGTGGCTCAACCCCCCCCCCACTCCAAAAGGGGAGGCATCACAAGTCAGAACAACAGGAAAGTTCTCAGAGAACTGTATCAGCACAGCATCAGACGTGATTAGTCTCTTGATATTGTTAAATGCAGCTTGTTCCTTCCTCCCCCAGACCCAAGCAGATTTTTTGTCCAGCAACCTATGTAGGGATTCTGCAATGGTTGCCTTCTGAGGTAGAAACATAGATAGAAGTTGATGAGTCCCAAGAATGCTTGCAAATCTGTTTTGCATTTGGCCTGGGGGCTTCTTTGATTGCCTGAACCTTTGCCTCTGTGGGGTGGATGCCATGTTTATCAATCATGTAACCAAGAATTCCACTTTATCTGTTCTAAGTGTGCATTTTCTTCTTTGACTTTTAACCCCGCTTTTTTGAATCTAGTTAAGACTTCCCTGAATCTCGGGTATTGAGTGTCATTTTCAGCAGAAATTAAAACATCATCAAAGGGCACCACCCCTGGCACCCTTGTAACATTCTTTCCATAAGGCTTTGGAAGATGCCTGGTGCCACGCTTACTCCAAATTGCAATCTTTTGCATTTGAAAGCACCTCTATGGGTCACAATGGTTTTGGCTTCAGCAGTGGCATCATCAACTGTTAATTGTTGATATGCCTGTGCCAGGGTCCAACTGGCAAAAACTGTGCCCCCTCCAGAGAGTGTAATAAATGATGCACTACTGGAACTGGATATGTGCTCTGTTGTAGCGCATGGTTCAATGTCCCCTTGTAGTCTCTGCAGATTCTCACAGACCCATCAGCCTTGACTGGTGTGACTATGGGTGTC
>CM019155.1:67945481-67960558 GCA_009733165.1 Naja naja
AAGGGCAGCTGACCAAAGCATCTGCATGCCCAATGTCTACTTCAGGTCTGTGGATCAGTTTGTATGAATAAGCAGCAAGAAATTCAGTCCATCTCAGCATTCTGGTGACAGGATCATGGGCGTTGGTTTGTCCCCTGCCACAATACCTAAAGGAGGTTTGTGATCTGTGACAACAGTAAATGTTCTCCCATATAAATACTCATGGAATTTTACAGCTGCAACAATGCAGGCTTCCTTGTCCAGTTGGCTGTAGTTCTCTCTGCTTTAGTCAAGGTGCAGAGTAAATGCAATAGGAGCTTCCTCCCACTGGGAAGCATGTGGCTCAAACCCCCCCACCCAAAAGGGGAGGCATCACAAGTCAGAACAACAGGAAAGTTCTCAGAGAACTGTATCAGCACAGCATCAGACGTGATTAGTCTCTTGATATTGTTAAATGCAGCTTGTTCCTTCCTCCCCAGACCCAAGCAGATTTTTTGTCCAGCAACCTATGTAGGGGTTCTGCAATGGTTGCCTTCTGAGGTAGAAACATATGATAGTTAATGAGTCCCAAGAATGCTTGCAAATCTGTTTTGCATTTTGCCTGGGGCTTCTTTGATTGCCTGAACCTTTGCCTCTGTGGGGTGGATGCCATGTTTATCAATCATGTAACCCAAGAATTCCACTTTATCTGTTCTAAGTGTGCATTTTTCTTTGACTTTTAACCCCGCTTTTTGAATCTAGTTAAGACTTCCCTGAGTCTCTCGTAATTGAGTGTCATTTTCAGCAGAAATTAAAACATCATCAAAATAGGGCACCACCCCTGGCAACCCTTGTAACATTCTTTCCATAAGGCTTTGAAGATGCCTGGTGCCACGCTTACTCCAAATTGCAATCTTTTGCATTTGAAGGCACCTCTATGGGTCACAATGGTTTGGGCTTCAGCAGTGGCATCATCAACTGTTAATTGTTGATATGCCTGTGCCAGGTCCAACTTGGCAAAAATGTGCCCCCTCCAGAGAGTGTAATAAATGATGCACTACTGGAACTGGATATGTGCTCTGTTGTAGCCATGGTTCAATGTCCCCTTGTAGTCTCTGCAGATTCTCACAGACCCATCAGCCTTGACTGGTGTGACTATGGGTGTCTCCCACCTGGAGTGATCAGTGGGCTCTAAAACCCCTTGGGCTATTAGTTTATCTAATGTGCATCAATTTTTCCTTTAAGGCAAATGGACCCTTCTGGGTTTTAAACGGATTGGTTGTACCTTGGGATCTAGGTTAAATGATGGGGGTCCCCAAGTACTTGCCTAATCCGTCACTGAAGACCTCTGGAAACTCAGACTTCAAGGCCTCTTCCCACTCAGTGTTGCTCACGTGATTGATGCCAGTCACCTCATGCCCAACGGGTTGAACCACTCAAGGCCCAGCAGACTTGCGGTCCTTGTCCACGATGGTCAGTGGTGGTATGCTTGGTGTGGCCCTTGAATTTCACGTTGAATTCTCTTGTTCCAACTACTGGAATCTTGTTCCTTGGTAGTCTTTAAGAGTCAATGCTTGCTTCTTGAAGTGCTTCTTCTGGATGTTGGGAAGAAGTCTGTGAATAGTGTCCCATGACACCATAGATAGGTATGAGCCTGAGTCCACTTCCATTTGGCAAGGCCTTCCTTCAATAAGTACCTTGACATGCACTTTTCTGCTTCTTAAAGGTGATGAATGACCAATAGTTACTGTTTGATGAGTTTCATTCTTCCCATTTGCTTCTGTGCTGTGCCCCATTTTCTCACTGAGGTTATTAGGCTTAAATTCTTTGTCTTTGCTTGTAGCAAACTTTTTTTGGTTGGGTGGAGTTCTGGATGATTTGCAGACTCTTGCTAGGTCTCCTCTTTTATCACAATGGAGGCAAATGGTGTCTAAATCTTGCATTCAGTGTGGGGGTGGCTTCCCCCACAACCTCTGCAGTAGAATTCTTGCCTCTTTCTTCCCAGGTCTTTCTTTTTCCGCTCCATTCTGAGTCTGTAAATTCCTTCCTCCACCTCACTACAGTCTGACTCAGAATCTATTTGCTCACAATGAGTTGTTGTGGACTTTTCCACATCAGGATGGCTTGTGGCCTTGTTAATTTTCTTCATGGCTGCTGCTGAGGACTTGGTAGCTTCTGCTGAAGAGGCCTCTTCTATTGCTTCCTTCAGCGTTATCTTAGGTTTCAGTAATAACTTGCTCTGCAGCACCTTGTCTTTAAGGCCCAGAACAAATCGATCAGATGGCCTCTTCTAAATTGTTAAATTCACATGCACCCCCAATGTCTCTTAAACTTGCCATGAAGTCGTTTACATTTTCGGTTTCCCCTTGATCACGACGGTAAAACTCGTGTCTCTTAATGAGGCACGATACTTATGGCGCGTAATGGGCTCTTAACAGTTTTTCTAAGTCAGGCCATTCCATTACCTTCACGTCTGCAGCTCCCGCCAATGCCTTTGCCATCTTGAAAACTGCCGGACTGCAGTGCATGAGAAAGACCGCCCTCTTCCGCTTCTCGGAAATGTCGGCAAGATCGTTTCCCTCCAGATACATTTGGAAACAATCTGCATACGACTCCCAGTCTTCTGCCGTCGGATCGAACGGGGCTGGGGGCGTGTTCAGTGTAGCCATCTCGCTCTCCTTCTGTTCCGCGTTGCCATCTTCTTCAGGGGAATTCCACCTTCGTCACCAGTGTTAAGTTTGCATGAAGAGACAGACGTGGAGTGCTTCAAGCTCTTAGTTTATTAGTGACTACAGCTCAGAATGGACCCAATTTGGCTGGGCTGCAGCTGCTACTTATAGCCAGCAGCCGCAGTTGCCAGCCAATCATAGTGCAGGGTTTTCCCGCACTTTTTAAACCAATCATTTCCAACATTTTACAAGAACAGTTCAAACTAAACCAATGACTTCAAACCTACATACATAACAGAAATAGTGTCCTTGTCTGAAATCTGCTCTCTCTCTCCCACTCCCTCTCCCTCTCTCTCCCTCTCTCCCTCTCCCTCTTCCTCTCCCCTTCCTCTCTTTCCATAACTTTCATTGAATTAACATAAAGACTTTAAGTGAAAAGTTTAATTTTTACTATGTGAAGTAAGAAGCCAGCAATTATTCAATATTTTTTTAAAAAGTAAGTGAAACATTTGCTCGTATGGATAGCAAGGACACAAGCAACCATTTATGTTGCTGTATTGAGAAAATAGTTTTTTTGTTGCCCTTAATCATGCACCCAGCAAATGTTTTAAGAGTTTTAATGTTTCTTAAAATTGTTGATGATTTATGACTTCTTCACATATTCTATTAAGTAGAGATTACAGTTAAAAAGTAGACAATACACACATAAATTAATTTTCTTGAATATACTATATATGCCCCCACCAAAAGTGGCAGGTCAAGCTATATATAAAAACAAGGAGCAAACCATACTTACTGACATTGAGTAACCTCTTTGATTGCATTTGATTTTTCTAGAAGCAGGGTAGCAATAGCACTTAACACTTCACAATGGTTTTACAGCCCTCTCTAAGCAGTTTACAGAGTCAGCATATTGCCCACAACAATCTGGGTCCTCATTTTACCCACCTCAGGTAAAGGATGTTATCTCTGAATCTCTCTCTCTCCCTCTCCCTCTCCCTCTCCCTCTCCCTCTCCCTCTCCCCCTCTCTCTCTTTTTGTGTGTGTGTTTGTATGTATCTCCTATAGCAATTCCAAGGATGCCTGTGACCAAATAAATAAACAGATATTAAGAGTTAGTCTTTATATTCTGTCTTGATACTCTTTGTTGAATTTTTGGAGATAAAATAAGAAATATTCCTTACAAAACAGCATATTTACATGAGGGCCTAAAATTTTTGCAATTAGGCCAAAATTTGCAATAAGTGGGAAATGAGTAAATCCAAAGATTCCTTTAAAGATGTCTGTAATATATTTACATAATTATATAATATAGTCATATATTATATAGTTATATAGTTCTTTGTGAAGTTGGCTGTATATTCTAGGCATTCTATATTTAGTCATTAACCATGTAAAATTTAAATGAGTTTGTTTCAAGGAGATTGATTTTAAGCTTTAGTTTTGAGCCTTGTGACATTCCTGACCTGTTAGAGAAAAGAATGGGTACACTTTTTAGAAAATTTAAATTCAGAGGAATATAGCATATTCAATCATTTGCAAGCAACATTTGAGTTAAATTTGAGTTCGAACAAATTATTAGATTATGTATGCACATGTATGCATGAACACATGCACACATGCACGCACACACAGAAATAAATGTTTTGTAATAAGATATCAGAAAGATTTGTAGTAAGTGTTTTTGTTAAAAAAAATTGTTCTCTATATTGTTTCCTATTTTGCATTCGTAAATTTATTTTCATTTATTAGTGCTCCCAGTGTCTGGAACACCAATAAGTAGCAGAAGATAATTAGGGATTCCATACCCCAAAATTGCTGATATCAGATGGCTGTCTGGATTTTTGAAATGTTTATATGTTAGTCTTAGATACATAAACTTTGTCTGGGACTTGGTGGGCCTATGTGGATTAGAATTTAATTTTTGGATACCTTGGAAAGAATGTTTATCTGCAACTCCAATTCAAAATGATTCTAAACAGTTCACTTCTTTTTCAACAAGAAGGTAAAAAAGAAAAGAAAAAGAAAAATCAATACAAGATAACCATTATCATTTATAACTAAAATTATAAGGCATTCAAATATTAAAACTCAGCCCATAAAGGAGGTTTGCTGCTCAGATTAGTTTTATTCCCAGGATTCATTTAAAAAGCCAGTGTCCAAGGCTTTCCTGAAGCTCAACAGTCAGGGCTAATCTGTTCTTGGATGACAAACTGTTCCAAACATGAGGTCTACAATAGAGAAAACTTCTCTTTTACTAGATAGTGACAATTCCTAAGAGAAGGGATTCAGAATAAACATACTCTTCCTGATTTTATTGGATGGGTAGAAACCACTGGGAGAAGTAATAAACAGGGCTCTAGAGCTGACAATCAGCACCTCAAATTGCATCTGGAAGGACTTGCTAACCATTATAGCTGTTGAAGATGGGGTGTTTTGTGGGAGAACTTCATAATTTTCATCATTATTTAAGAAAATACATTCTGGGAGAGGGCGGGGCTGACGTTGAGGTGATACGATGCATCCCAAAGGACTCCATGGAGGATTAGGCCAAAATTCGAACCACAGGAGGTTTGGGTGGACTTAAATCACCTTGGAGGGGTGATGAAGTAAGAGAGCACATTCCATCAATCTCAGGAAGCCTGTAAACTTCCAGATTGATCTGGAGAAAGGCTCTCAATACAGCAGTGAGAAAGGGACAGCCATTGCATGCCTGATCAAAGCCAGGACCGCTGACTGATTTGAAAGTGCACAGAATGAGGAACAGTATGAATGATCTGGATGAGAGATTTCTAACTTCCAATTGCTATTGAAGAATGAGCCCCCAGGAAACTACCTGGGAGAGAGTGGAACCAAAAAAAGAGGAGGTGGTTTGTTTTTCCACTCCCAAGGAAAGTGGCAGCTAAGCTGGAGAACCATTTTTAAAACCGGAAAGAAGTTTTTTTCCTTTTAAGTGAGTGAAAGTTTAAAATTAGGAAGCTGGACTGTACGTAGACCTCAAATATAATATTGGCCAATCTGGAAAGCTGTTAGAGACTCTAAAACTTGGATATAAAGAAATTTTCTTTTCTTTTTACTTTTTATAGAAAATGTGGACTGGATAATACTATATATAGAAAGGGGAAGAGAACCAGAGCAACAGTGAAACCTGCTGGCAGAAGCAGAAGGTGCAAGGCATTAAATATGTATGTATGTATGTATGTATGTATGTATGTATACACATGCATATATAATATGTGTGTGTGTGTATGTGTCTGTGTGTCTGTGTGTATGTATGTATGTATGGATGGATGGATGGATGGATGGATGTTATTCAGCTTTGTTCAGGTATTTTCCCACGTCATTATAGTTGTGCTTTTAAAGTTGTAGTGAAGTTTCGGCAGAATTTCAACTTCCATCATCAGGCTTGTGTATTGGGTTTGTCTGTGTGTCAGGCTTTCACAGCCATTTCTGTTTTAAATTTGGTGCTAGCCTTGTGGTTTGTTAGAATGGTTTTTTCTTCATCCTGATTGGTTGGGAGTCTTGGTCTGTGTTTATTGGTCTTGGAGTTTGCTGTGTTCTGCTTGATTGGTGTTTCTAATATCTTCTGTCTATTTTGTAGCATTTTTTGTCTTGATTAGCTGGCAACATTGTGATTCGTGTATTGGGGGCTTTTAGCATGGCTTGGCTTCAGGTGAATGGCTGCTATCATTTATTAGGAAGCTAGGTTTCATCTGGGTGGCTGGCTGGGGTGTGTTTGGGCTGGAGGTATCAGGGGGGGTCTGTTTGTGCCCAGGTGTTTGTTTGGTTTGTGGTGTGGAGATTTTTTTTGTTTGTGAGTGCAGGCTTCCAGATAATTGACAGTCTGGTGGAGTCATCTCTTCTATTCATGCTTTCAGGTCATTTTTCAATCTCTATGGCTTCTCTGATAATTCTGTAGCGGGGTTTTCCATAGTGGCTAGGGTTTTGGTGCCATTGAAATTGATGCTATGACCTGTGGCTTTCATGTGTTGGACTAGTGAGGAAGTGCGTTCCAGCTTTTTTTACTGCATTTTTGTGTTCATTCAGGCGGGTACTTATTCTTCTATTGGTCTGTCCGATGTATGTGGCAGGGCATGATGCACAGGGGACTTCATATATGCCTTGGTTTTCCAGTTCAGTTTTATCTTTGGGGTTTCTTAGGATGGCTGCTATTTTTCTGTCTGTTTTGAAGGCAGGCTTGATGTAATGCCTGTGTAGTATCTTACTGATTTTGTCTGTTGTACCTCTTATGTAGGGCAAGGCAGCTGTTCCATAGGTCTGTTCATCTTCTAGGTCTCTATTATGTCTCAGTGTGTTTTTGTGGATCAGGCCTTTTGCTTTTGTGGAAGCCATTGGCTGTCAGTACTTTGGTCAGGGTGCATACATGATAAGAAAGCCCCCAACAACCCCCAACAACACCTGAAACAATTAGTAGAGAAACCTTCTGACAGTGAGAACAATCACTGTCAGCATTTGCCAAGAACTGGATCTTTTAATCAACAAACCAGGCTACTCACCCTTGTAGTGTTGCAATTATAGAGTTTATTGCTGTATTCTCAATCATGGCTAAGAGCTTCAACAACGAATAACCATGAAAAGTCAGGGTTGAGAATAGTTAACTCCCAATATTGTTTTATCCATCCCTGTCCAATTATCTAGAATCTACCCCACCCTAATCCATCCATTACCTAATTATCCACACCACCACCCCGTGCCCAATTAAACCATGCCTAAACTAATATTACATTCCTCCCTCCACCCTGCCTTCCATTAATAACAATTATCAATTCGCCTCAAATCCAGCACTGTGTTAAAGCCAAATCCTCCCACAGTTCCACAGTTCAAAGAGGGATCTGTCTATATTATCTGAGTTCCAAGGCTGCAGTCCTCTCTCACTCCTAAACTGACATCTGAGATCCAAGCTCCGAGGCTGTGGAATGTCACCCTGTCATGCCCCTGGTAGAGACTGACTCGGAGTGAGAGGAGGAACAGCCAACAGGGAGTGTGTCAGAAAATAGATTTTCTGGTGTGCTGTGCACTTTACAATGTTTAGATTTGAAAAGTCAAATCTACCAATGGCAGCGTGACACCACATACCAAGTACTGGTTTGGGAAGCCATGCCCCTGCAGTATATAAGGGGCAGCCCAACTGCCATTTACCTCAGAGGTCTACATTTACCTGAGAGGTCTCGAGAGGTCTAAACAGAGGTCTAAAATGAGGTCTAGAGAGAAATCTTAACTGTCCCTTAAAGAGGCTGTTCAGCATAGGCGATCAGCTCTCTTTGTTGTCTCTGAAGAGATCTTTGATTCTCAAGCTGTCAGAAAGAAAGACTGTGCTGCAAAGACAGACAGTATCAAGAAACCTCAAGAAATACTGAAGCTGAAAGGAAAAGGACATTCCTAGGCTGAAGACTGCTTAACAATATTTCTGAGGATAAAGGGACAGAGAAACTTCAACTACATAGGTAAAACTAAGGAGACCTGAGAGGAAACCAGAAAGAAGAGAAGACACTGGTAATAGTCTTTCTGAGTGTTTATTTTGTTTGAACTGCTTGTTACAATAAATATAGATTTGAATTCACCTGGGCTCAGCTTATTTATATAATTTAAATGTATAGACAGAGTTTCAAGGTCCACAAATATTGATCAGGTCATAGGATTGATTAATAAATTCTAACAGAGTGGAAGTGTGACTCTGGAGGTCGTGGAGGAGGCTGGGGAAGGGCAGAGGCCAGCTGAGCAGCCAGGGGAGGACCCAGGCCCATCCCCTATCCATCCTAGGGCATGCAGGGAGGAGAGGATAAGGGAAAGAAGTGGTCTCCTCAGGAGGAGAGGGCCTTGATCCTCTTCATGGGCTGCAGGTGTGACAACTGAATAAGAGTTTGGACCTGTGTACTGGCAAACACTGGAAACAAATCCTGTAAATATCTCTAGTTTATAGTTCCTCTCTGAGTTTGGCGTCCTTCCCAGTGTGTGTTATCTGTGGACATCCTCCAGCCCTTATCTTGCCTGGTTTGTGAAGCTTTTTTCCTTCTTTGTGTAACTGTGTGGGAGTTTTTTTGTCTTCCATCAAAGATATTCGGAGCTTGGAAGCAAACTGAAGGTATAAAAGGGGCTTCATCTGTTTTTTGTGACTGTGTTTGTTTTGTATCCCACCCTGGGTCATCACATTTTGTTTCCAAACATTTTGTTGTGATGCAGGATTAGCCCAGGCCTTTGACAGATTAGGCCATGCCTGCCTAGGCAGAAAATAGGTAGATAGATTAGGGAAGGGATAGAGAGAGAGGGAAAGAGATAGAGAGAAAAGAAAGAGAGCGGGGGGAAAGAGAGAGAAAAAGAGAGGGAAAGAGAGAAAGAGAGAAGGAACAGACAAGAAAGTAAAGAAAGAAAAAGGGAGAGAGAAAGGAAGAAAAAGGATAGACAAAGGGGGGGATGGAAGGAAGAGGTAGAAAGAAAGATAGAGAATGAAAAATATACTTTCCCCATTTTGGGGTATTTTAAAAGCTTGCTGTGTTTCTTTTTTCATATGGACTTCTTGGAGACAAATTAAGTCAAATTTTTGAGCAGGAAGAACAAGTCCCACAGGACTCCCAAGAAAAAATGGGGTCATATTAAGAACCACAAATGGAACACCCTTGGAATCTAAATATTTCTGTACCCACAACCATTATGTCTTGCTGACATAACCCTACTCTATTCTTCCATATCTAGAATACAGTAGCCTTCAGGAAGCAGGATGGGACCTCTATCACATCCCATGTTTAGCCTGGGGTTAAAATGTATAGCTGGGTATAATTTGCATCTTGATGATTCCTGACCCCATACTGATGAATGACTTCTCTCAGCTTTAAATATATGTTCCACAGGAAAGATAACAGAATGGAGTCATGTGAAACAGATGGCTTTGAGGTTCATGCTTTCTCTCTGCTAATATCTTCATTGAAATATCCCTTTCAGGCAAAATTCTTTCACTCTCAGAAGCCATTCAGTATGATACTAGATCAAAATTAGACCATCAAAACAGTAAAGGAATTTATCTTTCTGGGCTCTAAAGTTGACTAAAGTGGTGACTGCAGTCCTGAGATCAGAAGACATACAGCACTTGGAGGAACTACAATGCCTGGCATGAATAACATCTGGAAGAGTAAAGACATCAGCCACACAACCAAATGTAGATTAGTTTACACAATAATTTTTCCAATTGCTACTTATGGCTGTGAAACTTAGAGTCTGAAGAAAAGGTAGATAGAAACCTTGAGCTGTGATGCTGAAGGTGACTATTACACATCACATGGACTGCAAAAATAAAAACAAAGAAGTCCCAGACTTAACCTCACCAAAAAATATCACTTGAAGCCAATATTGACAAAGATAGCTGTCATACTTTGCTCATGTCATGACAGCTGACTCATTCAAAAAGTGAATCATGCTGGAAGTGGTCAGCAGAAAAAAGAGAGAGGTCACCCTAATGCCTGATGGCTAGACTCTATAAAGCAGGGATGTCAAACTCAGGCTGGGCAATCCGCCCATGATGAGGTCAGATCCAGCCTGCGCAGCCATTCTGGAAAATGTAAGGGACCATCCTGCATTGCTTTGAGTTGGCCCACACCATCCAGATGGGTGTGCATGTGCACAGGAGGAGATGGTGCATGTGCTCAAGGCCCATTCTCTGCCGCCACATGCAGGGCAACCAAACTAGTCTGTGGGACTATGGTAAAAAAAAGTAGTTTAGACCTTCCAACCACATGAGATCTTTTTTTTGTATATGTGAGAAGTTGGAAGGTCTGAACTATTTTTTTATCATAGTCCCACAGATTACTTTTGTTGCTCTGCATTTGGTGGAGAATGGAGCTGGAAAGCAGAAGGGATGTGCTGCCCTGGGGTGGGGAGGGTGGGGGTTTGGCATGGGTGGCCTGGCTGAAGGGCCCTCAAGTAAGCCATTATTGGGTGGGTGGGGTAGCTCAGCACTCCCTGCCTTGCTTCACCCTCTGCCACTACCTCATTTCATTCTTTTTCATTCTTCACCATTTCTTCTCCTTGCTCACCTCTGTAATGGAGCAAGAGGTCGAGCAATTCACTGGTGCAGCAGCCACAAAGTGAGGCAATGTGGGGGTGGAGGACAAAGCTAGGTGGGGGGGCAAGATGCTACCCCCCCATATCCTGCACTGGCTTACCTGAGCATCCTGTAGGCAGGCCATCAACTTCCTGACAACTACCTCATCTTGCAGCAGCTCCAGCAGTCCTGTCCAGGACCCACATGAGTCACTCAGCCTCCTGCTCTATTGTGACAGGAAGGAAGGCTGGCTGGTGTTCTCATGGAGTCCTGGATAGGGTTTCTGGAGCTGCCAGGCAGTTATCAGGACAATGATGACCTGGTTGTGGCCCTCAAGAAAGCATGCAAATAATTTCATCATCATCCTATCCAGTTCCTTGAAAAACTTTCTATTTATTAGTATTGGGATCGTCTGGAATAAATACAAGACTTTGGGTAATATATTCATCTTAATTGTCACGATTCTTCCTAAGAAGGATATTTGCATTTTATTCCAGGTTTCCAGATCCCTTTTGATTTGCTTTAAAAAAAATTTATCTTCCCATAGCATTATTGTTTTCGCCCTCATCCAGATTCCCATTATCTCTTCCAATTTTTTTTGTTTAGAATTTGTTATATTTTTAACTAACATTTTAGTTTTCCCCTTGATTACTTTTAATCCTGCTAATTCCCCCAATTTGTTTATCTCTTGCATTAGTACAGGGCCCGTCTCTAGTGGTTCTTCTATTATGAATACCATATTGCCTGCAAATGCCTGTACCTTATATTCTTGGTTCTTAACTTTTATTTATTATTATTTATTTATTATTTGAACTTATATGCACCCCATCTCCAAGACTCGGGCTGCTTACAGCTAAAAAACAGGAACAATAAATAGTTAAAAAACAATTAAATTAACTATAAGTTCAAACATTATACAACCCTAAAACCACCCCTCACCCAAAGGGGTCACAGCCCGGTTGGTCAAACAACCAGGTCTTTAACTCACGGCTAAAAGGTGCGGAGATCGGGGCCGTGCGGAGCCCCAAAGGCAGTTGGTTCCAGAGGTCAGGAGCAGCGACAGAAAAGGCTCGCGTCGTGGGATCGCCAGGCGGCATTGACCACCGACGGACCCCGAGGAGTCCTTGCCTATGAGCTCGCACAGGGCGACCGTATTTGATATTGGAAGAAGACGCCCTTAAGTATTGAGGACCCATGTCATGAAGGACTTTATATGTTAACACCAAACCTTGAATCTCACCCGAGCGAACCGGCAACCAATGCAGGCTGCACAGGAGGGGGTCGATGGGAGAACCGGGTAACTCCATCACCACCCAGCGTCGCGATTCTGCACCAGCTACACCCGGATGGTATGCAAGGGCAGTCCCAAAGAGAGCTGCTGCAGAAGTCGTTTGGTAGGAGGTAACAAGGGCATGAGTGACCGTACGCAGGGCGCCCCGTCCAGAAAAGGGCGGTTGTCGAACCAAGCGGAGCTGGGCAAAGGCCCCCTGGCAACAGCCCCACCTGCTCCTCCAGGGCCGTACATCCAGGAGGACCCCAGATTCCAGCCCTATCCACAGGGGTAACACCCCCCCTATGGCCAAAGATGGATAATCTAAACTGGGCGGGACGCCGGTATGCACAACTCAGTCTTGGCGGGTTGAGTCGAAGCATGTTCCGCTCATCCAGCTCGTACGCATCCAAACACCGAGTCATCAGGGAGAGGGCATCACTGATCTGGTCTGGGGTGGAAATGTACAGCTGAGTATCATCAGCGTACTGATGAAATTTCACCCCAAAACCACGGATGATCTCACCCAGCGGCTTCATGTAGATGTTAAACAAAGGGAAAGGACCGACCCTGAGGGACCCCACAAGAGAGCACCCTAGGGGACGACCTGACCCCCGCCAACACCGATTGGCCGCCCGAGAGGTAGGAGAGAACCACGAAGAGCGGTGCCCCCACTCCCAACCCCTCAAGGCGCAAAAGGATACCATGGTCGATGGTATCGCCGCTGAGAGGTCTAATAGGACCAGGACAGAGGAAAAACCCCTATCCCGCCCTCCAGAGATCATCCATCAGCGCGACCAATGCCGTCTCCGTGCTATACCGGGTCGGAAGCCCGATTGATCGGATCTAGGTAGTCCGCTTCATCCAGGAAAAGCGGAACCTGCTGAGCCACCACACTCTCTCAACCTTAGCCAAAAAGCGAAGGTTGGAGACTGGGCGAATTGTCTAACACAGTCGGGTCAGGGCAGGCTTCTTCAGGAGGGTCTCACCACCGCCTCTTTCAAGGCGGCGGGAAAGACACCCTCCCTTAAGGCGTTGATAACTGCCCGGCCAACCGCAGGTGACCTCCCTGGCGGCATAAGCCAGCCAGGAGGGACCGAGTCCAATAAACATGTGGTGGAACTCATTCGCCGCATAATCCTGTCCACTTCATCCTCGGAAACGGATCGAACTCATCCCAGATAACAATAGCCAGACTCCCTGCACCCCTTCCCCAGACCACTGCAAATCAGAGGACAACCCGTCGAATACGAGAGCAATCTTATCCGACAGATGTTGAACAAATGCCTCAGCCTTACCCACTTGGTCCAGCCCCCCCTCTGAATGAAGGAGAGCAGTAACCCGAAACAGGCGGCGAGGCGATTATCTCGGGGCGCTATGAGAGTGGAGAGATAAGATCTTCTCGCCTCTCTCATAGCTACCAGGTAAGTCCCAATAAAGGCTCTTAGCTGGGATCGGTCGGACTGGGAGCGGGTGGACCTCCTGCTCTCTAACCCCTCCGGCGGGCTTCATCTCCCGGAGCTCCTCAGTATACCAAGGGGCAAACGGGATCCACGGCGTAAGGGGACGCATGGGGACAACCCTGTCAAGAGCCTCTGGCGCAGCCGTTGCCAGGCCACTGCCAGATCCTCGGCAGAGCTGTGGGCAAGGGAAGAAGGAAAAAACCCAGTTCTGCCTGGAACCTCTCAGGGTCCATCAGAGCCTGGGCGGAACCATCTAAGTGGCTCCTCATCCCAGCAGTGGGGGCGGCCTGTTGGAAGACCAGCCGTAGGAGATAGTGATCAGACCATGGAACAGGCAAAGTCATAATAGTGACCTGCCCTCTGTCACTCCGCCACTGTTCAGAGACAAAAACTAGGTCAAGAGTATTTCCCCTCCATGAGTAGGGCCTTGAATCAATTGGGTCAGGCCCATGGCCTCCATGGAAGCCATGAATTCCTGGGCCAAACCCGACCCACCCCAGGGAAGGCAGATTAAAGTCCCCAGAACCATAAGGTCCGGGGCTCCACGCCACCCGGAGAGGAGATCGAGAGCCCAGGCAGGGCTGCTGCCACACAGCTGGGGAAAGGTATGCTAGCAGCAGACCCACCCGCCCATTAGGCCCCACCTCAGGAGGAGAATCTCACTCCCGCCTATCTCTGCAACAGAGACCTCCCTTGGAAACAAGGTCTCCCGAACAACCACGGCCACCCCACCACCCCTACCCTGGGCCCGTGGCGGTGCAAAACCGAAAACCTGGTGGGCATAAATCAACCAGAGGGACACCCCCTCTGGGCCCAACCAGGTCTCAGTGATGCAGGCCAGGTCCGCCCTCCTCCTCAATGGTCTCCCGAAGAGGAGGGACTTATTAGCCACAGACCTGGCATTAAAATACACCAACCTGAGCCCAGGGTCCTAATCCCGCCCCTCGGGAGAGGTCATAGGGTCGGAGCGCAACCGGCTTTAAATGTCAGTGCGTGATCCCTAAACCGATATGGCCCTATGCCTCGTCGTCCTCTTCCAATCCCGACCACCCTGGGAATCATGGCCCCATCCCGGGCCGAGGCCCGACCCCAACCCCCACCTCCCGCCACCCCGGGCTGCAAAATGACCCCTCCACCCCCACCCCCTCCTAACCCTTTAAAACAACAATTAAAATTTTAAAACTCGACCCTTAACCCTTAATTTAAAATTTAACCCATTGATTGCAGCATGCCACCTCTCGGGATCCCAAGATCCGTCATCAAGGTAAGCTGTCGACAGTCCACTGGGCCAACTCAAAGACAAGGCGCAGTCCTGAGTGCCCACAGTTCGAGGCAGTAAGGTCCCATAACAGTTGACAAAATTCATAAGGGTCAGAGTAAAGTATGGCCAGGTGATGTTAAAATATCCAATGGAGAAGAAAGGTACAGGCAGTAATCAAGCGTTCCAGTCTCATAAACGGTCTCTCACTCCCGTTCAGGAGATGGAATAAATGGCAGCTCTCCTGCGTAAACCAAACAACTCGAAAAACTGTAGGGTCGATGTTAAATCCTCTACTCTCTCACAGAGGGATAGTCCTCCATCGTCCTCACACAACAATGGGACCTGTCCAATCAAGTCCTGGTAAAGGAGAGTCGAGGTGATAATGGACCGTGGCCATTGGAGA
>CM019155.1:67961558-68222541 GCA_009733165.1 Naja naja
TGTTTGCTGTGTTCTGCTTGATTGGTGTTTCTAATATCTTCTGTCTATTTTGTAGCATTTTTTTCTTGATTAGCTGGCAACATTGTGATTCGTGTATTGGGGCTTTTAGCATGGCTTGGCTTCAGGTGAATGGCTGCTATCATTTATTAGGAAGCTAGGTTTCATCTGGGTGGCTGGCTGGGGTGTGTTTGGGCTGGAGGTATCAGGGGGTCTGTTTGTGCCCAGGTGTTTGTTTGGTTTGTGGTGTGGAGATTTTTTGTTTGTGAGTGCAGGCTTCCAGATAATTGACAGTCTGGTGGAGTCATCTCTTCTATTCATGCTTTCAGGTCATTTTTCAGTCTCTATGGCTTCTCTGATAATTCTGTAGCGGGGTTTTCCATAGTGGCTAGGGTTTTGGTGCCATTGAAATTGATGCTATGACCTGTGGCTTTCATGTGTTGGACTAGTGAGGAAGTGCGTTCCAGCTTTTTTACTGCATTTTTGTGTTCATTCAAGTGGTACTTATTCTTCTATTGGTCTGTCCGATGTATGTGGCAGGGCATGATGCAGGGGACTTCATATATGCCTTGGTTTTCCAGTTCAGTTTTATCTTTGGGGTTTCTTAGGATGGCTGCTATTTTTCTGTCTGTTTTGAAGGCAGGCTTGATGTAATGCCTGTGTAGTATCTTACTGATTTTGTCTGTTGTACCTCTTATGTAGGGCAAGGCAGCTGTTCCATAGGTCTGTTCATCTTCTAGGTCTCTATTATGTCTCAGTGTGTTTTTGTGGATCAGGCCTTTTGCTTTTGTGGAAGCCATTGGCTGTCAGTACTTTGGTCAGGGTGCATACATGATAAGAAAGCCCCCAACAACCCCCAACAACACCTGAAACAATTAGTAGAGAAACCTTCTGACAGTGAGAACAATCACTGTCAGCATTTGCCAAGAACTGGATCTTTTAATCAACAAACCAGGCTACTCACCCTTGTAGTGTTGCAATTATAGAGTTTATTGCTGTATTCTCAATCATGGCTAAGAGCTTCAACAACGAATAACCATGAAAAGTCAGGGTTGAGAATAGTTAACTCCCAATATTGTTTTATCCATCCCTGTCCAATTATCTAGAATCTACCCCACCCTAATCCATCCATTACCTAATTATCCACACCACCACCGTGCCCAATTAAACCATGCCTAAACTAATATTACATTCCTCCCTCCACCCTGCCTTCCATTAATAACAATTATCAATTAGCCTCAAATCCAGCACTGTGTTAAAGCCAAATCCTCCCACAGTTCCACAGTTCAAAGAGGGATCTGTCTATATTATCTGAGTTCCAAGGCTGCAGTCTCTCTCACTCCTAAACTGACATCTGAGATCCAAGCTCCGAGGCTGTGGAATGTCACCCTGTCATGCCCCTGGTAGAGACTGACTCGGAGTGAGAGGAGGAACAGCCAACAGGGAGTGTGTCAGAAAATAGATTTTCTGGTGTGCTGTGCACTTTACAATGTTTAGATTTGAAAAGTCAAATCTACCAATGGCAGCGTGACACCACATACCAAGTACTGGTTTGGGAAGCCATGCCCCTGCAGTATATAAGGGCAGCCCAACTGCCATTTACCTCAGAGGTCTACATTTACCTGAGAGGTCTCGAGAGGTCTAAACAGAGGTCTAAAATGAGGTCTAGAGAGAGAAATCTTAACTGTAGGGCTGTTCAGCATAGGCATCATCTCTCTTTGTTGTCTCTGAAGAGATCTTTGATTCTCAAGCTGTCAGAAAGAAAGACTGTGCTGCAAAGACAGACAGTATCAAGAAACCTCAAGAAATACTGAAGCTGAAAGGAAAAGGACATTCCTAGGCTGAAGACTGCTTAACAATATTTCTGAGGATAAAGGGACAGAGAAACTTCAACTACATAGGTAAAACTAAGGAGACCTGAGAGGAAACCAGAAGAAGAGACACTGGTAATAGTCTTTCTGAGTGTTTATTTTGTTTGAACTGCTTGTTACAATAAATATAGATTTGAATTCACCTGGGCTCAGCTTATTTATATAATTTAAATGTATAGACAGAGTTTCAAGGTCCACAAATATTGATCAGGTCATAGGATTGATTAATAAATTCTAACAGAGTGGAAGTGTGACTCTGGAGGTCGTGGAGGAGGCTGGGGAAGGGCAGAGGCCAGCTGAGCAGCCAGGGAGGACCCAGGCCCATCCCCTATCCATCCTAGGGCATGCAGGAGGGAGAGGATAAGAAAGAAGTGGTCTCCTCAGGAGGAGAGGGCCTTGATCCTCTTCATGGGCTGCAGGTGTGACAACTGAATAAGAGTTTGGACCTGTGTACTGGCAAACACTGGAAACAAATCCTGTAAATATCTCTAGTTTATAGTTCCTCTCTGAGTTTGGCGTCCTTCCCAGTGTGTGTTATCTGTGGACATCCTCCAGCCCTTATCTTGCCTGGTTTGTGAAGCTTTTTCCTTCTTTGTGTAACTGTGTGGGAGTTTTTGTCTTCCATCAAAGATATTCGGAGCTTGGAAGCAAACTGAAGGTATAAAGGGCTTCATCTGTTTTGTGACTGTGTTTGTTTTGTATCGGGTCATCACATTTTGTTTCCAAACATTTTGTTGTGATGCAGGATTAGCTTTGACAGATTAGTGCCTGCCTAGGCAGAAAATAGGTAGATAGATTAGGGAAGGATAGAGAGAGATAGAAAGAAGAAGGACAAAAAAGAAAAGGGAAGAGATAGACAAAGGGGGATGGAAGGAAGTAGAAAGAAAGAGAGAATGAAAATATACCCCATTGGGGTATTTTGCTTATGTTTCTTTTCATATGGACTTCTTGGAGACAAATTAAGTCAAATTTTGAGCAGGAAGAACAAGTCCCACAGGACTCCCAAGAAAAATGGGGTCATATTAAGAACCACAAATGGAACACCTTGGAATCTAAATATTTCTGTACCCACAACCATTATGTCTTGCTGACATAACCCTACTCTATTCTTCCATATCTAGAATACAGTAGCCTTCAGGAAGCAGGATGGGACCTCTATCACATCCCATGTTTAGCCTGGGGTTAAAATGTATAGCTGGGTATAATTTGCATCTTGATGATTCCTGACCCCATACTGATGAATGACTTCTCTCAGCTTTAAATATATGTTCCACAGGAAAGATAACAGAATGGAGTCATGTGAAACAGATGGCTTTGAGGTTCATGCTTTCTCTCTGCTAATATCTTCATTGAAATATCCTTTCAGGCAAAATTCTTTCACTCTCAGAAGCCATTCAGTATGATACTAGATCAAAATTAGACCATCAAAACAGTAAAGGAATTTATCTTTCTGGGCTCTAAAGTTGACTAAAGTGGTGACTGCAGTCCTGAGATCAGAAGACATACAGCACTTGGAGGAACTACAATGCCTGGCATGAATAACATCTGGAAGAGTAAAGACATCAGCCACACAACCAAATGTAGATTAGTTTACACAATAATTTTTCCAATTGCTACTTATGGCTGTGAAACTTAGAGTCTGAAGAAAAGGTAGATAGAAACCTTGAGCTGTGATGCTGAAGGTGACTATTACACATCACATGGACTGCAAAAATAAAAACAAAGAAGTCCCAGACTTAACCTCACCAAAAAATATCACTTGAAGCCAATATTGACAAAGATAGCTGTCATACTTTGCTCATGTCATGACAGCTGACTCATTCAAAAAGTGAATCATGCTGGAAGTGGTCAGCAGAAAAAAGAGAGAGTCACCCTAATGCCTGATGGCTAGACTCTATAAAGCAGGGATGTCAAACTCAAGGCCCGTGGGCCGAATCCGGCCCATGATGAGGTCAGATCCAGCCTGCGCAGCCATTCTGGAAAATGTAAGGGACCATCCTGCATTGCTTTGAGTTGGCCCACACCATCCAGATGGGTGCATGTGCACAGGAGGAGATGGTGCATGTGCTCAAGGCCCATTCTCTGCCGCCACATGCAGGGCAACCAAACTAGTCTGTGGGACTATGGTAAAAAAAAGTAGTTTAGACCTTCCAACCACATGAGATCTTTTTTTTGTATATGTGAGAAGTTGGAAGGTCTGAACTATTTTTTTATCATAGTCCCACAGATTACTTTTGTTGCTCTGCATTTGGTGGAGAATGGAGCTGGAAAGCAGAAGGGATGCTGCCCTGGGGTGGGGAGGGTGGGGTTTGGCATGGGTGGCCTGGCTGAAGGGCCCTCAAGTAAGCCATTGCGGGTGGGTGGGGTAGCTCAGCACTCCCTGCCTTGCTTCACCCTCTGCCACTACCCTCATTTCATTCTTTTTCATTCTTCACCATTTCTTCTCCTTGCTCACCTCTGTAATGGAGCAAGAGGTCGGAGCAATTCACTGGTGCAGCAGCCACAAAGTGAGGCAATGTGGGGGTGGAGGACAAAGCTAGGTGGGGGCAAGATGCTACCCCCATATCCTACACCTGGCTTACCTGAGCATCCTGTAGGCAGGCCATCAACTTCCTGACAACTACCTCATCTTGCAGCAGCTCCAGCAGTCCTGTCCAGGACCCACATGAGTCACTCAGCCTCCTGCTCTATTGTGACAGGAAGGAAGGCTGGCTGGTGTTCTCATGGAGTCCTGGATAGGGTTTCTGGAGCTGCCAGGCAGTTATCAGGACAATGATGACCTGGTTGCAGGGCCCTCAAGAAAGCTGGTGCATGCAAATAATTTCATCATCATCCTATCCAGTTCCTTGAAAAACTTTCTATTTATTAGTATTGGGATCGTCTGGAATAAATACAAGACTTTGGGTAATATATTCATCTTAATTGTCACGATTCTTCCTAAGAAGGATATTTGCATTTTATTCCAGGTTTCCAGATCCTTTTTGATTTGCTTTAAAAATTTATCTTCCCATAGCATTATTGTTTTAGCCCCTCATCCAGATTCCCATTATCTCTTCCAATTTTTTGTTTAGAATTTGTTATATTTTTAACTAACATTTTAGTTTCCCCTTGATTACTTTTAATCCTGCTAATTCCCAATTTGTTTATCTCTTGCATTAGTACAGGGCCGTCTCTAGTGGTTCTTCTATTATGAATACCATATTGCCTGCAAATGCCTGTACCTTATATTCTGGATTTCTTAACTTTTTATTTATTATTATTTATTTATTATTTGAACTTATATGCGCCCCATCTCCGAGGACTGGTGACACAACAAAAACAGGAACAATAAATAGTTAAAAACAATTAAATTAACTATAAGTTCAAACATTATACAACCCTAAAACCACCCCTCACCCAAAGGGGTCACAGCCGGGTTGGTCAAACAACCAGGTCTTTAACTCCGCGGCGAAAGGTCTCGGAGATCGGGGGCCAGGCGGAGCCCCAAAGGCAGTTGGTTCCAGAGGTCAGGAGCAGCGACAGAAAAGGCTGGTCGTCGGGGAAACGCCAGGCGGCATGACCCGGCGGGACCCGAGGAGTCCTTGCCTATGAGGCTCGCACAGAGGCGACGGTATTTGATATTGGAAGAAGGCGGCTCCCTTAAGTATTGAGGACCCATGTCATGAAGGACTTTATATGTTAACACCAAAAGAATCTCACCGGGCCAGCGGCAACCAATGCAGGCAGCGCAGGAGGAGTCGTATGGGAGAACGGGTAACTCCCATCACCACCAGCCCGCGCCGCATTCTGCACCAGCTGCAATCTCGGATGGTATGCAAGGGCAGTCCCAAATAGAAGGCGTTGCAGTAGTCAAGCCTAGAGGTAACAAGGGCATGAGTGACCGTGCAGGCGTCGGTCCAGAAAAGGCGAGTTGTCGAACCAAGGGCTGGGCAAAGCCCCCTGGCAGCAGCCCCACCTGCTCCTCCAGGCGAGCCGTACATCCAGGAGGACCCCCAGATTCAGCCCTATCCACAGGGGTAACACCTCCCCTATGGCCAAAGATGGATAATCTAAACTGGGCGGGGCCCGGTATGCACAGCCACTCAGTCTTGGCGGGTTGAGTGAAGCATGTTCCGCTCATCCAGCTCCGTGCCGCATCCAAACACGAGTCATCAGGAGAGGGCATCACTGATCTGGTCTGGGGTGGAAATGTACAGCTGAGTATCATCAGCGTACTGATGAAATTTCACCCCAAAACCACGGATGATCTCACCCAGCGGCTTCATGTAGATGTTAAACAAAAGGGGAAAGGACCGACCCTGAGGGACCCCACAAGAGAGCACCCTAGGGGCGACCTGACCCCCCGCAACACGTGCGACCGCCCGAGAGGTAGGGGAGAACCACCGAAGAGCGGTGCCCCTCCCAACCCCTCAAAGCCCTTAAGGGATACCATGGTCGATGGTATCGAAAGCCTGAGAGATCTAATAGGACCAGGACAGAGGAAAAACCCTATCGAGCCCTCCAGAGATCATCCATCAGCGACCAATGCCGTCTCCGTGCTATACCGGGTCGGAAGCCCGATTGATCTGGATCTAGGTAGTCCGCTTCATCCAGGAAAAGCGGAACCTGCTGAGCCACCACACTCTCAACAACCTTAGCCAAAAGAAGGTTGGAGACTGGAGCGAGTTGTCTAACACAGTCGGGTCCAGGGCAGGCTTCTTCAGGAGGGTCTCACCACGCCTCTTTCAAAGCGGGAAAGACACCCTCCCTTAAAGAAGCGTTGATAACTGCCGGAGCCAACCGCGATGACCTCCCTGGCGGCATAAGCCAGCCAGGAGGAACCGAGTCCAATAAACATGTGGTGGAACTCATTGCGCATAATCCTGTCCACTTCATCCTCGGAAACGGATCGAACTCATCCCAGATAACAATAGCCAGACTCCTGCACCCCTTCCCCAGACCACTGCAAATCAGAGGACAACCCGTCCCGAATACGAGCAATCTTATCCGACAGATGTTGAACAAATGCCTCAGCCTTACCCATGGGTCCAGCCCCCTCTGAATGAAGGAGGAGCGAGTAACCCGAAACAGAGGCGGCGGGCGATTATCTGCGGGCGCTATGAGTGGAGAGATAAGATCTTCTCGCCTCTCATAGCTACCAGGTAAGTCCCAATAAAGGCTCTTAGCTGGGATCGGTGGACTGAGCGGGTGGACCTCCACCTGCTCTCTAACCCCCTCGGCTGGCTTCATCTCCGGAGCTCCTCAGTATACCAAGGGGCAAACCGGGATCCCGCAGGCGTAAGGGGCATGGGGACAACCCTGTCAAGAGCCTCTGGCGCAGCCCGTTGCCAGGCCACTGCCAGATCCTCGGCAGAGCTGTGGGCAAGGAAGAAGGAAAAAACCCAGTTCTGCCTGGAACCTCTCAGGGTCCATCGAAGCCTGGGGCGGAACCATCTAAGTGGCTCCTCATCCCAGCAGTGGGGGCGGCCTGTTGGAAGACCAGCCGTAGGGAGATAGTGATCAGACCATGGAACAGGCAAAGTCGTAATAGTGACCTGCCCTCTGTCACTCCGCCACTGTTCAGAGACAAAAACTAGGTCAAGAGTATTTCCCCTCCATGAGTAGGGCCTTGAATCAATTGGGTCAGGCCCATGGCCTCCATGGAAGCCATGAATTCCTGGGCCAAACCCGACCCCACCCCAGGAAGGCAGATTAAAGTCCCCAGAACCATAAGGTCCGGGAGCTCCACAGCCACCCGGAGAGGAGATCGAGAAGCCCAGGCAGGGCTGCTGCCACACAGCTGGGGAAAGGTATGCTAGCAGCAGACCCACCCGCCCATTAGGCCCCACCTCAGGAGGAGAATCTCACTCCGCCTATCTCTGCAACAGAGACCTCCCTTGGAAACAAGGTCTCCCGAACAACCCGCCACCCCACCACCCTACCCTGGGCCCGTGGCGTGCAAAACCGAAAACCTGGTGGGCATAAATCAGCCAGAGGACACCCCCTCTGGGCCCAACCAGGTCTCAGTGATGCAGGCCAGGTCCATGGCCTCCTCCTCAATGGTCTCCCGGAGGAGGAGGGACTTATTAGCCACAGACCTGGCATTAAAATACACCAACCTGAGCCCAGGGATCCTAATCCCAGCGCCCCTCGGAGGAGGTCATAGGGTCGGGCCGCGCAGCCCGGCTTTAAATGTGGTGCGTGATCCCTAAACGATATGGCCCTATGCCTCGTCGTCCTCTTCCAATCCCGACCACCCTGGGAATCGCGGCCCCATCCCGGGCCCGGGCCCACCGGCCCCAAACCCCCACACTCCCGCCGCCCGGGCTGCAAGATGACCCCTCCACCCCCACCCCCTCCTAACCCTTTAAAACAACGAATTAAAATTTTAAAACTTCGCCCTTAACCCTTAATTTAAATTTAACCCATTGATTGCAGCATGCCACCTCTCGGATCCCAAGATCCGTCATCAAGGTAAGCTGTCGACAGTCCACTGGGCCAACTCAAGACAAGAGCAGTCCTGAGTGCCCACAGTTCGGCGAGTAAGGTCCCATAACAGTTGACAAAATTCATAAGGGGTCAGAGTAAAGTATGGCAGCCAGGTGATGTTAAAATATCCAATGGAGAAGAAAGGTACAGGCAACAGTAATCAAGCGTTCCAGTCTCATAAGCG
Organism: Naja naja; assembly: GCA_009733165.1. Taxonomy (NCBI): domain Eukaryota; kingdom Metazoa; phylum Chordata; class Lepidosauria; order Squamata; family Elapidae; genus Naja; species Naja naja. Next base: position 67,970,079 of record CM019155.1, read on the forward strand.
GTCTCTCACTCCCGTTCAGGGGCGGAGATGGTAATAAATGGCAACAGCTCTCTCACTGCGGTAAACCAAACAACTCGAAAAACTGTAGGGTCGATGTTAAATCCCTCTACTCTCACAGTAGAGGATAGTCCTCCATCGTCCTCACACAACAATGGGACCTGTCCAATCAAGTCCTGGTAAAAGGAGAGGTCAAGGTGATAATTAAGGACCGTGGCCATTGGAGAAAAAGATGGATACCTCCCCGAAAATCCGTAGAAATAGGGAGGAAAGGGGCCAGGCGGTCGAGTTTGCATAAGCGGCAGCAGTGAGCCAGCATAGCACCAGTTCGATGGCGGGGAAATCCAGAGGAGCCTAAACATCGGGCTCCTCACGAAGGCAGGTCAGGGCCACAGAAAATAGCCAACCGGGAAGACTATCCCATCCCCGCTAGGCAGATCACAGCCCACCCGACCCAGCCAACATCCAATAAAACCAGGAACCTGATAGAACCCAATGGGACCAGGATTCCTGGTTAAGTTCAATCCAGCCACTAGAAGAGGAAAAGCAGCAACAGCGTTTGAGGGTCTAAGCCTGGACCACCACAGCCCCAGACAGTCCAAACAGTCCAGGGGCTCGCTGGTTGGCCAGGAGTCCACAGTGGCAGTCTCAAACTTGCCACCACTTGAACCATGATTCCAGCTGGTGCAGCCTGCGGCCCCACAAACAGTCAGGCCACAAGGCCGCAGGGCTCACCATCCGGCGGAATCCTTCCTCGACCGGCCACTGCCTCTTCTCCGCAGCCTCCGCCCCGATACAGCCACTCCAGCCGGCCGAAATCCACAGCGGAGCCTCCACCAGGGCAGCCAGATTCGCTGCCCCGCTGCTCCAGCTGCCGCGCCAGCGAGGAGGGAGTCCACATCCCGCGCTCGACTTGCCCCTCCGACAGCACCTCAGGCATGTCCCTGCAACCGCCGTAGCGCCAGCAGAGCCGTTGTAGCCGCGCAGCCGCCAGGGAAGCCGCCAAGGGCGCCCGGGAGGCGCCGGGCCACCAAAGTCTCCCAAGCCACGGCCACCATCTCCAGCCCAGGAGAAGTGGTGATTCAAGCAGCGAGCGATTCGGCCGACCACCAGCTGACTTCGCCAGGAAAGCCGCCAAAGCCGCCGAGAAGAAGCCGCCGGGCGCGAAATCCCAAGCCACGGCAGCCGCCATCTCAGCCAGCCAGCCAGGGGAAAGGTGGTGAGTTCAACAGCCAAGGCGACTTGACCACCCAGCTGACTACGCAATCTGCCCAACTCCACACGGACCTTCCCACAAAATCCAGGTGGGAAAGGGCATCCAGGAAGTCCCCATGGCACCTTTGCCAACTAAACACAGACCCCCGGGAGCCGTCTCAGCGTTCGTCCTCCATCTTGGACATGCGCAATCAATCCTTGTTCCTTTTATGTTCCCATTTCCCCTAATTCTAACTAACAGTATTTCTAATATTGTGATGAACAACAATGGTGACAGGGGGCAACCTTGTCTGACCCCTTTCTCTATTTTGAACGTTTTGGTGATTTCCCCATTATATCCAAAATTCATTTTATTGATTTGCAATTTCATAAAATCCCAATTCAGATTATCAAACGCTTTCTGTGCATCCAAAAGATCAGTGCCATTTGATTTCCGGGTGGTTTTCATAATATTCCAATATGTTTATTATTGTTCTTATGTTATGTCTAATCTGCCTTTTTGGTAAAAATCCATTTTGGTCTGTATTAATTTTTTCACTAATGATTCCTTTTAATCTTTGTGCCATAATTGTCATAAATATTTTATAGTCTGTGTTCAAGAGTGATATTGGTCTGTAATTTTTAATTTGATTTATATTTGTCTCTTCTTTGGGTATGAGTGTTATGTATGCCTCCCTCCAGGAGTTGGGTATTTTCGCTTTTAATAATACCTCATTGCAGACCTCTAAAATGTATTGTTTAGTATATCTCCTATCTTTTATAAAATTCACTTGGATATCCATCTGGACCTGATGTTTTATTATTTTTTGTTTCTGAATCGCCTCTCTTAGTTCACCCATTGTTATTTCCTTGTTCAATCTCTCTCTTTTGTTCTCAGTTAACTCCTGAATGTTTCCTTCTTTTAGGTATTGTTCTATTTTGTTAGTTCTACTTTTCTTGTTTATATAAATCCTCAAAATAATTTCTTTAATTTCTTTCTTTTTCCAAATCAGCTTCAAGTTCCCCATTTTATCTTCTAAGTATTGTATCGTTCTTTTGCTCCTCTCTTTCTCAGTTTGTATGCTAACCACCTACCGGTTTATTTGCATATTCAAAATAGTTTTGTTTTGTGTATTGTAGCTTCTTGAGCAGTTCCTCTTGTTCAAGTGTGTTAAATTCGTTTTATTTGTATTAGCTCATCTCTAATTTGCTCATTGTCCGGGTTTCTCTTTTGTTTATTCTCTAATTTTTCAATTTCTTTTACTAGCTCATCCTGTTTTTTCCATCTTTCCTTATTTCTATTTACTGTGTATGCAATTGATATTCCCCTGATGTAGGCTTTAGTCATATCCCATAAATTCTGTAGTGATGTTTCTTCTTTTTTATTGAAGTTGAAAAAGTTTATTAATTCCTCCCTTATTTTTTGCAAATATTTTTCCCTTAACATTGTCTTCAACAACCATCTTTGTCCTTTCCTTCCCCCTTCTTTCCAAATTAGTGACATTGGGTTGTGGTCGCCCACATTTGTTAAAATTTTTTGTCTTGGATTTCCCTATTTAACTCACTATTTATCCATATCATATCTATCCTGGACCATGATTTATGTGGACTGGAGTGGAAAGTATACTGTGTAGTTCCTGGGTTTCTTTTCCTCCATACGTCTTCCAATCCTAGCTCCTCTGACATTTCAAAAATATTTTTGGTAGAATGTTCCGTTTTTGATACTGGTTTTGTCCACATTTGTAATCTTGCTTATTATCAGTTATTGCATTATAATCCCCCATTAGACAAATCCTTGTCTTGCCACTCTCTATCAGCTTCTCATATAAATTTTTATAAAATTCTTTTTGATTCTTATTTGGTGCATAAATTCCTGTTAATAACGTCTTCTTATTGTGTATCTCCGCTTCCACCATTAATATTCTTCTGTCTGTATCGTTGTATATAAATTTTGCTATAATATCCTCTTTTACATATAGTACCACCTCTCTCTTTTCCCTGTTAGGGCCATAAATGCTTTCCCAACCCTGTTCTCTAAGTATCTTTTATCTTGTTCTTTTATATGAACTTCTTGAAGGCATATTATGTCCCATTTTTGTCTTTCTAATCTAGTAAATATTTTTCTCCTTTTACTTGGGATGATTTAACCCATTAATATATTTAATTTTACCTGTTGTTTGACTCCTGGTTTTCACCCCTGTCTTTTCCCTTTTTCTTTCTTCCCCGGCTGCTATTTCCCTGTCCCCCTCCTTCCCCTCCCTTCTCTCTTCTCCTCGATACTAAGTTGTAGGTCCTCACGGCTCGTGTTTCGTGAATCTCCCCTGCTACTTAATTCCTCCTCTGATCCTCCTATCTGTTCAAAAAATCTTTGGGCCTTGGATAGGTTGTCAATCTTTGTTCTTTTCCCCTCCCATGTAACCAGGACCCTTTCAGGATCATTCCATCTAAACAATATGTTCTTTCTGTTTAGGTAGTTCATGAGGATTCTGTACTCTTTTCTTTGTTCCCTCACCCTTCTTGCTATTTGTTTTAGTACTATAATTTGTCTACCATTATAGTTTATGGTTTCCTCCCTTGTCAGTCTGTAAATTATCTCCCTGACTCTTTTCCTCGCGAACCTGACATGGACCTCTCGTGGAGCCCATGTCTTCTTGCATAGTTTAAAAACCCTGTATGTCTCGTCTATTTCTTGTATCATCTCGTCTCTCTCCTTTCGCAGTAGGGTTGCTAGCATTTCCATCATTATTAAGGTTAGGTTTTCCCCTCTTTCCTCTCCTCTTTATTTGAATGGGGGAAAAGGCAAGAATAAAGAAAAAATATTTACAAGATGATAAAAGTAGAGGTGGATTTGGACTCCCGGATTGGGAACTTTACTATAAAGCTGCAATTTTGGTATGGATAAGGAAATGGGTGAAATTAGAAAATAAAAGAATATTAACATTAGAGGAGTATGACCTACAAACGGGATGGCACTTGCTCTTGTGGAATCCGACTGATAAAAAACAAAGATATGCAATGATACACATAATATGTAAATCATTGATTAAAAATTGGGTGGAAATAAGGAAGAAAAACTACACTAAAATACCGAGATGGCTCTCAACAATGGAGGCAACTTTTCACCCCAACACATTGGACTTAAATAAAAAACCTAAATACTATCAGATATTGGACACAGAGGGGAAACTAAAAACGAGACAGGACCTGGAAACTCAAGGAATAGTGATAGACAATTGGGCTTACTTACAAATCAAAATGAGGTATAATAAAGACATAAAGGAATATGGAATAGAGACAAAGAATACAAATTTGGATAAATTACTTCTGGGTCCGGAAGAAAAACTGATATCCAAACTATATAACCTATTATTAGAACAAGAAAGAATAGGACAATTAGTGAAAGGACTAATGATAGCATGGGAGAAAAATATAGGATATAATTTGGACCTGAATCATTGGGAGGATATATGGGAGAAAAATTTGACATATACAAAATCCGTGGCATATAAAGAAAACCAGTACAAAATGATATATAGGTGGCATTTGGCTCCCGCTAGATTAGCAAAATTATTCCCACAGGCAAATCCAAATTGTTGGAAGTGTAAAGACAAAATCGGCACATATTATCATATGTGGTGGACGTGTGCAAAAATAAGGAAGTACTGGATGGAAATTAAAAACTGGATCGAGGATGTGATGAAATGTGAACTGGAGTGGAAACCAGAACTGTTCTTATTAGGAATGATAAAAGGAAATTTTCCCCCAGAGGACAAATACTTGATAACACATTTATTAACAACGGCCCAAATCTCTTTAGCTCAGAAATGGAAGGAACCTATAACCCCATCTATACAAATGGTAATAAAGAAAACATATGAATGTGTGGAAATGGAGAGGACTCGGACTACTATAAGGCATGGGACACATGGTACGACTGGGTAGAACGCAATGGAAGAGAAGAATGAGAGAAAGGGAATATAGGAAAACAAGGTATTAGAGTAAATAGAAAGAATTTATAGATAATAGGAGGTGCTATGTAATAATTTAGAAAGAGATATAGGAAATACCTAAAAATAACCCAAACCAAGCAAGATGGAAATGAAAATGAAATGAAAAAAGAGCTTTGGTGGCTCAGGCTGTTAAATGCCTGCTCTTAAGATCCAGCTGTCTACAATTACTGTAGGCTTGAATCCCTCCAGGCTCAAGGTTGACTCAGCCTTCCATCCTCTCGGGGTAGGTAAATTGAGGACCCAAGATTGTTGGGGGCAATTAGCTGACCTTGTAAAAATGCCGCTTAGTAATAAGCAGGCATATACAATGAATGAAGGCTATTGCTGAGCGCATTGGTTGTGCTCAAAAATTGTAAGCCGCCCTGAGTCTTCGGAGAAGGCGGCATATAAATGTAATTTTTAAAAAAATGGTTATGGTTATGTATAAACGTAATTTCACGCAGAAAAAGGTATATCCGATCTGCAACCCAAAACAAGCATTGTGCATTGTTTATGTATTTATGTTATTTGTAATTGTAAGTCTGCATTGCTTCTTCTTCCACCCCACTACCACCTCATTTCATCTTCCACCCCCCACTGCCTCCCTTGGTGGCTGCTGCACCAGTGCATTGCTCATCCTCCTGCTCTGTTACAGTGGCGAGGAAGGAGAAGTGACAAAGAATGAAGAGAAACGAAGGCGGTGAGGGGGTGGAGGATGAATTAGCTGCAAGCCACCATGGAGAGCATGGCTGGTGCCATTGCCATGAGGTGGGGTGAGAGAGCAAGAGAATGATTGTGTGTGTGATAGAGGGAGGGAGGGAGGGAGGGAGGGAAAGCACACTGCCACCAGCCCTGGTATAACCCTCCGAGGTTGGATCAGATTGCTCCTCTCCTCTCCCTCTCCCTCTCCCTCTCCCCCCCCCTCTCACACACACACACACACATACACACACTGGATTGGATTGCTCTCCTGCTCTCTTTCTCTCACACACACACACTCACAAACAGGTACACACACAGAGGTTGGATCGAATTGCTCTATTGCATTCACTCTCTCTGTCTCTCACTGCAGTGGCAGTGGTGGCACTTCACTGCCTGGCTGGTGGGGTGCTTCTCACTCAGCCACTTTCCCTCTTTCTTCTCCCTACTTTTCCACCTCCTTCAGACAAAAGCTGTGCTTTTTGTTTGTCCATTGCAGCGCAGTGCCCAGGATTTACTTTAACAGTAGTGGGGCTTGGGAGATGTTCAATCCCCATTTGTGATATGATGGAGAAGGTGGAAGGCAACCACCCCACCAGACCAGCCTGGTGGGGGTGGGTGGGAAACTGAGCAGCGCTGAAAGCAGCTGAAGGCTAACAGTAACTGCCCCCCCACCTCGCCTCACTCATCCTGTGGGATGAGCCTCTCACCCCATGCCCCACCAACCGGAGAACCCTGGATTGCCTCCCCAACCCCACCCAGCTGTCACAGGCACCACCCATGCAAGCAATGTGAAGCTGGCCATGCCCTGGGCCATGGCCAGTTGTCTGCGACCACTCCGGCCATGCCCCTCATCTCCACCCCCCTGGAGGACAACCACAATGCTGATCTGGCCCTCAATGAAATTGAATTTGACATCCCTGCTATAAAGGATGACATCAGGATGACCATGGTTGAAGGAGACAGTTTGAGACAGAGGAACATGGAGAGAGCTGATCCATACAATGACAGAGGGTCAAACTTGACTGAATGGATATTTTAACAGAGCCAAGTAACAAACTACTGATATAAGAATAAATAGATATTGTTATCTTGCTGTTCTTATAGCAATGTAAATTCTTACCAATATGAAATCAAATTTTGTCTTCTGCCACTTTAAGCATCTTTCCTGCTTCTTCAGTTTATTTTATTTTATTTTATTTTATTTATTTATTTGTCAAACATGTACAAGATAACAAGCATAGGTATGAACATAAGCATGAACAAAGGAAGTAAATACAGATAAATGGGGACAGTAAGACAGGGATGGTAGGCACGCTGGTGCACTTATGCATGCCCCCTTTAAAGACCTGTTAAGAATGGGATGATGGGGGTGGGGGTGGCTGCCAGAAAGAGTGGGTGTGTGAAAGGACAACTCCAGACATACATCTTCCCTACTATCATCCATGAGGCTTTTTGGAGCCGAAGGAAGCCTTGGAGGGACTTCCAAAGTTGAGGGTGTCCTGGGTAACCTATGCAGTGGCAGTCTGCAGTGGAGAATGGGAGCTAGCCCAGAACAAGCAGACAGATGAAGGACGATCAGTAATGGCTGACTAAGAAGACTGACAGCAGGATGAACAAGTGATGGAATAGCGGGACGACGGTGCATCAGAACTAACAGATCTGAATTCCAATTTTTCTTGTGAGTGAAGTGACAGAAGAGATCGGGAATGGAAGAATCTTGGAGTGAAAGTGGATAAAAAGAAACAGCCCTAGCTAAAGGCAGAGGGAGCAGCGAGACTAACTGTGGGCAAAAAGATCACTGAAAGCACAGAGAAGAATACTAGCAAGAGAGAAGGGAATTGCAAAGGATTTGGAGCAACAAGATGACCTGAAATATTATTGCTGTGTTGTTGTGGCCCAATAAAAGGAGCAGGACAGTGAACTAAATAGTTTTGATAGATTGGCATTTCCGGAGCTGAATCGTTGAACTAAAATGGACTCTTAAGAGTCAATGACACAGCACTTGAAGTACAGTGAAAGAGACTGGGAGATTGACACTGAAATTGAGAGACACCTATTGGTCACTGAGAGAAAAACTGAAGTGGAACTTTAAAAAAAGAGAGAGAATTAATGCTATTTCCCCCCCCATATAGTTGTGGAATCATTAATGTACTGTGCCTTGTATTGTTACTATTTCTGATGCTATTGTTAATACTTTTGCATCCTATCTTACCTATTAGAAATTAACTATTAGATATTACTATCTAGTATTATTACTGCAATTACCATACATTAATATTTATTATTACTATTATTATTTTTGATTAACAGCTACTCTAAGTAAGCTTACCAATAGTAATTGTATTATATAAGTTGATAATTATATAAATAATTGATTAACAAATAATCAAATATTTATTTAATTAATTAACAAACAATACTATTGGCAAGAAATATTATTGTTGAAGATACTATAGGATTGTAATTGATATTAATTGAAGAGTAACAGGAACATCTCTTGGTGAAACAGCAATATTTATATATTGACATACAGAATAGGAAGGAAATTGAAGATATAAAGCAATGGAGGGTCTAATAAGTGGAGGAAAGAGGTGGGAGCATCTGAGAAAAAATAATTTTGTGAAAAAATTATTAAATATGACTAGCACTACTAACCTAACAAAGATTGGAATAGGAAGGAAAACAACCCCACAGACATCAGCAATGTCATCAAGCCCTTCTAATCAAAAATCAATTGAGAAAATGTTACAAAGGGAAAAATCAAGCTCATTCAAATACCTTCAAACTATGTTATTAAATATGCAAGAATTAGTGCAAGAAACTAAAAAAGAGATAGGAATGGTGAGGAATGATTCAGATGAACTGAAAGAAAAAATACATATGATGGAAAATTTGAAGCATTTCAAGCAACAGATAGTAAGAAATGAAAAAAAATTATTAGAAATGGAAACAAGAATGGAAAAGGAAGAAAAAGGAGTTGATGAACTAAGCGGAAAACTAATACAGGCAAAGAAAGAGCTCGAAACAACAGTGATCTTCCTAGAAGTAGAAAAAGCAGCCCACTATTTGCATTTCCAAAATGTAAAACAAGAAAAGGGGCAAGACCCATTGGACTCGATGGCTGATTTAATTGCTAAAGCACTAGGAATGGAAAAAGAAATGATAACAGAGATAGATGAACTATACAGAGTACAGACCAACTATGCGAGGAGGCACAACCTTCTGAAAGAGATACATGTTAAATTTGTTAAAAAATCAATATGGGATGAGATGCTACACAGAACAAGAGATGAGCCAATCAAATATAGAGGAAAATAGATAACAGTACTCAAACAAGTGCCAAGAAGGGTAAGGGATCTGAGAAGTTCCTATCAATTTTTGACAACAAAACTGACCAGGTACAAAGTAAACTTCAGGTGATTGATCCTAGAGGCAAGAAAAAAGATATAGGCTAGACTTGGTTGACAAAGCAGAAGAATCCCACAATCAACATTTTACCAATGAAAAAGAAACAGAAGAGATAGAAGAAAGAGACATAGCAGAAGTAAGAGACATAGAAAGACCGAATAGGGAAGGAAGCTTATTAAATATTAAGGATAAAGGAAATGGAAGAAAAGGAAATACGGAGGAGTATGAGAGAAGAGATAAAGAAACAAAGGAGACTAGAATGTCAAGAAGCACAAGATCTAGACTTAGATAAAGAGATGAGAGAAGAATGCAAGATTTTAATGATGAATATTAATGGTCTAAACTCTCCAGTGAAAAGAAAGAATTTTTTTAGCAAAAAAATCAAAATGCAGATATAATAGCCTTGCAGGAAGTTCATATAAAAGAAGAACAGAAACATTTGTTAGACTGCAAGAAATTAGGAAAAACTTTCATTTCATTAGATCAACAAAAAAAGAGAGGGGTAGTGTTGTATGTAAAAGATAGGATCCAGGCTAACCACATTTATAAAGACAAAGAAGGTAGAATTTTGATAGTAGAAATAGAAATAAATGACAGGAAAATATTAATAGTAGCAATCTATGCCCTGAATGGGGCCCAAGAACAATTTTTTAGAAAAATTTGTAAAACAGTAAAATTTAAGATATAGAGCAGGGGTAACACGCTCTCGAGCGATGCTTCCAGCCAAAATGAATGCGGCTCTTTGCCTCTTATATTATTATTATATTATTATTATATTATATTATTTTGTATACTGTGGCTCTTTGCCAAGTTTGGATTTTGTTATGCTGCTTCTGAGGAGGGATCTCTGAGGAGAGATTTCAGGCTGTAGTCCCGCCCCGCCTGCCATCCCGTCTCCCATCCTCGAAACAACTGCACGGGCCAGCGAGCGTGGTGTGGCTCTCTGACTCTCACAGTTTAAAATTGTGGCTCTTTGTGTCAAACTTGTTCGCCACCCCTGATATAGAGTATGATGAGATCTGCATTCTAGGTAATTTTAATGGAATCATAGATAAAACATTAGATTACAAAAGTAATAACACAAGAGTAGGGAAAAGAAGAACACTACCCAAAACTTTCTTTAAAATGGTCAAAGATCTAAACATTCAAGACATATGGAGAGAAAGAAACCAAGAGAAAAAGTAACATACTTTCTATTCAAATAGGCACCAATCATGGTCAAGAATTGACATGGTATGGATGTCAAAGATAATTAACTCAGAAGTAAAAGAAGTAGAAATAGAAATGGATTTATGGGCAGACCACGATCATTTATTTATTTTTATTTATTTATTTGATTTGTCAATCGCTTACAAAATAATAGGTATAAGTATAAACATGAGTAAGAATACAGAAAATAGGTATGATTAAATAGGGACAATAGGACAGGGATGGGAGGCATGATGGTGCACTTATGCACGCCCCTTACAGACCTCTTAGGAATGGGGTAAGGTCAATAGTGGATAGTTTGAGGTTAAAGGAGTAGGGGTTTGAGGATGTAACTACAGAGTCAGGTGGTGCATTCCAGGCATTGACCACTCTGTTGCTGAAGTCGTACTTTCTGCAATCAAGTTTGGAGTGGTTAACATTGAGTTTGTATCTGTTGTGTGCTCTTGTATTGTTGTGGTTGAAGCTGAAGTAGTCATTGACTGGTAGGACATTGTAGCAGATAATTTTGTGTACTACGCTTAAGTCCAACCACAGGCAGCGTAGTTCAAGATTGTCCAAGCCCGGGGGGGCAGAGCTGATGTCACAGCGGTATGACGTGCAATCTTAATCCTCTAAGATCGCAGTCAATATCTCCATTGTTGGACGGTCCCAATGGACCTAAACCATCCCGTAGAGACAGTGACCAATAAGGGCATGTCCTGCTGATCCCAGGGACAACGCGAAGTCCCTGGTAGATCCAGGAGAAGCCCTTTTTGCTGGCGGTGGAGAGGCAGCCATTAAAGTTGCTGAAGCTGGGACAGCTCCGGAATGGAAGAGATTGAAAGAAAGTGTGTCAGCTTGGTGAGATGATTTTTTATTTAGTATTTTTTGTAGAGAGCACCCTAAAAAATTTAAAGTGAAATTAAAAGTGAAGATAAAAGAGGTCAAGCAGCGAAATTAGTTAAGTTTTAACCAAAGGTTTTTTTCCCCTTTTTACCAGAACTTGGAATTTGGCAAATGCTTCTTAATTTTAGACTGGACTGGTCTTTTCTAATCTTTATTATTTTTGTGACTAATTCTGTTTTTGAGAATCTGTTTTGATTAAGGCTTTTCTTTTTTATTTGAGGTTTACTTCTTTCCCTTTCTTTTTAAAAGACTTTACTTTTTTCCCCTGTTCCTGACTTTGGATACAAGAGGGGAAGTGAAAGTGAAGAGAAATAAGTAACACTGCCATCTAGAGGCTTGGATATTTTGTTTTCTTTTCTTTCTTACTTGTTTATATATGGGAGCTACATTCAAGGACTCTGAGCTTTTTACTGAAAAGATAGTGGGACGAGCATGGCAGATTGTTTATGCAGGTGCTCTTCTGGGTAACTATTGATAGCCAGAGTCTGGAGTTGAAGTTGAAAGAAAGAAAGAAGATTGAAGTGACCTTGAAAAGATTGGAACTGGAAAGTTTGAATTGATTTATTTGCCTTGGACATTTAGTGGCAGTGACTCACTTTTTTTTTCACTTCCCCACTAGCTGGATTTTTATGTTAGGATTTTAGCTCTTTAATCCAGGAACCAGATTTTATATATATATATATATATATATATATATATATATATATATATATATCGGTCTTGTCCGTGTAAGACTGAGAATACCTTGGCACGTTTGCGAAATTCATCCGTCATCTTCAGGAGGTGTCTTCAGCTTCGTTCTCCTGGGAGAAGTGTGTGATCGGCACGATCACACACTTCTCCCAGGAGAACGAAGCTGAAGACACCAGCCTGAAGATGATGGATGAGATTTCGTCGAAACGCTTGCAGGTATTCTCAATCTTACATGGGACAAGACCGATACACCAAGACCTACATACCTTTACCCGTGAAAATCTATGAAAACAAATATATATATATATATATATATATATATATATATATATATATATAACCCACTCCTTTTTATTCTATTTTTGGTTTTCTTTTATATTAAGGGAACTATATAGACTATTATTGGTGGGTTTTTTTTATTATTTTTCTTTTTTCTCCCTTTACTTCCTTCTAAATTTTTTTTATATTTTACCTCCTTTTTTCTTTTTATATTTTTTTACTTTTCTCTTTTTCTTTGCACAAAATTGGAACCAATTGGATTAAGGTGTACAAGAGCATGAAGATCCCCCCTTTTTTTCTTTTGTCTATTTTTCCCCCTCTTTTCTTTTTTCATATTTTTATTGGGATAGTAGTTGCCTACTCCTGTCCTTTTTCCTTTTTTCCTTTTTCACTTTTTTTCTTCTTTTTCCTTTTTTACTTGTTAACAACTACAAAATGAGTAGAAAGACAACAACTTCACCTTCTGAAATACCAACTGCTTCCTCCTCACCATCTGGAGGACAATGATCAATACAGATGATATTCCAACAGGAGAAGGAGAAGGAAGTGACATTGCAGATGATTATGCAAGGAATACAAAAAATACAAGCAAAAACAGATAATATTGAAAAGAGAACAGACAATATTAAGAAAAGAACTGAAAAGACAGATGAGAAAATTGAGAATATTCAACAGATGATGATGAAATATGAGGAAAGACTTAAGAAAATTGGAGAACAAGAAAAACAGAGACAAGAAAATTGGAGATATTAATACCAGATTGAGTGAAGTTGAAAAAGGCAGGAGTGAACCATTGGGATGGGAGATTGACAGGTCAGAATTCTACCTGAGATTTCAAAATGTGGAGGAAGAAAAGGGTGAAAACCTTGCTGAAAAAATGACAGACATACTGGCAGAGGCACTAGAGATAACCGAAGAGAAAATGATGGATGGAATGGATGAAGTGTTCTGTGTCTATACAAGATATGCAATGAGGATTAAGCTTCCAAGAAAAGTTCATATTAGATTTATTAAGAAAATTATTAAAGCACGGATACTGCAGGTGGCAAGAGAAAATACGTTAAAGTATAAAGATAAAGAAATTGTGGTGCTGAAACAAATATCAAGAAGAGTAAGAGAGATGAGAAGAGAATACCTTTTTCTGACTAAAGAGTTACTTTAAAAAATGAGTAAATTACAGATGGCTGATACCAGAAGGTCTCTTGCTCATTTGGCAGGAACAAAGACACAGAATTGACACAGTTGAAAAAGCAGAGTTATTTTATTTAGAATACCTCAGAGGAAAGGAGGAAGATATAAGAAAAGAAGAGTCTTTGATTGAATTTCAAGAGGAGTGTATAGCAGCAATTAAAAAAGAAAAAGAAGAAGGTGCAGTAGGTGGTGCACCCAGCGAGCAATGAGAAGTAAGATCCACCAGAGCAACAAAACCCGCCTATAAAGTTTAAAATGGATGAGAGAAAACTGATTACGATGAATATAAATGGACTTAATTTAGTTACTAAAAGAAGGAAAGTATTTCATAAATTAGAGAAATTAAAGTTTGATATAATTTGTCTGCAAGAAGTACATATTAAAAACAACATGAATACATATTGAAATAAAAAAAGTTAGGGAAATTATTTACGTCATTGGCACAATGTAAAAAAAGAGGTATGATCCTATATATCTGAGACACAATTCTGACAGAGCCAATTTATACAGATGATGATGGAAGGATTTTGATGGTGGGAATAATGGACAATAATGTAAAAACACTTTTAATAGCAATTTATGCTCCAAATGATAATCAAGAAGAATTTTACAAGAAATTGCATATGAAAATAATTGAACTGGACTATGCTAATGTTTGTATGATGGGAGATTTCAATGGAATAATTAATGAGCAGTTGGATTATAAAACACAGAAATCAACAAAGAAAACTAGAAAGACACTACCAAAATCCTTTTTTCAAATGATAGAGGAAATAAATTTAAAAGATGCATGGAGAGAGAGAAATGTGGAAAATAAGCAATATACTTTCTACTCAAATAGGCATGCATCATGGTCTAGAATAGATATGATATGGATATCAGCAGATTTATTTTCTAATATACAAGAAATTGAAATAGGAGCAAGTACTTGAGCAAATCATAATCCAATGACAGTTACTCGGAAAGGACAAAAGAGGAGATCTAGATGGACTTTAAATAATACTATATTAAAGGAAAAAGACTTTAAACAGAAAATTGAGAGAGAATTGGTTTTCTTCTTTAAAGAAAACAAAAAAAAGGATACATTGTTACAGAATCTCTGGGACACAATGAAGGCCTACACAAGAGGTTTGATAATAAAATATACAAAAAAAAAAAGAAATATAAAACAGAAAAGGACTTTTAAAATACTGGAAGATGACTACAAGAAACTGGAAAAAGAATTACAGAAATCTCCTTAAAAAAAGACATTAAAATTAAAATAGACATAACTAAACATAAAACGGGATTAATGGAAAAAGAGGAGCTAGCACAAAATATTAAAAATGCTAAACAGAATTATTTTGAAGATGCAAATAAACCAGGAAGATGGTTAGCTTATAAACTGAGAAAGGAAAGAGAATCAAGGAGGATTAGCCACCTAATAGATAAGAAGGACATGTCTGCTATGGAAGTGAAGAAAAGAGAAGAATCATACAAGACTATTATGGAAAATTGTATTATCAAGAGAATATTCAAGAAGAAAAAATTAAACAATATTTACAGAATGCAAAATTACCACAGATACCCAAAGACATTGAAATAATGCTAGAAGGGAATATAACAATGATGGAATTAACAGAAGCTCTAAAGAAACAAAATACAGGGAAAGCACCAGGTCCAGATGGATTGCCAGTGGAATTTTATAAGACCTTCCAGGAAGTGTTGAATCTTCAATTATTAGAAGTTATGAATGAAGTTATGTCACAGAAGAGAATACCCAAGACATGGTCAGAAGCATATATCACACTTATACCGAAGGAAGATACAGATCCACAGCAAGTTAAAAACTATAGACCTATTTCCCTATTAAATTCAGACTATAAAATTTTTGCTTCAATTTTGGCAGAAAGATTGAAAAGATATTTAAATAATTTTATCCATGTTGATCAAAACAGATTTCTGCCAAAGAGACAAATTAAACATAATATGGGAATAATTCTGGATACTTTGGAATACTATGAAGCACATCCTGAAAAGCAAATGGCTTTGATGTTTCTAGATGCTCAAAAAGCCTTTGATAATGTGAGTTGGCATTTTATGTTATTACAATTGGCACAAATGGGCTTTGGTAAAAATTTTATCCAATCCATTGAAATGATGTATCATAAAGAAACCATGAAAGTCATGATAAATGGAGAATTGACAGAATCTATAGATATAAGAAAAGGGACTGGACAGGTTGTCCACTGTTGCCTCTGCTGTTTGTGTTAACACTGGAAGTGTTGAATAGGAATATTAGAGAAGACAAAGAAATAAAAGGAATGAAAATTAAAAAAGAAGAGTATAAATTGCAAGCTTTTGCAGATGATCTGGTATTTATATTAGAGGATCCATTGGTAACAGCACCCAAATTAATAGAAAGGATAGAAGAGTATGGAAAGGTAGCAGGTTTGAAAATTAATAAGGATAAAACAAAGATATTAACAAAGAATATGTTAGCAAGACGAAAGAAAGAGTTGGAAGAAATTTTAGAAATCCAGGTCACGAAAAATGTTATGTACTTAGGGATATACGTTACACCAAGATGTAGTACACTAAAAGAAGATAATTATCTTAAACTCAAACAGTAGATTGTGACAGATTTGGCAAAATGGAAAAATTTACAATTATCATTGATTGGGAGAATATCAACAATTAAGACGAATGTACTGCCTAGAATTTTATATTTATTCCAGACAATTCCAATTAGATTAGGGAAAGAGTTTTTTGAAGATTTAAATAAAATTGTGTTGAAATATATTTGGCAGGCAAGAAAACAGGGAATAAAACTTAAGCTGTTACAAGATGCAAGAATAAGAGGAGGGTTCGCTTTGTGCAACTGGGAACTATATTACCAGGTGGCATTTGATGTGGGTAAAGGAATGGATAACATTAAGGAACAGTAGACTATTGACCTTAGAAGGACCTGACCTGCTGTTGGGATGGCATGCTTTTCTTTGGTATAAGGGAACTAAAACACAAGGGTACTTCAGAAGACATTATATTCGAGAGTCTTTGTTTTTAAATTGGGAGTAATATTACTTAAAAATTCCATTATGGATATCTACTATTGAAGCTTTTTCATATCCAATAATATATAAAAAGGAACAAATAGTTAGATATGGTGAGATATTGAATGAAAAGGGTGAAAAATCTATGCGAGCATTGGAAGAACAAGATATAAAAATGAACTGGTTTTGCTATTTGCAAATACAATCTAGATTTGAGGAAGATATTAAATTAGGTGTTTATGATAAGTTGACTGACAGATAAAATTTTGATAGGTACTGATGAAAATGTAATTTAAAAAACTTTATGGACATTTATTAGAATTTAAATTGGAGGAGGAGCAAGTTAAAGAAACAATGATTGCTTGGGGGGAAATTTTTGGATATGGGATTGATTTAGAGAAATTGCAAAAATTATGATGTCAAAATTATAAAATGACAATGTCAACTGCTTATAAAGAAAATTTGTATAAGATGTTTTACAGGTGGCACTTACCCCGATGAGAATTGCAAGAATGTTTAAGAATAAATTGGATAAATGTTGGAAATGTCATCAGATACCTGGCTAGTATTACCATATGTGGTGGACGTGTTCGACAAAAGATATTGGACTAAAATCACACGTGGTTGGAAAAAATGATAAAACAACATATAGACTTTAAACCAGAAATATTTTTATTGGGAATTATACCGGAAATTTACAATAAAGAATTGAAATATTTGACTGTAAATGTGTTGACAGCGGCTAGGATTGTATTTGCTAAGAATTAGAAAAATGAAAAAATACCTATGCAGGAGGAAGTTATTAAGAAAATCATGGATTGTGCTGAAAGGAGTAAATTGACATTTGAAATTAGAGAACAAGAAGATAAGCAATTTTACATGATATAAGATTTGTTTTATCAATGGTTGGATAAAAAGACATGGTAATGTAATACATTAGGAAATCTTATAATAGAAGCTTAATAGATTGATATAAAATATAATATAAATACATATAACCATTGGATGAAAGTGTAATATAAACTTTATAACAAAATTGAGAATATCTCGTATAAATGATGGAACAAATAATTTAGTCATAAATGATTAATAACTGATATAATATATCTTAGATTGACAATATGAGAATTTATATAAACTGTGAGTGATGACTACAAAAGGATAGCACAAAAGATTTGTAACCAAATCTTTTGTACTGTATGTATATAAAATGGAAGATGGTTTTATGTTTTTTATGTTTTGTCTGTACTTGTTTGTTTTAAAAAATAAAAATCTTAAAAAAAAAAAAAGATTGTCCAAGCCCAAAATTTCAAGCCTGGTGATATAGGGTATTCTGTTGCGAGCAGAGGAGTGTAGTGCTCTTCTTGTGAAATACTTCTGGACTTGCTCAATTGTATTAATGTCCGATATACAGTGTGGATTCCAGACAGATGAGCTGTATTTGAGTATTGGTCTAGCAAAGGTTTTGTATGCTCTAGTTAGCAATTCAATATTTACAGAGGAGAAGCTTCGTAAGATTAGATTTACAACTCTTAATACCTTTTTGGCAATGCTGTTACAGTGAGCTCTCATAAAATAAATTTAATTTATTTTAATTGTTTTAGTGATTGGGCTTGTTTGTTTAATTCTTTTTTAAAATATTTATTGTTGTCTTTTAATTGTGAGCTGCCCCGAGTCCTTTCGGAAAGGGGGCGGCATACAAGTCCAAACTAATAATAATAAATAATAATAATATATTAAATATTATATCATATTAAATCATATTAGATTTAGCTGGAAAGGACAAAATAAAACCCCAAGATGGACTTTGCAAAGATCAATTTTAAAAGAAGACGACTTTAGATCTAAAATGGAAAAAGACTAAAATAATTACTAAATATGATGAATAAACAAAGAAATACTGACTAAGATAATGGGCATCCAGGTAGTTAATAAAATAAAATATTTAGGGATCCAAATATCAGCAAGATGTACAACAATTAGGGAGGACAATTAGGGAGGACAACATGTTAATAAAACATATAGCAGATCTGGAAAAATGGGGAAATTTAAGGTTATCCTTTATGGGTAGAGTAGCTGTAATCGATGAACATCCTCCCCAAATTACTTTTCCTCTTTCAAACTATACTCGTAAAACTAGACAAAAAGTTCTTTGTCAATTTGAATAAAATAACATCAAATTTTATATGGCAAAAGAAAAAACCCAGGCTTAAACTAAAACTGCTACAAGATGTCAAAGAAAGAGGTGGTTTTGGTTTACCAGATTGGGAAACATACTATTAGGCAGAAACACTTACTTGGGTAAAGGATTGGATAACCCTAAAAAGCAGAAGATTATTAATGCTAGAAGGACATAACCTACAACTAGGCTGGCATGCCTTTCTATGGTATGGCAGATATGAGGCCCACAAATATTCTCAATGACATAAGATTAGACAGGCATGAGAGGGTGGGGCTGATGTCGCGATGATATGATGAACGATCTCGGGTTTCTGGGGGCCGGCATCGATATCCCCGCAGCTGGACGGTCCATCTGGACCTAAACCGTCCCATAGAGATGGTGATCAAGGAGAGTGTATTCTGTTGATCCCAGGGACACTGCAAAGTCCCTGGTTGATCCAGGAAAAGCTCTCCAATTCGGCTGCAGAGGAAAGTGGCCATTGAAGCTGCTGAAAGGTTGAGACAGCTCCGGAACAGAAGAAGAAGAAGAAATAAAGTGTGTCAGCTCTGGGTGAGATTTTAACATTTTTTTCTAACAAGAAATAAGAGAACACCCTAAGGGGGAAAAGATTTTTCAAAATAGAAGACAGAAGAGGAAAAAAGCGGCAAAATTGTGCCTGTTGTCAAACTAATTGGAGTTATTTGGTTGAATTTTAACAAGGACTTAACTTTTAACTGGACTGTACTTTACTAAAGTAAGACAATTTTTAGAATTAACTTTTAAGAAAGACTTTGTATTTTTTTTCTCTCTACTTGTTGGCTTTCTTTTTTCTCCTTAAAGTGGAATTTTTTGTTTAGAAACTTCTTAGACTTTTTTTTGAAGTTTGTTACAGTCTAACGAAGTACTGACAACCAAGTAACTTAAGAAACACTGCCACCTAGAGGCCTTAAAAATAAAAAAATGTTTTTTAAGGAGTTGAAGATAAATTGCTGGGAATGTTTTCCTAGTCACAGGCTGAGCGCTGAATAAATATTTATGCAGGTGCTTCTCTTGCAAAATAACCTAACAGCTAAAGACTGAAGTTGAAAGAGACAAGATTGCTGTGACCTTGGATTATATATTGTTGAAACTTTTTGGAATTTTGATACTGTGCCTTGGACAGTATATGATGGCTGTAATTTACTTTGTGACTTATTTTTAAATTACAACTGAATTTTTTTTTCTGCTGGTTAGTGGCCTACTTTTGTCCTTTTTTTGTTTTGTTTTGTTTTGGTCTTAGCCTCATTGCTGGAATATTTTTTTTTAAGTTTTTGGTTTTTCCTTTTTTCCCCTCAAGACCACTGGTGGATTTACTTTACTATTTTCCTTGCTTTTTTTAAATACATACAATTTTTAAATGTGGTGTTTTTATATTTCTTTTTTTTCTTTCCCTCTTCTTCACATTTTTACATCTCAGTCTCCTTTTTTATTGGCTTTTTGTTCTCCTGGTTTCTTGGCTCCCCCCCCTTTGTAATTGGATTAAAGTAAAGAAGAACCTGAAGAAAATAGTTCCTGGCATTGTAAGCAGATACTTATTGACTAGGATTGCAACTAATTAGAGATGAGGAAGGCAACTGCTGCAGGCTCATCAATCCCTACCTCATCCTCTCCTATCAGTGGTTAGTGGTCAATTCACACTATGTTACAGCAGGAGAAAGAGAAAGAGAGAGGGAGGGAGAAGGAGGTTACATTACCAATGATAATGCAAGCAATAAAAGAACAAGGGAAATGAATGGAAAGAATAGAGGAAAGAACAGAGAAAAAGATGAGAAACTAGAGAACATACAACAAATGATGATGAAGAATGAAGAAAGATGTCAAAAGATTGAAGAAAAATGAGATCAGACAGATTTAAAAATGGAGAAATTGATAGCAAATGGACAATCATTGAACAGGACAAGGGAAGTGGAATGCTGGCCTGGGACATGGATAGGGCAGATTTCTATCTCAGATTTCAAAGTATCAAGGAAGAAAAGGGAGAAGTTGTGGGAGCACCATCACTTGAGACTTTCAAGAAGAGATTGGACTGCCATTTGTCAGAAATGGTGTAGGGTCTCCTGCTTGGGTGGGGGGTTGGGTTAGATGACCTACAAGATCCCTTCCAACTGATTATCTGTTATTAAAACCTTGCAGAAATAATGATAGAAGTGCTGGCAGGAGCTTTGAAGATATCGAAAGAGAAAATGATGGATCGAATAGATGAAGTGTTCTGAGTGTATACAAGATATGCAATGAGAAACAAATTAGCTAGAGAAGTCCATGTAAGATTTACTAAGAAAGCAATCAAAACACAAATATTACAGAGTGCAAGAGATGACCCATTGAAATATAAAGGAAAGGAGATTACAGCCCTAAAACAAGTACCAAGAAAAGTGAGAGATTTCAGAAGAGAATATCAATTCTTGACAAAAAATGTAATTAAGAAGGGAATGAATTATAGATGGTTGATTCCAGAAGATTTAATATTTACTTGGCAAGACCAAAGGCATAGATTGGATTCAATAGAGAAAGCAGAATTATTTTATGGTGAATATTTAAGAGGAAAAGAAGAGAAGAGAATACGAGATGAGGAAATAGTTAACTCCAAGAGGAGATGGTTGAAGTAAGAGATAAAGAAAAAAGAGATGAAAAGATACAAGAAGAGGGAGCAGCAGATGGAAGGATGGAACTAAAAGAAGCAAGAGAGCAAAGAACAACAAGAGCAATAAACCCTACACATAAAGTATAAACAATGGAAGAAAAAAATTGATTATAATAAATATAAATGGATTGAATTCGGCCATCAAAAGGAAGAAAGTTTCTTAAACTGGAAAAATTAAAATTAGATATAATCTGCCTGCAAAAAGTTCATATTAAAAAACAACATGTCCAAGTATTGAATTATCCCAGAATTGGGAATCTATACACCTCATTGGCACAACAAAATAAAAGAGGAGTAGCTCTATATATTAAGAATACAATCAAAGCTAAATTAATTTTTACAGATGAAGGAAGAATATTGATGGTGGAAATAATTGATAATAATCTAAAGATGCTTTTACTAGCAATTTATGCACCAAACGATAAGAAGAATTTTAAAAAAAATGCATAAGAAAATAATAGAATTGGAATATGATAATATATGTATTTTGGGAGACTTTAATGTGATAGTGGACACAAAGTTGGACTATAAAACACAGAAAGTTAATAAATAAAATAGAAAGACACTTCTGAAATCCTTCCTTAAGATGGTGGAGGAATTAAGCATTTGAGACGTTTGGAGAGAAAGGAACACTAAGAATAGACAATATACATTTTACTCTAATAGACATTTATCATGGTCAAGAATAGATAGGAGATAGGATTTGGATGTCAACGGAATTAATCTCCAACATACAAGAAGTAAATATAGAAACAAGTACTTGGGCAGACCATAACCCAATATGGGTTAAATGGCAAGGACAAAATAAAAGATCTAGATGGACTTTAAACGCTTCAATTTTGAAGGAAAAGAATTTATACAAAATATGAAAAAAGAACTGGGGTTTTTCTTTAAAGAAAACAAAAAGGAGGAAACTTCATTACAAAATGTATGGGATACCATGAAGGCCTACACTAGAGGTCTGATTATAAATTACACGAGAAGAAGGAACATTTAAAAAAGACAAACATAACAAACACTAGAGGATGACTACAAGAAACTGGAGAAAGAACTACAAAAATATCTACAAAAGAAGGATATTAAAAGTCAAATGGAAATAGTTAAACATAAAATGGGATTGATGGAAAAAGAGGAACTAGCACAAAAATCAGGAGAGCTAAACAGAACTTCTTCGAAAATGCAAACAAACCAGGCAGATGGCTGGCATATAAATTGAAAGGAGAGAGAAACGAAAAAGATAATACAATTAATAGATGAGCTTGGTATAGATTGTAATGGAAATGAAGAAAAAAAGAAATAATACAGAAGTACTATGAGAAATTATATGATCAAGAGAATATCGAAGAAGAAAAAGTTAAACAATACTTGCAAAAAGCAGAATTACCCCAAATACCTGAGGACACTAAGATAATGCCGGAAGGGAAAATAACAATGATGGAACTAACAGAGACAATAAACAGACAAAATATTGGAAAGGCTCTGGGCCCATGTGGACTACCAGCAGAGTTTTATAAGACCATGCAAGAACTTTAAAATATAACAATGCCTGAAGTAATGAATGAGGTTTTGACAAAAATCAAAATATCTAATTCATGGACAGAGACTTATATTACTCTTGTACCAAAAGATGATACTGACTTACAACAAATAAAAAACTATAGACCTATATCCCTGCTGAATGCAGACTACAAAATATTTGCCTCAATAATGGCAAAAAGAGTTAAAAGATATCTGAATCACTTTATACATTCTGATCAAAATGGATTTCTGCCTAAGAGACAAATAAAAGACAACATGAGAATAATTTTGAATACATTGGAATATTATGAAACACACCCAGAGAAGCAAATAACCTTGATATTTTTAGATGTGCAAAAAGCCTTTGACAATGTAAATTGGCAATATATGTTATTGCAAATGGAAGAAATGGGCTCTGGAGAAAGATTCCTTAAGGCAATTGAGACAATATACCATAAACAATCTGCAAAAGTAATGATAAATGGAGATTTGAAAGACAATATTAATATTAAAAAAGGAACCAGACAAGGATGTCCTCTGTCGCCACTGTTATTTATATTGACCTTGGAAGTATTAAATAGAAATATCAGGGAAAATAGAGGAACAAAGGGTATGAAAATAAAAAAGGTGGAATATAAATTACAAGCATTTATATTGGAAGAACCATTGGAAACAGCATCTAAATTGATAGAAAAGATCAAAGAATATGGACAGGTAGCAGGATTAAAAATAAATAAAGATAAAACTAAGATTTTAGTCAAGAATATGATGGAAAACAAAGGAAAGAATTGACAGATACTGAATATCTAGATCACAAACGAAGTAAAATACTTGGGAATACAGTAAACAGCAAGATGCAGAACATTAAAGGAGGATAATTATTATAAATTAAAACAATAGATTGCAACAGATTTGAAAAAATGGAGAAATTTACAATTATCTCTAATAGGGAGAATATCTACAATCAAAATGAACATATTACCAAGGATATTATATTGTTTCAGACAATTCCAATCAAATTAGGGAAAGAATATTTTGAGGACTTAAATAAAATAATGTTGAAATATATATGGCAGGGAAAGAAGGCAAGAATTAAATTAAAATTGTTACAGGACGCTAGAATGAGAGGAGGTTTTGGGCTACCCAATTGGGAATTATACTACCAGGCAGTTACACTGATGTGGGTGAAAGAATGGATCATTTTGAGAAATATTAGATTGTAAACTCTGGAACACATGATTTACAATTGGGGTGGCCTGCATTTTTATGGTATAAGGAAAGCAAAGTACATGGGTATTTTAGGAGACATTATATTCAGGATGCTTTATTGTCAACATGGGAGAAAATAAGGAAACAACATTATATGAAAATACCAGCCTGGTTATCAACTATAGAGGCATTCGCGTATCCAATTGTTTTTAAAATAGAACACATAGTTAGATATAGTGAAATTTTAAATGAAAAGAGTGAACTCAAAACAAAGCAAGAATTAGATGAACAAGAGATAAAGATGAATTGATATTCATATGGACAAATACATTCTAGATATGATAGACAGTAAGACAGAAGAGTTTTACAAAGAACTTACTGAAATAGATAAAATTTTAACAGGTACTGAGGAGAGGATGATTAAAAAATTATATGGCTATTTACTTGGAGTGAAATTAGAAGAAAAACAGGTTAAAGAAACAATGATTGCTTGGGGGGGGGAATTTCAGTTATGGGATAGATCTAGAAAAATGGTAGAAACTATGGACTTGTAATTATAAATTAACAATGTTGACAGCATATAAAGAGAATTTGTATAAGATGTTTTACAGGTGGCATCTACCCCCAGCAAGAATAGCAAGGATGTTCAAGGACAAATTGGTGAAATTTTGGAAATGTCATCAGATACCTGGATCATATTATCATATGTGGTGGATGTGTGTGGAAGCTAAAAGATACTGGACTGAAATTCACACATGGCTGGAAAAAAATGACAAAACAGCATATAGGTTTGAAACCAGAGATATTTTTATTGGGAATCTTACCTGAAGGATACAACAGAGAATTGACATATTTGATTATTAATGTTTTAACTGCAGCTAGAATTGTATTGCTCAAAATTGAAAAAATGAAAAAATTCTGATAGAAGAGGAGGTGATTAAGAAAATAATGGAATGTGCAGAGATTAACATTAGCAATTAGAGCGCAAGAAGAAAAAGAATATTATAAAATATGAGATTTACTTTATCGATGGCTAGATAGAAAAATAGGAAAATGAAATATAATATAATATAAATATAATACAATAGTAAATATAACACAATAGTAATTATATGTTATAACTGATTATTGTGGAATGGATTATAATATGAATTAAAATAAGTAAGAACTGAGATTTGCTCTAAAAGGATAATGTGGATTTGAGAATTAAAGACTAATGATGATGTAATAATAATATAATATGACATGGAAAGTTGATTAATATAATTTGAATGTAAACCTAAATCTAAGAGGAAAAGATTATAGACATTATGCACAAGAAATATATACCAACTGACACACTGTACAATTGAAAGAAGGTTTTATTTGTTGTTTTATGTTTATGTTTGTTTATGTTTGTTGTTTAAAAAAAAAAAAAAGATTAGACAGGTGTTATTTTCGGTATGGAACAAAACCAAACAACAAATATACATAGAAACCCCACTTTGGCTATCTACTCTCGAAGCCTTAGTACACCCATTTTTTTTAGTCAAGGGAAAGCTATTACACATAAAGACATTACAGATGAGGTAGGAGAATTGAAATCAAGACATGAATTAAAAGAACAAGGGGTGAAATTGGAATGGTGGGCCTATCTACAAGTTTAATCAAAATATGAGAAAGATAAGTTAGAATGGGGGATCAGTAGACAGCCTATGATACTAGATGAAATACTACTTGGATCAGAGGATAAATTGATAAGAAAAATTTATAGATTCTTACCGGACTATAAGCTGGAGGAAGAGCAGGTACAAGAAACAATATTGACACGGGCTAAAAATTTTGGATACGGTATTAAATTGGATAAATGGCAAACCTTATGGGAGAGAAATAAAAAAATAACAGTGGCCACATATAAGGAAAATCTATATAAAATGTTTTATAGGTGGCATCTTCCTCCAGCAAAATTGGCCAAAATGTATCAAAATATATCACCCATCTGTTGGAAATGTACCCAAGAATATGGATAAAATTACTATGTATGGTGGAAATGTAGAGAAACCCAAGAGTTTTGGCATAGAATTCAGAGGTGGTTTGTGGAGATGACAGGGCAAAAAGTGGAACATAAACTGGAAATTTTCTTACTCAGAATCATAACAGAAAAATACAAAAAAGAGGAGATCTACCTAACAATACATGTGATCGCTGCTTTTGCTCAAAAGTGGAAAGATGAAGAAATTCCTGATGAAGATGAAGTATTAAAAAAGATTTGGACTTGTGCTGAGATGGATAAATTAACTTTGGAAATAAAAGACAAAATCAAAACAGAATATTACAAAGTATGGGATAAATTCTATCAATGGCGGGAAAAAAGGAAGGATCTAGAACCAAAAGATAGGAGGGTTGGCAGAACAGATGAGTAGAAATAGAAATGTTCTATAAATGTATATAAACATGTACCTTATGCCATAATATATATGACAAACAGGATTGTCAGAACGATCACACCACGTCCAATGTTTTTAACAATTCATTCAATCAAATTTTAGTAAAAATAAAACAAGAATGGGATGAGGTCCATGGTAGACAGTTTGAAGTTGAAGTTGTGAGGGGTTGAGGCTGTAACAACGGAGTCGGGTAGGATGTTTGCATTGATCACTCTTTTGCTGAAGTCGTATTTTCTGCAATCGAGTTTGGAGCGATTTACCTTGAGTAATATATTCCATCAGGGCAGGGGTGGGATCCGACAGGGTTAACTACTGGTTCGTGGTGATTTACGATATTTTACTATGTTTGGTGATTTACGATGTGCTTCTCTGCATGCTGCGCGCGCATCTGTAAATCTTTGTCAGCAGTGTTTGAAAGCCTGCTTTTCCACCACAACTGTGCCTTGCACAGCTGCTGAACTTGAAAAAACAGGAAATAAAGATCAGGTAAGAGCCTGGGCGGTGGGCGGGCCAAAACAGCAGCAGACATAGAACCAGTTCTATGTCTGCTGCTCTTCAGAACTACCGGTTCTACAGAACCAGACAGAACTGGTAGAAACCCACCCCTGCATCAGGGGCAATGGATAAAGATGACTTTAGGTTACATAGTGCCATTTCAATGTCATCTATTGTAAAATCAATATGTAGTAAATTGTTACAATTTGTTATGGTACGACTAGGAAATGGGGGGCAGCAGCCATTGCTGTCGGTAAAGACTGAACTGAAGAACATATTGAAAAGGTTAGCCTTTTCTTTTTCCTTCTTTTCAAAAAGTTTTTTATTTTTTTATTTTTACACATCTCTTCATGTGAGCAACATGATTCCGGATTATAACACTTGTACATAGTCATACTTTCATTTCCATCAATCTTATATAATATCATCTCATATCGTTATCCATTTCACTCATCTTTAAATAAGTTTCCATTTCATATTTCAATTCATTAATTCAATATCAATATCATTCCATCCGCATATAAATTTTCAATTCTTTATCCCCTATCATTTCCATTTTCGGCCTACCACCTATTTTATTTTACATTACACATCATTATTATCCTTAATTTTCTCTAAGCAGATACATAATAAACAATCTAAAAAGAGTAAAAGTAAAATAAAGCCAATATATTTAGGATCCACATGGTATATCCCCTCAATCTATCTAATTTAATAATTTTCCATTCCCCTACTTTAATCATAATAAAATATTCTCATTATGTATTTCTAGTATCCATTAAATAATCAATTGTAGATTTTAAAATATATATATTTTAAAGCACCCCCTCCAAAAAATCACTAAAATAACTTCTTAATATGTCTCATTTTATCTTCACTTTTCTTATAATCATTAATAATCATGTTTTTTCTTCTTTTTCCACTTAGCCAAAGTTTATATATTTTAATACACACACACACACACAATCATAAAATAATTCCCAGCAAGTTTTAAACTAAATACCAATATACATTCCCATGTGATATCCCCCTTATACGATCCCTAACCCTTATCTCTAAATCCCTCGGCTTTATCATTTCTTTTAATTTTAGCCAGCTTTCCCTTTTCTAAGTTTCCCTGGTCTTTCTTCTTTTTTCCTTTTAGTATTCTTTTTATTTCCCTCTGCCTGTTAGTCATGTTTTCCCCCACTCTTTTCAGTTCTCTTTTTTGGGGTTTCTTCTGATATAATTCCTTCTTCTTCTTCTTAGTCTTGGGAGCCTTATCTCTTTTATTTGTTGTCTCTGTTGTCAATGTCTCTATTTTAAGTCCTTTTATATCCTTTGGCAATGGTCCTTGTTCTCCATATTCATCTAGGCTGTTGTTTTCCTCCTCTAATTCATCATCTCTGTGCTTTCTTTGCTCTTCTGCAAGCTGCAACATCATTACTTTATTAATCATTATATCTAGCAGTCTCATTCTTTCTTTTAACACACTTCTCACAGTTTGCAACTCCAACTTATTCTTTGCTTGTTTCTTCCATTTCTTTAATCTATTGGATTATTCTTTGTTTTATTAAAGATCAATTTTTTCTGTTATAGTCCTTGCCAAAAGTCTCCGTTTATCTCACTTTCTCTTTCTTCGGTTTTCTTGTCACAGTCAACCTCCAAGAGTCCCAAAATATTGCATTCCTTTATATTTTTTTATAGTCCCCACTTTTTAATATAAAGCTTCCGGGGTTCTTGTTGTATTAATAATCTTTTATTCCATTTCTTCTCTCTTTCAAATATTTATATGACCAGTAATTTTCCATAAAAACATAAGAGAGGAAAATCTTTAATCATTAGGTGGTGCTCTATTTCATTTTCTTTTCAAAGTTCTTTTATTTAAATTCTCTTTTCCGTAGTGTTAACATTAAATTTTATCCATTCCAAATAAGTCCAGCATGTTATCCAATGCCTAATAAATGTCCAATTCTGTATATTATTCCAAATTTAATCTCTGATTTCATATAATTCTTTTATTTCCGTTTTTTTCTTTATCTTATATTTTCCTCTTATTCCCCATTTGCTGCTACCATTCTTCCAAACAAGGGCTCTTTCTTTCTGCTTTTCAGGGTTATCCAAAAAATATTCAAAGTCTTTTATCCAGTTACACGTCACTCACCACTTCCACCATCCAGCACAAATTTAAGTCTGGCAACTTCCCGTCTTCAGGGCAGCATTAAACTGCTGCTTCTCCCTGTCTTCTAGAGGAGTAAATACCAAGCCAGGGAGGGAAGATGTGGCTCCTCTCAACCCAGCTGGTGGTCTCCCACTCTTCCCCCACCCCTACAAGTTGGGTCAGATGATTCGGTCCCTCAGGGATTCCTCCAACAGGGCAAGCACAGATCAAAGCCACATACAATCATGGTCTCTGGTGCATCTTCAATGGAAACACCACCGGAAGTCCGAAGAGGTTGGCCTTAACAGCTTCATCATTACAGTCTTCCCCATTTTTCCCCACCTTTTAGGGGTGGGATAGTTTTGCAAATCTTTAATTTTGGCATTTATGAAATTAAAGAAGGCTCAGGTGGATTTTGAGTTTAACAACCCTTCCTCCTGCTTGCAATGGTAATTGGTGCATTCTGCCTTTATCTGGTTGCATAAGGCTTTGTAACAGTTTTTAAAGTTAGCTACGTAGCCAGTTGGTTTCTCACCAAAGAGGTTTTTTTTGGATTGTAACTTTCTTATTGTTATGGATAGGGGTTTTGTTTTTGCTTTAGGGATTATTTTTAGAATGTATATGTTAATGACTCTATTGGACTTCGAGCAAAAAAGTGTTACAATGGTCTTCTGCAGTATTACAACCTGTGAACAAACAGTGCCTATCAAGAGATGCAAGGTCGGCAGCTATGAGATCATAGTTGGCTTTTTTAAAATTATAATTTGGTGTCACATCATTAAGATCCTCTTTGCAAGGACACAAGTTGAGACAAAAATCAATCATACTGTGATCACTGTTGGAAAAAGGTTCTTTAACTTGTAGGCCATAAATTGAGTTTAAGCTATTGCAGAAGATGTGATCTAAGCAATTGTTGAGCCTAGTGTTGTTCGTTACCAACTGCTCCACCCCAGAGTTGTAACAGCATTGTACAGGGTTGCATGTATAAGTTTGGTTGTACATTCATTTAGGGTCCAATTAATAAGAGGCAAATTGAGGTCACCAAGAAAAAAAGGGATGTGGGCAGGAAGTTGCCCACATTAGTAGTGCAATTAACTTGTTCATATGACCAAGGTCATAATCAGGGGCTCTATAACATAGCAAGAAACAAACTGTGGTATTTAAGGACAGTTTGCAGACAGTGGTCTCAGGAAGAGCAAGTTCTGTGTAACATTAATCAGATCTGGGGACTTATTTTAGAAGATAACAACAACACCCCCTCTACGGTTTTCACGGTCAGACTGGAAAACGTGATAATCACTTAACGTAATAGGGGAGTCTGGAAAAGATACAATCAACCATGTCTTGCAGACAAAAATAAGGCCGAATAGGGTCTCATTTAGAAGCAGGAGGAAGTCAGGCATTTTGTTTGGGAGGCTTCTTGTGTTAAGTAGCTTGCATTTTGCATTGCAGTTCCTGGAGCCCCTTTGATTATGTGGAGCAAAGAACAAAAGCAGACTGCTTAGGCACAGTTCCACCTATTCTACCATTGTTATAACATTTCAACAGGCAATTGGAAGGCTTTGAATAACTGCTCAACTGCACAATATTATTTCTTAAAATTGGGATGCCATATCTAAGGAAGTGAATGCATCTCTATTAAATTGTTAGCAGATTGCTTGAATAACCAGAATGAGGTTATTCTGGGCTAATGAATGGAGAAAAAAATATTTATTATATATTTACTTTATTCATTAAATTTACTATTTATTTACTAAGTTTATGGTTAATAAATTCAAAGTAATATTATGAGAGACATCTGATAGCAATTCAGGATGGACTTGAATGTGATAAAAATACTGCACACATCATGCTATATCTTTCCTTGATTCTCCCAATCACTAGACAAGCTAGAACTGCTGTTTGCCTTATTTAACTTACCAGTATAAAACAAGGCACAGAAACTTTATAACACAACATGAAACATTACATTTCCTTAAAATATCAAGGATGTCAAAATCATTTATTTTCAGATGTAAATACCTCATGAAAATATACAATGTCTTGAAATTAGTGGGTGTTTTTGGTAACACCAAAAACAATATAAAATGTCATGCCCCTGGTGGAAACTGACTCTGAGGGAGAGGAGGAACAGCCAACAGGGAGTGGAAGTGTGGCTCCAGAGGTGGTGGAGGAGGCTGGGGAAAGGCAAAGGCCGGCTGAGCAGTCAGAGAAGGACCTAGGCCCATCCCCTATCCATCCTAGGGCATGCAGGGAGGAGAGGATCAGGGAAAAATGTGGTCTACTCAGGAGGAGAGGGCCATGATCCTCTTCATGGGTTGCAGGTGTGAGATCTGCATAAGAGTTTGGACCTGCCTGTTAACAATGCTGGAGACAAATTAGTGTTTTATTCCTGGATGAGGCTTATTTTGGTTGGCATTCTTCCAATGGACTATACCTGGTTATCTTCTTGAAGTTTGTAATTAGTTATCCTGGTCTGTCATGGAACTTTCTTCAGTGCAGTTTGTTTTTGGTTTTTGCTTCATTATCTGCTCTATGAATTTGAACTGTATTTCTTTCATTTGGTGCTGGATAAATTTGATGGATTGCTGGCCCAATTTCCAGCATTTTTTGGGCAGTGCCTGCTTTATATGAGCCTTCGGCCAGAGGACTTCTCCACTGACTGGGATAAGGTGGGGTTTTTGATTAGTTTGTTGTCAGGCTCTGCAGCACGTTGGGTGATGCCTCAGTTGACCTAGCCCAACCAGGTGTTGGACAATTATGCTGAGTTTTGCCGTCAGTTCCAGGCCATGTTTGAGAACCCTGTTCAGAGCCAAACAGCAAATAGACATTTGAGAGAATTGAAGCAGGGGCATGGCTCGCTCATGGATTATATTGCTAGCTTTCGGGTGGTCACCCAGGACATACAATGGAATGAGACAGCACTGTTAGACCAGTTCCAGGAGGGTTTGTTGTCAGAGCTCCTGGATGAGTAGGCATGCACTAAATGCCCTTGCACTCTTCAGGAGCTCATGCATCTGTATCTTTGTATTGATGCTAGGCTTCAGCAGTAACGGGTGTGACAACGGACGGAGACTGCATCTGTTCCCAGCAAGACGGCACCTCTGGTGGAAGGGCCTTTGGAAAAGCCCATGTAGTTGGGGGCTACCTGTCCTTGCCTGACCCAAGCAGAAAAGGATAGGCATCGTCATGATGGGTTATACCTCTATTGTGGCAATCGAGGCCATTTTGCAGCCAAGTGTCCTGTTAAGACACCCACAGCAGTGATGTCAGTGGTGGCAGGAAATGAATATCGCCCAGCCTATGGGGGTCTGTAGGTTGGATTTCAAAGTCCCTAGGTCCACCATCTTCACCATCCTTGCCATCCTCGCCATCTTTGACATCTTCGACATCTTCGCCCCAGTTGTCATTGGGGAAGCATCTAGTGCCTGGTCAAGGAGTGGTGGAGATCCAAGCCTTGGTCAACTCAGGGGCCATGGCCAATTTCATGGATGCTCATTTTGTCAAGCAGTGGTTCATTCCCCAGCAACAGGTGTCCCCGCCAGTAATGGTGGAGACGATTGATGGTCGGCCCCTTCATTTGGGACCTGTGGTTGCTGCAACCAAACCCCTTCACATGTGTATTGGGCAGCATGTGGAGGAAGCCATGTTCTATGTTGCCGCAGTACCTCATTTTCTGGTGGTGCTGGGTTTGGAGTCATTACAGGCCCATGATCCACAGATTGTTTGGCCATCTGGAGCTGTGCAGTTTCTTGATAGAAAGTGTGCCAACCATTGCTTGTGCTCCTGTGCAGGGAGTGTGGCTATGCCCGTGGACTTGGATCTATCTGCAGAGTTGGTGAACTATGTGAGGGGGGAATCAATGTGTTGATGCACGGTCCTGGAAGCCTGAGTATACCCAAAGGGAGGACAAAATCTTGCCCCATACGGTGATTCCATTGGAGCGGTTTGCGGCCACTGAGGAACCTGTGGACCTTTGAGTGAGGATTCAGGAGGCACAGCAACAAGATCCATTTGTGGCAGCTTGGCATCGTGAATTGGATGAGAATGGGAGACAAGAGTCTCCTTGAGTGTATATTGGGGACCTGTTGCAGTTCTGTGATCGCATTTACATGCCTGCAGGTCCTCTTCATGGCCTTATCCTACATCAATGTCATGATAGTCTGGTGGCAGGACACTTTGGGGTATTCAAAACACTGCACCTCATCTCAAGGACATTTTGCTGGCTGAGACTTAAGCATGATGTGTCAGGATATGTGGCATCTTGTGGGATCTGTCAACAAGCCAAGTATGCTCTTGGTGCACCCCCTGGTCTCTTGCAGCCCTTGCCCATGGCAGAAAGACCTTGAGGGGCAGTTTCATTGGACTTCATCACTGAATTGCCGCCATTGAACGGTGCTACAACCATTTTGGTGGTGGTGGATATGTTGACTAAAATGGCCCACTTTATTTCACTTTATTTCATCTAGACCTGGTTTTTATCTTGGGACAGTGGTGTAGTGGTCTGGGGGGGAGCGCCAACTATTTGCCCCCTGTCATGGACAGACCATTATCTCCTTCGGCTGGTCTTCCATTATCCCACTCCCCACCGCTGGGAGGCAGAGCCAATGAGGTGGTTCCTCCCCAGGCACCTGATGGACCCTGAGCGTTTCCAGATGGCACTTGGGTCATTACCTGCCTCCCTGGCCCACAACTTGTCCAAGACCCTAGCAGAAGCCTGGCAACAGGCAGCCTCTGGGGTTCTCGACTAGGTTGTCCCCCTGTGGCCCCTAACCCAATGCAGATCCCGGTTGGCCCCCTGGTTTACCACGGAGCTATGGGAAATGAAGTGTCAG
Source organism: Naja naja (assembly GCA_009733165.1). Lineage (NCBI taxonomy): Eukaryota > Metazoa > Chordata > Lepidosauria > Squamata > Elapidae > Naja > Naja naja. The sequence goes on from CM019155.1 coordinate 68,004,122, forward strand.
AGGAGGGGCCTAGAGAGGAGTTGGAGGTCCTCCCGGTCTGAATCCGACTGAGCCCAGTTGAGGTCCTTTTCAAGGACCTACCTGGGAGCGATGAGAGTGGCGAAGAGATCTTACTTTGCCACTCTTGTTGCATCCGCAGATAATTGCCCAGCTGCCCTGTTCAGGGTCTCCCGCTCCCTCCTTAATCAGGAGGTGGGGGTGGACCCTTTGCATGGACATGCCGAGGAGTTTAGCCAACATCTGTCGGAGAAGATCGCTCGGATCCGGACCGGGTTGGACACCAACTGGCTTGAGTCGGACATGGAGTCAATGGTGAGTCCTGTCGATGTCATCTGGGAGGAGTTTGACACTGTATCCTCAGATAAGGGGGACAGGATTATGCGGCGGTTGTGTACCTCCACGTGTTTATTGGACTCATGTCCCTCCTGGTTACTTTATGCTGCCTGTGAGGAGACGTGCAGCTGGCTCCAGGCAGTTACCAATGCTTCATTGTGGGAGGGGTTTTTCCCTGCTGCCTTGAAAGAGGCAGTGATGAGACCCCTTCTTAAGAAGCCTGCCAATTTAAACAACTTCTGTCCAGTCTCCAACCTTTGCTTTTTAGCGAAGGTTGTTGACAGCATGGTGGCACAACAGTTTCCAGCTTTCCTGGAAGAAACCGAATACCTAGATCCATTTCAATCGGGCTTCAGGCCTGGCTATAGCATGGAGACGGCATTGGTCATGCTGATTGATGATCTCTGGAGGGCTCAGGACAGGGGACATTCCTCTGTCCTAGTCCTATTAGACCTCTCAGTGGCTTTTGATACCATCGACCATGGTATCTTATTGCGATGTCTTTGGGAGTTGGGAGTGGGAGGCACCAGTTGTTATGGCCTGAGGACCCTCACTCCACATCCTGTTCAACATCTACCCGCTGGGTGAGATCATCCATCATCAATATGTGATGACCCTCCCCATGCTTTCACGATGCCTGGAGGTGGTGCGGATCTGGATGGGGGGTAACAGGCTCCAGCTCAATCCAGACAAGACTGAGTGGCTGTGCATACCGGCATCTCGGGTTCAAGATATTCCATCTTTGACCATAGGGGAGAGGTGTTGCCCCCTGTGGATAAGGCGCACAACTTAGGTGTCCTCCTGGACGAATGGCTCAGTATGGAGGAGCAGGTGGGAGCCGTCGCCAGGAGGGCATTTGCCCAGGTTCGCCTGGTACACCAGTTGCGCCCCTACTTGGACCGAGATTCCCTATGCATGGTCACTCATGTGTTTGTTGCCTCCCATCTTGACTACTGCAATGCTCTCTACCTGGGGCTGCCCTTGAGGACTATACGGAGGCTTCAACTGGTACAAAATGCGGCTGCATGGGCGGTGATGGGAGTGGCCCGATTCTCCCATGTGACACCCCTCCTGCGTGACCTTCATTGGTTGCTGGTTGCCCTCCGTGTAAGATTCAAGGTGCTGGTATTAACCTATAAAGCCCTGCATGGCTCGGGTCTGGGGTACTTGCAGGAGCACCTCCTACCAGCATCAAGGTCCAATCGCCCGGTATGCTCCCATAGGCAGGCCCTCCTGGGGGTGCCATCAGCCAGACAATGTCAGTTGGCGGTCCCCTGGGGGAGGCCCTTCTCTGTGGGGGTGCCCACCCTTTGGAATCAGCTACCTCTAGAGCTGCATTTGGCCCTGGACCTGCACTCCTTCCGCTGTGATCTCAAGACTTGGCTGTTTGTACAGGCTGGTCTGGACTGAGCAGGGTTGGGAATTTTAGTTTAAGGGTATTTTAATTAGATTTTATAATTGGATTGAGAATTTGATAAAGACATATTTATTGTTTGTACATTGCATGTAAGCCATCCCAAGTCCCCTCGGAGATGGGGCAGCATATAAATCCAATTAAATAAATAAATAAAAATAAATAAATGTGCGGGTCTTCCTACGACCAGGATAATGGCCCAGTTGTTTATCTCCCATGTATTCCAGTTGCATGGGTTACCAGACTGAATAGTATCAGATCAGGGGGTACAATTTACGGCACACTTCTGGCAGACCCTACTTGCAAAACTGCAGGTTCAGGCATGTCTGTTGTCTGCCCATCACCCCAAAACTGATGTGGGGACAGAGAGAGTGAAAGTTATTTTGGAACAGTACCTCTGCTGTTTCAGCAATACTCAACAAGACAATTGGGTGGAAGTGCTGCCGGTGGCAGAATTCGCTTACAACAATGCTCAACATGCATCCACCCGTGTGTCCCCGTTCTTTGCCAACTATAGTTTTCATCCACAACTTTTTCCTTTAGCCCCGTCTGACTCCCCAGTTCCAGCAGTGGATACATTCTTACAAGAGTTAACAGCAGTGCACCACATGGTCCGAGATTTTGTAGGTTGTCTTGAGTCCCAAGCTTGGTTGAATCTTGCTGGGTGATGATTACCTTGAGGGCACACAAAGACTTAGACATACACAGACACAAAAACAAGGAGGAAAATAGAACTCTCAAGCTTACACACACACTGATCATTCCCACCATAAATCTCAGTTAATTCAAAATAAGAGAAGGCACAATCTTAACAAACATATCACATGGTTGCATGGAAGAGAGAGGGAGAGAAACAAAGAAACAAACAAACAAAACCCCAGCATTCCTATTTATATATTTCCCTTTTCTTAAGTACCTTTGTTTAGCCAAATTTGGGTTTCCAGCTTAATCCCTGAGCAAAGTCCATTCTTTAGACAACTTGCTCTTCTTACCAGCCAGGACAGGCATCTGCCATTCATCCCAAGCTTCAAGCAAATCTCCAAGGAGGGTTCCCATCAAGACCCTCAAGCTACAGCTTCCCATGTCCCCTTTCTGATGTGGGGTTCACTTTGGCTTAGCCGGGTCACCAAGCCTATTAGTGTTCAGACAAAAAGTAAATGTCAGGGGGAGGCTCTGGTTTCCTTACAGAGTACAGGCACTCCCCTCAAAGGGAACACCGAGTCTATCAGTTTTCAGACTGACGGGGGAAAAACAGCATTCTGGGAAGACCTGATGTCTCCTGGCAGACAAGTACAGGCACCTCCTAAAACACAGTGTATCATTTTTCAGACCCTTCGGAGTCTGGGAGGAGCTGCTGTTTTTCCTAAGCAGTGAGTATGGGCACTTCCTAAATAGGGCTTTGCTCAGTGACTTCCCAATTGGTTGCCCAAAGTTCAACTCTCTCATTCACTTTCCCCCTCCATTTTCACACACTCTCTCCTTTCCCTAACAGAAGGTCCTAGGTTCTGGCAAACCCCCATGCTCTCCAGACTCTGTTAGTCTTTCTGCAGTTAGGAAATGCACAGAGGGAGTAAGATCCAGCTGTGATTGGGAGAAGAGTCCTCTTACTCACACACACAGAAACATACACACATTTCCCATGCTTTTCTGGGCTATAAAATTAAAATTTAGAGGTACTCACCTTTTTTCCAAACAGCCATTGAGCTCAACATTCCAAACCTCTTTAAAACCTTTGTTCCAAATGGCCAAGGTCCAGGAAAACTCACCAACATACTCAATGGGTCTGCTGCCGGAAGAGGAGGCTTACCTGGGCCAGACCCATTGGTCAGGTTAGCTTGGAGTCCCATCTCTGGGTGCCAATTTGTCCATCAGGATTCAGTTCCAAGTGGGAAGAAAGACACTGGAAACATGGAGACTGCTTGGAAGGACGGTTTAATGGTGGACAAAATCATGTGGTTTTGGGGTCCTAGGCAAAAAAGAGCAGATGGGTGAGAGAGGGACAGAGATTTATACCCTCTGTTGAGCTTTGAACTTGCTTCCTATTCCTGTGGCAAGAAATGTATCCTGATTGGTAGTCAGACTCCCATGGGGCAATGCAGGGGTAACTTTGTAGGATGTCTTGAGACCCAAACTTGTTTGAATCTTGCTGGGTGATGTAATGAAGGGGCTTTGGGCAATTCCTATCATGGCTTAATGGCCTGGATCTGAGTGAGGGCTAATCCCATCACCCTGGAGCTAAACATCTTTTGTCTTGTAGATAGGATGGTTCAGTCTTTCTGGGGCTATTAACAAATGTGGGAGCTGCTTTCCAAGAGCATGTTTCTCCTTTTCTCATCCAGGGAGGCATAATATTCTGCCTTTTTAATATTTTCTAGAATATTTCATTTCTAGGAGAAGAGTAGGTGCTTTCTACACAGTGATATAAAAAAACAAAAGAACTAAGAATTATCTATCTACTTGTAATCAGCCACACCAATTCATTTTTGGTATATTGAAGTAAAAAAGATTCTATGAAAGATTGAAGACTATTAATAACATTAAGCCAGAGATGCTAAAGAACATAAGGTAGAATAGAATAGAATAGAATTCTTTTATTGGGCAAGTGTGATTGGACACACAAGGAATTTGTCTTGGTGCAAATGCTCTCTGTATACATAAAAGAAAAGATACATTCATTGAGAGTCAAGAATCATAAGATACAACACTTAATAGTCATAGGATACAAATAAGCAATCAAATCATACTAGGAAACAGTTAATATAAATCGTAAGGATACAAGCGGCAAAGTAACAGTCATACAGTCACAAGTGGGAGGGGATGTGCGATAAGGGCTGATGAGAAGATTAATAGTGTGTCGGGTTTAGCCCAGGAATTCATGGCTTCTATGGAGGCCATGGGCCTGACCCAATTAATTCAGGGCCCGACCCATGAGGGGGGGAACACTCTTGACCTAATTTTTGTCTCTGAACAGTGGCGTAGTGACAGAGGGCAGGCCATTTCTACGGCTGTGCCCGTTCCATGGTCTGATCACTATCTCCTACGGCTGGTCTTCCAACAGGCTGCCCCCCACTGCTGGGATAAGGAACCGCTTAGATGGTTCCGCCCCAGGCGCCTTATGGACCCGGAGCGGTTCTCGGCGGAGCTGGGGTTTCTTCCCTCTTCTCTTGCCCACAGCTCTGTTGAGGACCTGGCGGCTGCTTGGCAGCAGGCCGCTTCAGAGGCTCTCGACAGGGTTGTCCCCATGCGACCCCTCACACGTCGTGGATCCCGGTTGGCTCCTTGGTACTCGGAGGAGCTCCGGGAGATGAAACGCCGTCGGAGGGGCTTAGAGAGCAGGTGGAGGTCCGATCGAGCCCAGCTAAGAGCCTACATTAAGACTTACCTGGTAGCTGTGAGAGCGGCGAGAAGGTCTTATCTCTCCGCCCTCATAGCGTCCGCAGATAACCGCCGGCCGCCCTGTTTCGGGTAACCCGTTCTCTCCTTCGTAGGGGAGGGGGCGGACCCGCTGCGGGGCAGGGCTGAGGAGTTTGGTCAACATCTGTCGGATAAGATCGCTCGGATTCGGAGCGGGTTGCCCTCTGATTTGCAGTGGTCTGAAGAACGGGATGCAGGCAGTCTGGCCAGTACGATCTGGGATGAGTTCGATTCTGTTTCCGAGGATGAAGTGGACGGGATTATGCGACGTCTGAGTTCCACCACATGTTTGTTGGACCCGTGCCCTTCCTGGCTGGCTTATGCCGCCAGGGAGGTCACCTGCGGCTGGCTCCGGGCAGTTGTCAATGCTTCATTAAGGGAGGGTGTCTTTCCCACTGCCTTGAAGGAGGCGGTGGTGAGACCCCTTCTGAAGAAGCCTGCCCTGGACCCTACCGTGTTAGACAACTTTCGTCCAGTCTCCAACCTTCGTTTTTTAGCGAAGGTTGTTGAGAGTGTGGTGGCTCAGCAGTTTCCGCTCTTCCTGGATGAAGCTGACTACCTGGATCCGTATCAATCGGGCTTCCGACCTGGTTTCAGCACGGAGACGGCATTGGTCGCACTGATGGATGATCTCTGGCGGGCTCGGGACAGGGGTTTTTCCTCTGTCCTGGTCCTATTAGACCTCTCAGCGCTTTCGATACCATCGACCATGGTATCCTCCTGCACGCCTCAGGGGTTGGGTATAGGGGGCACTGTACTTCGTGGTTCACCTCCTACCTCTCGGGCGATCGCAGTCGGTGTTGGCGGGGGGACAGAGGTCTACCTCGAGGGTGCTCTCTTGTGGGGTCCCTCAGGGGTCGGTCCTCTCCCCTGCTATTTAACATCTACATGAAGCCGCTGGGTGAGATCATCCGTGGTTTTGGGGTGAGCTTCCATCAGTACGCTGATGATACTCAGCTGTACATTTCCACCCTGAACCAGATCGGTGATGCCCTCTCCCTGATGACCCAGTGTCTGGATGCGTACGGATTTGGATGAACGGAAACATGCTTCGTCTCAACCCGGCCAAGACTGAGTGGCTGTGCGTACCGGCATCTCGGCCCAGTTTGGAGTGTCCATCTTTGGCCATAGGGGGAGTGGTATTACCCCTGTGGATAGGGCGGAACCTGGGGGTCCTCCTGGATGCTCGGCCCGGTTGGAGGAGCAGGTGGGGGCTGTCACCAGGGGCCTTTGCCCAGCTTCGTCTGGTTCGCCAGCTGCCCTTTCTGGACCGAGATGCCCTGCGCACGGTTACTCATGCCCTTGTTACCTCCAGACTCGACTACTGCAACGCTCTCTATTTAGGACTGCCCTTGCATACCATCCGAGATTGCAGCTGGTGCAGAATGCGGCGGCGCTGGTGGTGATGGGAGTTTCCCGTTCTCCCATGTTACCCCCTCCTGCGCTGCCTTCATTGGCTACCGTTGCGCTCGGTGAGATTCAAGGTTTTAGTGTTAACATTCAAAGTCCTTCATGACATGGGTCCCCAATATTTAAGGGAGCGGCTCCTGCCGACATCAAATGCCAACCGCCTCTGTGCGAAGCACATAGGCAAGGACTCCTTGGGGTCCCATCGGCTGGCCAATGCCGGCTGGCGGTCCCCCGACGAAGAGCCTATTCTATAGCGGCCCCAGACCTCTGGAACCAACTTCCCCTGGAGCTCCGTCTGGCCCCTGACCTCCGCACCTTCCGCCATGACCTGAAGACCTGGTTGTTTAACCAATCCGGGTTGTGATTTTCTGGGACGGGATGGTTTTATGGGATAGTTTTAAGGGATTTTATGGGTGTACTGTAATTGTAATGGGGCTTATTCTAGTTTAATTTGCTTTTAAATTATTTATTGTTGTTGTTGTTTTATTTGTAAGCCGCCCCGAGTCTTCGGAGATGGGGCGGCATATAAGTCCCATTAATAAATAAATAATAAATAAATAGTAATAGTAGTACAGACTTTGTAAATAGTTGGACAATGTTGAGGGAATTATTTGTTTAGCAGAGTGATGGTGTTTGGGAAAAAACTGTTCTTGTTCTGGTGTGCTGTGCTCTATAGAGTTATTTTGAGGGAAGGAGTTAAAACAGTTTATGTACGGGATGTGAGAGGTCTGTAAATATTTTCACAGCTCTCTTTTTGACTCATGCAATATACAGGTCCTCAATTGAAGATAGGTTGGTAATAATTGTTTTTTCTGCAGTCCTAATTATCCTTTCAAGTCTGTGTCTGTCCTGTTGGGTTGCAGAACCAAAACAGACAGTTATAGAAGTGCAGATGACAGACTCAATATTTCCTTTGTAGAACTGTATCAGCAGCTCCTTGAGCAGTTTGAGCTTTCTGAGTTGACACAGAAAGAACATTCTTTGTTGTGCTTTTTTGATGAAGTTTTTGATGTTAGGTGTCCATTTTAGGTCTTAGATATAATAGAACCTAGAAATTTGAAGGTCTCTACTGTTGATACTGTGTTGTCTAGTACTGTACGAGGTGGTAGTATGGGAGGGTTTCTTCTAAAATCTACCACCATTTCTATGGTTTTGAGTGTGTTCAGTTCCAGATTGTTCCGGTTACACCTTGAGGCAAGTTGTACAACCTCCTGTCTGTATGTGGATTTGTTGTTGTCTCAAATGAGACCAATCACTGTTGTGTCATCAGCAAACTTCAATATTTTAACAGATGGATCATTTGAAATGCAGTCATTGGTATATAGGGAGAAGAGAAGTGGAGAAAGCACACAGCCTTGGGGGGGCCCTGTGCTAATTGTACAGGTATCAGATGTGATTCTGCCTAGCTTCACCTGCTGCTTCCTGTCTGTTAGGAAGCTTATGATCCACTTACAAGTGTTTTCCGGTACCGCTAGCTGCTTAATTTAGTTAGAAGAATGTCTGGAATGATGGTATTGAATGCTGAACTGAAGTCTGCAAAGAGGACCCTTGCGTAGATCTTTGGAGATTCAAGGTGTTGTAGGATGTAGTGCAGAGCCATATTAACAGCATCATCTGTTGATCTATTTGCTCGGTATGCAAACTGCATGGGATCTAGCAGCGGATCCATGTTGGTTTTCAGGTGGGACAACACTAGCCTTTCAAAGATTTTCATAACTAATGATGTTAGAGCAACTGGTCTGTAGTCATGCAGTTCCTTGATGGAGGGCTTCTTTGGTACTGGGATGATAGTAGAGTGCTTGAAGCAAGAAGGAACATAGCACTATTCTAGTGATTTACTGAAAATTTGGGTGAAGATGGGGGCCAATTGGTCAGCACAGACTTTTAAGCAAAAAGGAGTTATCTTCTCTGGCCCTGGTGCTTTTCCTGGTTTTTGTCTGTGAAATAGATCTTGTACTTCTTTTTCAGTGATCATCAGGGGTTGTGAACCCAATGGTTGTAGGAGGCTTGGCTATTGTTGGTGTGTTTGAGATGAGGGTTGTGGAGATAGGTGGCTGTAGTTTCCTTTCAAACCTGCAGTAAAACACATTCAGGTCATCTGCTAGTTGTTGATTTCCTTCTGCCTGGGAAGGAGGTTTGCTGTAGCCAGTGAGGTTTTTAAGAGTTTTCCACATGTTTGCTGGTTCATTTGTTGAGAACTGATTCCTTAACTTTCAGAGTAGCTTCTTTTGCTGCTCTGATCTCTCTTGTTAATATGTTTCTGGCCTGATTGTGTAGCACTCTGTCACCTTTTCTGTAGGCTTCCTCTTTGGAACGATGAAGCTGCTTGAGTTTGCTTGATTGAAATCTCCTAAAATGATTGGAAGGGAATCTGGGTGTTTGGCTTCAGCCTCCATAACATGGGTTCTTTTAACTACACCCAATTTAGTGGGCTCCAGTCACATACAAAAACAAAAACCCAACAATACAGGTCAACACACACAAGTAGTTGCATACTCACATATTGTTACTCATTACCTACTCTTCTCCATAGTTACTCCTACTACCATATTACTCCTTGTGAATACTGCTAGTGAAAAATTGGCTTCAGACTGCTTTATTTCAACATACCTTCTTTTCTCTCTCCCCACACTCAGAGCTTTTTCACAGTGAATCTTTTATAAGCAGCTTTGCTGCATTGACACTAGTGAAATAGCTTAAAGAGAAGGGGAGAAGCAGAGAGGTTGGCAATTTTCTGGGCAGCTTGCTATCTCATGTTATCCTTTAGTATAGTTTTGATAACCCAAATACGGTATATCCAGGATACAGTTAATATTGTTTTGTCCCATTTTTTCTTGTCAAACCATTAAATAATCTTCTATCTTCCACTCTTCATAATTCTCATGAAGAGTAAAAAAATTGGGAATCTTTGCTGTCTGGATTCCATTATAGCAAATTTAGAACTGAAATATTCTCCAGAGACTGGAATTCTTTAATTGAATGAGGTGAAGAAAGAAATTCTTTAATTGGATAAGGTGGAGAAATAAAGAAAATAACCCAGGATTTTTTTTTGGAATAGAAAGTCTAATCCACATTAAATGAAATATTTTATTCATATCATTGAATGAAAAAGGGAAGATTGTTGATAGAATAAATATAAATATACATATGGGTATAATATAAATATATAATGTTTTGGTGTTAAAATTCCATTGTAAACACTCAGTATAGCTTTTATTGATTAAAAAGGCAATACACAAAGCACAGTTGTAAAATCAACACAAATAAATAAAGAGCCTTGGTGGTGCAGGCTGTTAAACGCCTAGCACTTAGTTCCAGCTGCCTGCAATTAGTGCAGGCTCGAATCCCACCAGGCTCAAGGCTGACTCAGCCTTCCATCCTCTCGGAATAGGTAAATTGAGGACCCAAGATTGTTGGGGGCAATAAGCTGACTTTGTAAAAATGCTGCTTAGTAATAAGCAGGCATATACAATGGAATGAAGGCTATTGCTGAGCGCATTGGGTTGTGCTCCAAAAAATTGCAAGCCACCCTGAGTCTCCGGAGAAGGGCGGCATATAAATGTGAATTAAAAAAATAATTAACATCTACTTAAAAATAAAATAGAAATACTTTTTTCTAAATAGAGAAAGGAAAACTCTTGCCTGACTTTCCTTCTCAAGGAAACCTGAAAGTAAAACTGATTCCATTGACTAATTTGCAGTTCAAAGGAGGCTTAAGGGACAGAGAACCTGCAAGCTTCCAGAGTCAAGACAGTGCAGATTTTCTCAATTTTCTCAGACTACCAGGAGTGAGATTTGGGTTTTCAGTTGCAATACCCTCCCTGACTCTGAAACCTAAAATCTTTCCTGATATCAAGGCCTGGATACCTTGGGTGCCATCTTTTCATGACTTTGATTATTCAGATGCTGAATTCATAGTTCTCTGCTTAGCAGTTGTGAGAAGTGTGAGTTGTCAAATTAAATGACCAACAGTGAGAAAGGCTTGTTCCTGACACCATTCAGGGAAGTCCATTGAAAATATATAAAGCCAGGACTCACCCCCATCTTAATCAGGATAAATAAATCAGTATTGTGTCTTATCAGGGTTTAAGAATCACCAAGGCAGTCTCTCACCCACCCCTTCAATATCAGAGTCACTCACCATTTCCTTCAGCAGCTTTTCCTGGAGCCATTTCCTGGTGTAGAAAGACAGAAGAATAAAATGAGCATCCAAATCATAGAGCTATCTCAGCCTCAGCAAGAGCAGAAAATACCATCATGGCCCCCACACACCTGGGATCCAAGGGTTCTGAGGAGTGTAGCAAAGATGCAACAACTAAATCTCAATTGCTCTGAAATCCATTGATCCATTAAAATGATGCCAGTCATATTCAATGCAGGTTCTTGAGTTTCCTAAGCACGGAAGTTGCACAAAGAAGTCAACTTTCTGTGTGATTAAAAAGGGGGAGTGCTGGCCATGGAAATCCAAACATGACAGGTGTGGGGGGTCCAGCTCCCCCTCAAAAAACCTACAATATACCTTTGGCAACAATTAATTATCCCCCTTTGTGATCTAGATTATGTATATAAATGTGGCCAAAAGTCAAGCCACCACAGCATGGAAAGTACTGCAACCAATTTTTGTTATCATACTATTTAAAAGACATTGAGACTTGGGGGAGGAGGGAATTCAGAGAAAAGCAACTAAGATGATCAAAGGCCTGGAAAGTAAACCATATGAAGAACGGCTGCAGGTTTTGGGTCTGGCTGATCTAAAGAAAAGAAGAATTAGGGGTGATATGATAGCAGTATTTCAGTATTTGAGGTGCTACCACAAAGAAGAGGGGGTCAAATTATTTTCCAATAATTTGGAAAATTAATATTAATAACCAGAGGACAGGACAAGAAATAATCATTGGAAACTAATCAAGGAGAGAAGCAATCTGGAATTAAGGAGAAACTTCCTAACAGTGAGAACAATTAACCAGTGGAACAGCTTGCTTCCAGATATCATGGATGCTCCATCACTGCAGATTTTTAAGAAGAGATTGGACAGTCAGATGTCTGAGATGATATAGATTCCTCTGGTTGAGCTGGACTAGAAGACCTCCAAAGTCCCTTCCAGTTCCGTTCTATTCTAAGAAAGGCCACTTGGAACAGGCAGAAGTAAGCAGGATGCTTCCTAGTGATAACTTTCTCCTGATGCTTCAAAATTTGACTGAACTGGGATCACTGACTTCTGCAAAGCCTTTAAACACCCAGGTGTAGAAATTGCTCTCACTGCAGCTCAAAATTTTTCATTGCACATTATCATAATCAAGGTTTAAGAATGTAGATTTACATAGATATGATTTTCTATTCCTATGGATTTTGCTTGAATGTACCAAGAGTTCTTGATTTCCTGGCTGGATAAATTAGATGATGCATTTGCTTTCCTTGCATTCACCTCAGCTTTTCTCTTGTTCTCTGGCTGAGGCATTATTTTTTCAGATCTTTCCATTAGCCAAGTAAATACTTTCCCCATTGCTGGAAAGAAAAAAGAGCCCTGGTTAAGAACTGTGACAGCTCTGATAGGTGTAGTGACTCAGGGCTTCAGGCTGTGATCAATAAAAGTGATACAAACCCATCCCCCACCCCTGCCCTCTCCTGCAGCTACCACATTAGATGTGTGGGTGGACTCCAACCAACCATGGATTTCCCAGGGACCCATGGAGATGCATTTTCCTCAGAAATAAGAGCAGCACATAGGTTCGACTTGGAAGGTTTCTTTCTTTTTTAATCTAAGCCCAGAGAAAGCTCAGAGCCCAGGGGCACTTAAGTGTTATCTGGGGCATTGCTGTCACTGCTGGATTGCACTTCAGACTCCTCTTCTGACTTGCCTGCCTGGCCTCCCAGCTGGGTGAGCAGCCTCCCAGCCAGGTGAATAAATAGCCAGGAGGCCAGGCTCTCCACACTCACTGGTATTTAAAACAAAGTGTATCTAGAATTGCTCCCTAATATTTGCAATAAACATTCAAAGCTTATGTTTGGATCTCATCTGATGAAGCAGCCAAATTTCTTGCAAATTGCACACCAAAAATCCCTCAATTTAAATGCAATTTGATAGTACTATATAAAAGGCTACAGAAAAAGATGACCAGGGTTAAATTAGGGAAGCTACATGTTTATTTCTTTGAAAAACAGAGGTTTCATATTTTGTCACACACCTGGGTTTCATATTTTGCCACACAACTGCAGAACTCCGAAATGCCTTGAAACTGAGGAATGTGGAAAGTAACTTACAAGGCATTGAGAGACATTAGAAGTGGGTGGAAGAAGGTGAGAATCAACACAACCTCCCCTCCTGCCTCCAAAGGTGCATTAAAGAGAGACAGGAGGAAACAGTTAAGGAGTGTATGAAAATTTGGGCTAAGAATGTGGGTCACAATATTAATTTAGACCAGTGGGAATGCATCTGGCAGACAAACTATAGATTAACTATGTCAGTCTCACATAAAGAAAACTTATATAAAATGGTTTACACTGGCATTTACCTCCTGTGAGAGTGGAGAAGATGTTTCCCAGTTTGCCACCAAATTGCTGGAAGTATAACCACATCCAAGGAACATATTTCGACATGTGGTGGACTTGCCCATATGCACAGAAATTCTGATGAAATTAGAAATTGGATATTAGACATAACAAAATATTAGAAATTGGATATTAGACATAACAGGTCTGGTGGGGGTTGTGGTGGGGGAAGGGGGCTTGGGGCTCCAGGGGAGGGGGCTGGGTTTAAGATCTCCACGGTGATTGGGTATGGCAGGGGATGACAAAACAGAGGGCTGGGATTGGTATTTGGGAGTGCGCCCCCACTATTTACGAGCGGTGGCATGCTCCGACCCTCTTGTTTCTGCCTGCTCCCCTAGGGGTACGGGCGGTCAGGTCCCTGGGCTCAGAATGGTTTATGTCAACACCAGGTCCATGGTGAATAAAGCCCTCCTCATCAATGAATTGATTGAGGAGGAGGCCACGGACCTGGCTTGCATCAAGGAGACCTGGCTGGGGCCAGAGGGGGGGGTCCCTCTGTGTGATTTAACCCCCCCAGGTTTCTGGGTGCTATACCAACCTTGGGCCCAGGGTAGGGGTGGGGGAGCGGCAGTGGGTATTAGGGAGTCTCTTTGTCTGAGGGAGGTCACTGTCCCGCAGATAGGCGAGTGTGAATCTCTCCTTCTGAGGCTGGGCCCTGGGGGTCAGTTGGGTCTGTTGCTCATGTACCTTTCTCCCAGCTGTGTGACAACGGCCCTGCCTGAGCTGCTCGACATCCTCTCAGGAGTGCAGTGGAGTTCCCTAAGCTTATGGTCTTGAGGGACTTCAACCTCCCCTCTCTGGGTGGGATGTCAGGGCTGGAGCAGGAGTTCATGGCTTCCATGACAGCTATGGACCTGACCCAAATAATTTAGGGTCTGACCCATGAGGGTGGACACACACTCGACCTGGTTTTTATCTCTGGACAGTGGTATAATGATCTGGGGGGATTACCAACTACTCAACCTCTGTCATGGACCGATCATTTCCTCCTTTGGCTAGGCTTCCATCATGTCACTCCACACTGATGGGACATGGAACTAACCAGGTGGTTCTGTCCCAGGTGCCTGATGGACCCTGAGGAGTTTCAATCAGTGCTTGGGTTGTTTCCTGCCTCCCTTACTCACAACTCGGCCAAGGCCCTGGGGGATGCCTGGCAACAGGCTGCCTCAGAGGCTCTTGACCAAGTTGTCCCTTTGCGGCCCCTGACCTGTCACAGATCCTGGTTAGCTCCTTGGTTTTCTTTTCTTTTTTTAAGGTTTTATTTTTCCAAAAACACAAACATAATAAACAAACATACAACACATAGATCCATATCAATTTCAAGTATGTCGGTCGGTCAAAAATCACAGTGCCTTCCCCTCATTATTCATACTCAATATTGCAAAAAGGAAAAACTATAATCATTATTATTAATCCTTTATCATATTATAATCTCTATATTGTTTCAACAGTTCTATCTATCTTTATATTCCCAAAATATATTACCAAACTTTTTGTCTAACCATTGATAGAACATATTCCATATCTTATAAAACTGCTTTTCTTCTTGGTCCCTAATTTCAAATGTTAATCTACTCATTTTGGCACAATCCAAAATCTTCTTAATCACTTCCTCCTGCGTAGGTGTCTTGTCATTTCTCCAGTTTTTAGCAAATACAATTCTAGCGGCTGTCAGTACATTAACAATCAAATATTTCAATTCTTTGTTAAATGTCTCTGGTACAATTCCCAACAGGAATATCTCAGGTTTCAAGTCTATATGTTGTTGTGTCATTTTTCCAACCACATGTGGATTTTAGTCCAGTATCTTTTGGCATCAACGCAAGTCCACCACATGTGGTAGTAGGAGCCAGGTATCTGATGACATTTCCAACACTTATCCGATTTATCCTTGAACATTCTTGCAATCCTTCTCGGGATAGGTGCCACCTGTAAAACATCTTATACAAATTTTCTTTATATGCAGTTGACATTGTCATTTTATAATTCTGATCCCACAGTGTTTGCCATCTCTCTAGATCTATCCCATAACCAAATTTTTCCCCAAGCAATCATTGTTTCCTTAACCTGCTCCTCTTCCATTCTAACTTCTAATAGATAACCATAAAGTTTTTAATCATTTTTCGTTCGTGCCCATCAAGATTTTATCTAATTCAGTTGGTTTTTATAAATCCCTTCAGTCCTAACATCCTCATCATATCTAGATTGTATTTGCAAATATGAAAACCAATTCATTTTATACCTTGTTCTTGTAGTGTTTGCATCGATTTGAGTTCACCCTTTTCATTTAAAATCTCTCCATATCTAACTGTTTGTTCCTTCTTGTATATTATTGCATATGAAAAAGCTTCAATAGTAGATACCCATAATGGAATTTGAATATAATGTTGTTTTCTAGTTTTTCCCAATTTAAAAACAAAGCTTCTCGAACATAGTGTCTTCTAAAATATCCTTGTTTTTGTTCCCTTATACCATAAGAAAGCATGCCATCCTAATAATAAATCATGACCCTCTAAAGTTAACAATCTATTATTTCTCAATGTTATCCATTCTTTCACCCACATCAGACTTGCAGCTTGATAATACAATTCCCAGTTTGGTAGTGCGAATCCCCTCTTGACCTTGCATCTTGTAATAGCTTAAATTTGATTCTTGGCTTTTTGCCCTGCCATATAAATTTGGATGTGATTTTATTTAGATCTTCAAAGTACCCTTTCCCAAGTCTAATTGGAATTGTCTGAAGTAGATATAAGATTCTAGGTAGAATATTCATCTTAACTGTCGATATTCTGCCAATAAGAGATAATTGCATATTTTCCCATCTTTCAAGATCTGTCGCTATCTGCTGTTTAAGTTTTATATAATTATCTTCTTTCAAAGTACTGCATCTGGTTATATATATTCCCAAATATTTAACTTTATTTGCGATCTGAATCTCTAATAAATCTTCTAAATCTTTCTTATGTTTTGCTAACATATTCTTTGTTAGGATCTTTGTTTTGTCTTTATTAATTTTAAACCTGCCACCATTCCATATTCTTCTATTTGTTCTATCAACTTAGGTGCTGATTTAAGTGGATCCTCTAGTATGAATACCAAATCATCTGCAAACGCCTGTAGTTTATTTTCTTCTTTTTAATTTTCATTCCTTTTATTTCTTCATCTTCTCTGATAGCTCTATTCAGTACTTCTAGTGTTAAAACAAACAGCAGGGGTGACAGAGGACAACCTTGTCTGGTTCCTTTTCTTATCCCTATAGATTCTGTCAACTCTCCATTTACCAATATCTTTGCTGTTTGATTATTATATATTGCCTCAATAGCTTGTATAAAGTTTTTTCCAAAGCCCATTTGCATCATTTGCAATATCATAAACCGCCAGTTCACATTGTCAAATGCTTTTTGAGCATCTAAAAACATCAGTGCCATCTGTTTTTCAGGATGTGTTTCATAATACTCCAGAGTATCTAAAATTATTCTCACATTTTGCTTGATTTGTTGTTTTGGCAAAAATCCATTTTGATCTGTGTGGATAAATTCATTTAAATATCTTTTCATTCTTTCTGCCAAGCAAAAATTTTATAATCTGAATTCAACAATGAGATAGGTCTATAATTTTTAACTTGTTGTAGATCCATTTCTTCTTTAGGTATAAGGGTAATATAAGCTTCCAACCATGTCTCAGGTATTCTCTTTTTTAGTAAGACTTCATTCATCACTTCTAGAAGGGGAACGCTTAACACTTCCTGGAAGGTCTTGTAAAATTCCGCCGATAGACCATCTGGGGTCTGGGCCTGGTGCTTTTCCTGTATTTTGTTTCTTCAAGGCTTCTGTTAATTCCATCATGGTTATGTTCCCTTCTAACATTGTCTCAATGTCTTCAGGTATCTGTGGTAGTCTTGTCTTTTGTAGGTACTGTTCAATTCTTTCTTCTAGAATATCTTCTTGAGAGTACAGTTTTTCATAGTAGTCTCGAATGATTTTTCTTTTCATCGTTCCCATGCTGTATATTCCTTTTCCATCTATTAATTGACTAATTTTCTTTATTTCTCTTTCCTTTCTAATTTTATACGCTAACCACCTTCCTGGCTTATTACCATTTTCAAAGTAATTTTGTTTAGCCTTTAATCTTTTGAGCGATTTCTTCCTTGTCCATTAAAGCCATTTTATGTTTAATCACATCCATTTTCCTTTTAATATCTTTCCCTTGCGGTGATTGTTGTAGTTCTTTTTCCAATTTCATGAAATCATCTTCCAATATTTTGAGTGTCTTCTTCCGTTTAATATTTCTTTTCCTTATATAGTCAATTATCAAACCTCTTGTATAAGCCTTCATCGCATCCCAGCGAGTTTGTAGTGATGTATCTTCTTTTCTATTTTCCTTGAAAAAAAAAGTTCTGTCTCAGTTCTCTTTTTAAATTCTTCTTCTTTCAAGATCATATTATTTAATGTCCATCTAGATCTTCTCCTCTGTCCTTTCCAGGCAACTATCAATGGATTATGATCCGCCCAGGTCCCACTTTCAATTTGAATTTTCTGTATATCGGAGAGCATGTCTGCAGATGCCCATACCATATCTATTCTTGACCATGATTCATGTCTATTTGAATAAAAAGTAAATTCTTTATTTCCAATTTTCTCTCTCCATATGTCTTTAATATTCATTTCTTCTATCAATTGAAAGAAGGACTTGGGTAGCTTTTTCTAGTTTTCTTTTGGTTCTTTCAGATTTGTAATCAAGCTGGTCATTAATTATCCCATTAAAATCTCCCATCAGAAAAATATTTGCATAGTCTAATTCAATCACTTTTTGGTATAATTTCTTATAGAATTCTTCTTGATTCTCACTTGGTGCATATATTGCTATCAGGAGCATTTTAGTGTTGTTGTCTATTATCTCCACCATTAAAATCCTCCCATCTTCATCTGTATAAATCAATTCTGCAGTAATTGTATCTTTAATATATAAAGCCACTCCTCTTTTTTACATTGCCAATGATGTAAATAGCTTTCCTAACTTTCTTTGCCTTAATACATATTCATTTTGCTTTTTAATATGGACCTCTTGCAGACAAATTATATCAAATTTTAATTTCTCTAATTTATGAAATATTTTCCTTCTTTTGGCAATTGAATTGAGTCCATTTATATTCATTGAAATCAATTTTTTCCCTTCCATTTTAAGTCTTATATATAGGTTGTTTTGCTCTAGTTGTTCTAACTTCTTTTTGTTCTCTAGGTAGACCACCTACTGCTCCAAGTTGTTCTTCTTCTTCACTTATCATTGCACCTTTCTTTGGAAGTTCCACAATCAATTCTTCATGTCCTCCGTTTCCCTCTTTTCCTCTAAAATAGCCCTCATAGAATGATTCTGCCTTCTCCACTGTGTCGATTCTATGTCTTTGTTCCCGCCAGACAAACAAGAGGCCTTCTGGTATTAGCCATCTATAATTTATTCCTCTCTTCAATAATTCTCTGGATAAAACGCATATTCTCCTCTCCTCTCTCTTATTCTTCTTGGTATCTGTTTCAGTACCGTGACATCTTTATTGTTGTGCTTCAGCGTCTTATCTCTGACTGTTTGCAATATTTGTGATTTAATACTCTTCTTAGTAAATCTAATATGAATTTCTCTTGGAAGTTTATTCCTCGTTGCATATCTTGTAAAGACACGAAATGTTTCATCTATTCCATCCTCATCTTCTCTTCCGTTATTTCTAACAGTTCTGCCAAAATCTGTGTCATTTTCTCCAGTAAATTTTCACCCTTCTCTTCCTCGACATTTTGGAATCTCAAATAGAATTCGATCTATCAATTTCACTTCAGAGAGATTCATTATGGTCACTCTCAACTTCCCTTAATCTGGTGTTAAAACTCTTCATTTCCTTGTCTCTTTGTTCTTTCTGCTCTTCAACTTTCTTCATCCTCTCACCATATTTCTCCATTGTTTGCTGTAAAGCCTTTATATTTTCATCTGTCTTGTCTAACTTTTTATCTGTCTTGTCTAGCTTCTGTTCAATTATCTCTGTTCTTTTTCCAATCTCACCTACTGCTTGTAAGATCTTCTGTATTGCCTCTTCTGTTGTGGGAACCGTTACTTGTGGAATTGAAGATCTTCTACTCATTGTTGCAGAGATTGTCAGAACCAATTCCAAAAGAAGGAAGGAAAAGAAATGAAGGCCAATAACAAAAGTAAAAATAAAAATTAGTGTTATAAAAGGAGAAGAACAATCCTTTTAACAAGAAAAAGGGAAAGAATAGTAGAAGGAAAAAGGGGTTCAATTACATATCAATAATATATCAATAATTTGAAAAAGGTAAAATATTAAAAACTTGAATTTAAATAGGACAAAAGAGAAAAAGATAGAAAAAAAGTCCAATAATTAACTGTCTTGTTTCCAATGTGCAGAATAAAAACCAACTCTCAAAAGAAAAAGGCTAAAAGTTGAAAAATAGGAAGGTATCAATAAAAAAAAGAATAAAAAATAGTAAAGTAGTAGAATTCCCTTTAGGAATAACAAAATATATTCTTAGGGGCTCCAATTATGAAAAGTTAAATTCCAAACAATAAAAAGCCTTGGCAGGAAGCAATATCACTCTTTATTCCATTGCCACTATGCAGAGTCCAGAGCTTAACTAGTGAAAGCGGAAAGATAGCAGCTCCTCTGTTTTTGCCTCTCAAGAAATCCAATTCTTTTATTTTAAAAACTCTCCAAGGTCACTTTACTCTTCAGTTCCAAACTGAAGGCTCAAAGATATTCCAAAAGCACCTATCCAGCACTTTCTAATCAATGGAGCCTTGGATACAGTCCTTGCAAATGTGTATGTTTATATAAGATAACGGGTCTCTAGTAGCAATATTGTATCTCACAACCAACTTTCACTTCCTTGCCAAATGGCTTCCAAAATGTATCACTTCCTGTCTTATTCAAAACAAGAAAGACAGTAAAAATCTCGTGGCCATTTCTTATATGCAAAAATAAAAAGTAACCAGATCAAAATAACCAAGTTACATTAGAGCCCCTGGTGCCAAAAAGGAAAAAGAGACAAAATTCAAAAAATATAAAAGGTATTCAAGGACTCCCAAGAGGAAAAAGTAAAAAGAAAGTCATTAAAGCCATAAAAAGAAAGAAGAAACAAAACTCTTTACTTTCAAACACAATCTCCTCTGCCTATTCCATATCACTCTCAATTTCACACCATTAGAGTTGCTAGGGTGTTCCCAAAGGGTTAAAAACAAAATGATCTCACTGACCGACAAACTTCTTCCAATCTCATTCCTCCAGAGCTGTCACAGCTTCTTCAGCCCGATGGCTGCCTCAGCACGTTTCGGGTAAAGGGGCTGTCCTGGATCAACCAGGGACTTTGCGACATCCCTGGGATCAACAGGAGGCGCCCCCAACTTTCACCAACCCTATGAGTCAGTTTAGATCCTGAGGGACCGTCCCAAAGCGGCAGTATCAGAGGTGATCTCAGGAGTCAAGATCACCTCCGTCTCGCGGCAACTCCAGCTCCGCCCATCTCCCCAGATCCTGGTTAGCTCCTTGGTTTTCTGTGGAGCTCCGGGAGATGAAGCGCCGGAGGAGGGGCCTAGAGAGCAGTTGGAGGTCCAGTCGTTCCAAATCTGACCGATCCCAGTTGAGATCCTTTAAAGGATTTACTGGTGGTGATGAGAGTGGTGAAGTCTTCTTACTTCTCCACTCTCATTGCGTCCGCAGAGAATTGGCCAGCTGCCCTGTTTGGGGTCGCCCGCTCCCTCTTGAATCAGGGAGGCAGGCAAACCTTTGCAGGGATGGGCCAAGGAATTTAGTCACCACTTGCAGGATAAGATTACTCAGATTTGGGCTGGCTTGGACTCCGACTGGCTAGAGTCTGACAAGGGAGTAACGTCGGGTCTTGTTGTTACGACCTGGGATGAGTTTGACCCTGTGACTCCAGACATGGACAGGGCCATGCAGAGGCTGAGTTCCACCACGTGTTTATTGGACCCGCCCGGGAGGTTACATGAGGCTGGCTCCAGGCAGTTGGACAAGGGGCTCTTCCCAGCTGCCTTGAAAGAGGTGGTGGTGAGGCCCCTCCTCAAGAAGCCTGCCTTGGACCCAGCTGCTTTGAACAACTTTTGTCCAGTCTCCAACCTTCGCTTTGTGGTGAAGGTTGTTGAGAGCGTGGTGGCATGTCAGCTTCCGAGGTTCCTGGAGGAAGCTGATTACCTAGATCTGTACCAATTGGGTTTCAGACCCAGGTACAGCATGGAGACGGCATTGGTTGCACTGATGGATGATCTCTGGAGGGCCCGGGACAGGGGATATTCCTCTGTTTTAGTCCTATTAGACCTCTCAGCAGCTTTTGATACCATCAACCATGGTATCCTGTTGTGACGCC
Organism: Naja naja; assembly: GCA_009733165.1. Taxonomy (NCBI): domain Eukaryota; kingdom Metazoa; phylum Chordata; class Lepidosauria; order Squamata; family Elapidae; genus Naja; species Naja naja. The sequence continues at coordinate 68,025,623 of CM019155.1, forward strand.
TCGGGGGGTTGGGGGTGGGAGGCACCATTCTTCAGTGGTTCTCCTCCTACCTTTTGGGGCATTCGCAATCGGTGTTGGCAGGAGGGGAGAGGTCAGCTCCACAGCCCCTCGCTTGTTGGGTGCCCCAGGGGTTGGTCGTCTCTCCCCTCCTGTTCAACATCTACATGAAGCCACTGGGCGAGATCATCCGTGGTTTTGGGGTGAGGTATCATCACTATGCTGATGATACCCAGCTCTTCATCTCCACCCCAAACCAACTCAGTGATGCCCTCACTGTGATGTCTCATTGCCTGGAAGCGGTGTGGATCTGGATGGGGAGGAACAGGCTGCAGCTCAACCCAGCCAAGACTGAGTGGCTATGTGTACCAGCATCTCAGATGATCCAGGGTGTTCCACCTCTAGACATGGGGGGAGAGATTTTGCCCCCCGTGGAAAGGGTTTGCAACTTGAGTGTCCTCCTGGATACACGGCTCAGTTTGGAGGAGCAGGTGGGAGCTGTGACCAGGGGGGCATTCACCCAGGTGCACCTGGTGCACCAGTTGTGCCCCTACCTGGACCAAGATGCACCACACACAGTCACTCATGTGCTCGTTACATCCCGGATTGACTACTGTAATGGTCTCTATATGGGGCTGCCCTTGCAGACCACGCGGAGGCTTCAGCTGGTGCAGAATGCGGCTGCATGGGTTGTGATGGGGGTATCCCGATACTCCCATGTTACACCCCTCCTGCGCAAGTTGCATTGGTTGCCAGTTGCCCTCCACATGAGATTCAAGGTGCTGGTACTTACCTATAAAGCCCTACATGGCTTAGGGCTGAGGTACCTGTGGGAACGTCTCCTGCCAGCATCGAATACCCATCGCGCTCACAGACAGGGCCTCCTTGGGGTACTGTCTGCCAAACAATGTCAGCTGGCAGTCCCTAGGGGGAGGGCCTTCTCTGTGGGGGTGCCCACTTTGTGGAACCAGCTTCCCCTGGAGCTACGATTGGTCCCTGACCTCCGCTCCTTCTGCCCGGCCTAAAGACTTGGTTATTCGAACAAACTGGCCTGGACTGGGGGTGGGTTAGTTTTAAATGTCTTGTTGATTGGGTTTTAAATACTGTATCTGGTCTAATTAGTTTAATTATCTTTTAATTCTTTTACTTTTTGTATTGGGTGTTTTTATGTGAGCCACCCTGAGTCCATTGGGAGATAGGGCGGCATATAAGACCAACCAATCAATCAATCAATCAATAAAAAACAAAATTTAAAATTTGAATCAGAAATTTTTTATTAGACATGATAGACCTAAAAATGGAAAAGAAACATCAAAAGTTAGTTATTCATAGCAGCCAGAATAAGCTTTTTCCAAAACTGGAAATCACCCATCATCCCCCCAGAAGATGTGGTTATTAAAAAATACACGAGTGTTTGAGATGGATAGTCTGACCAAATTATTAAAAAATAACCAAGACAGTGATTATTACAAAGTATGGAACATCTGGTACGATTGGTTAAAAGAAAAGATAATATCTGATAAGGTAGTGAAAACAAGGGAGACATGGTAGTGAAAATAAGGGAGACGTGAGACTAATCATAAAGCGTATAGAGAATTAAAAACATTAAAAGGATGAAGGAGTTATTGTAATAAGATAAAACACATCAATGATAAGAAAAAACAAATGTAACCATTGTTCAATAAGTGCTGTAAAATGTATATATGTATATATATGTGTGTGTGTGTGATTGTGTTTAATTGCATAAATGTTAAATAAAATTTTAATTAAAAAAAAAGAGGGACTGGTGGAGAGGGATGGTCTTTTTCTCACCAGGCTTGCATCCTCCCAGGAAGAGGCAAGTGAGAAATGGTTCCCAGCCTCATAGTCTGGTGATGAGACCAGGCTGAGCTGCCCTCATTTTCTTCACCAAACCAGAAACTAGACACTGGGAATGAAGGGGACCTGGGAGGACAACAGCAATAAAGCAATGGAGTGCAGTACCTGAGGTGGCATTGGTGCTCAAAGGTGCTGTCTTAGGTGTGCAGAGAGGCTCCTGAGGGTGAACAAAGCTCTGCTTATGGAGCTGATCGGGAGTCCCAAAACTACCACCACCTCCAATTCCCAAGTGAGTCAGGATTCAACCGGTTTGCCAAACTGCACAAAAAATTAGATACTGGTTCTAGCAAACTGGTGAAAACCGGCTGAATCCCAGCACTGCATTGATGGCATTACAGTTAAGCATTGATAATAGTTGTACCTTGAATATCTGTCAATAATTTTCAAAGCCATTTAAAACAATGAGGTTTTAAATTGTCAAACATCTTGATTTTATCTTGGAAAAGGTTTGTGGTTGGGGATTATGGATGTTGAAGCCCAACATGTTTTTCTTTTTACATCCCTGTAGTCCCTTGCTTCATTCAGGGCTCAACCTTTTGAATGGGAGACAAGTGTCTTCACCTCTAGACCACTCGTTGAACATAACTGGACAATATTTGGTTGGGGAAGGCTGGAAAAATGAAAAGAACATTGCAACATCATGGTGCCAGTTTTATACTTGCATCATGATACTACAGTCAAATACATGAGGGACAGAAGTTGTGTTACAATATTAGAATGCACATTTTACTCCCTACCTGTGCCTGCCCTTATCAGTGTGTAGTCAAGTGGCCTATACACAGTCCCTCACACATCCTAAATGCATGAACAGTGAAGTTATATGATAATGCTGCTGAGTGCATCGTCCACCTGCTAAATGAACATTCAAGAATGTTCATTGCACGAAGACCTCTGTGCACTTATTGATGAATATATGAAAGCATCCCACATACAATGGAAAATGCTAAATCTTGGCAAGAGCTAATGCTCGGATATATTTGGTCCTAGTATCAGGAATGGAAAATATAATACTGCTGCTATAATAAGTGTCTCAAGAAATTTACAAGTGATAGTGGAAAAGTCTTTGATTTATAACTCATTCCATCTGATATATATTCTTTTTTAAAACAAATTTTATTCAATTTTTAACAATTTTTAAAACAGCTCTTTTCAGTAGACAGCATGTTCCCGGGTCATCACTTTTACATGCAAATATGACAGTAGATCTATATTCATTTTAAACATTTGACTTCACTTCTATTCCATTTTAGCAGACAAAGGGTCAAAGAAATTAATCCTAATCTCAAATCTTAATCTCAATCTGTATAACCCCCAGTTCATTTCGAGTTAATTGCAAATATATATATATATTTTAAAAACTTCATTTATAAATCTTACAAATAACAATATATTTGCCCATCATATTAAAGATAAAGTTCATCCATATCTATCCTTTAATTATCTTCACATTGTTAATACTCTTTTATCATTTACAGAATTCTTTTGTCCGTCAGATTTGCCCTTTCATCACATATTCTCTCCATAATTCTAAATCCGTACAAATTTTAACACTAAAAGAATGAGAAAAAAAACCTAGACTTGCCCCCTTTTACTACTTTGAAAGTGACACCTCAGTGGTTAATATAGTAGCATAATCATAATCATTCCCTTTAAAACGAAAGATAGAGAAAAAGAAAAAGAAAAGAAAAGAAAAGCTCCCTTACAATATATCTCTAATCGATCGGGTTCTGCAATACATATCCCCTAAGATTTATTTATGGTTCCAAGATAATAATAAAAATAACTAATCTTGGTTATTGACAAATCTCATTTTAGGCATTTTCTAAAATCATTTCAATTAATTCAATTTATCTAATCATCATTTACCTTTCTTTTGTAAATAAGAAATAAAAATGTGACCTTTTACCAGTAAAATTGTCAGTAACCCTATTGTTTTACACTTTTATAATTACAATATATTCTTATTACCATTTCTTCATGCAGAACCCCCTTTTTAATACATTAGCCATTATCTCTATGCAAACAAGTTTCTTTCTTCATTATGTAATTCCGTGTCTCTCTATCTTTTGTTCTTGTTTCTTGTTCCTTCTCCTCTCTTTTATCCCTATCCCCTTCTCTATCCAGTTTGAATCCTCTCTCTCTCTTTACCTTTCTGCTCTCTATCCTTCTGGACCTTTCTAACATGCCTAATTTCATAAATGTTCCCCTTTTAATTACCTTCTTAAGTTTCATTTTTGACCATCCTCCCTTTCCCTTTTATTTGTATTAATCTTTGTGTTAGTTGTCTTCTTAAAATGGCTTTCGCTTGTGCTGGCTCCCTTCTCCTCCCTTTATCCTGCTCTCCCCTTCTCTATCCAGTTTGAATCCCTCTCTCTCTTTACCTTTCTGTTCCCTTTCCTTCTGAACCTTTCTAACATGCTTAATTTCATAAATGTTCCCCTTTTTAGATACTTTCTTAGGTTCCGTTTTTTAGCCACCCTTCCTTTCCCTTTTATTTGTATTAATCTTTGTATTAATTGTCTTTTTAAGATGGCTTTCTCTTGTGCTGGCTCCTCCCTTTCCAAGGCTCCTTCTTCTTCTTTATTCAGCATTTGAATGCCCATGTTTTCTGCAACAAGCCAAGTTAGTTCAGTCACTTCCTGTAGCAGTTCTTTCATACTTTTAAACTCCATTTTAATTCTTTGGATGGCCACCAAATTTTTATTTTCCTTATTTCTTCTTCTTTAAATTTTCTATGATCCTAACCCAGGTCCAGAGTCTATATCAATATCACCAATTAGTCCGGTAGTCCGTCTTTGTGTATTCAAGCTTTCACTTTCTATGAGTCTTGCGTCTCTTTAAAATGTAACAACTCCAATCCACAAAGGAACAAGATAGTTTCTTTCTTCTTTAGCTTCCAATTTTTCTCCACAAAGTGGCACTTTCTGCACAGAGTCTTAACCCTTTCCTTTTATTTTGATATTCAAAGTTTTCCGAGCCCCAAACTTAAGTTCTTACGCTGGCTTCTTCCTTTCCGGTTGAAGCCCCTTATAGCTGTCAAAAATATTTTACTTATTTTTCCTTCACTTGAGACTGCGCCGCTTCTGTTTCTTTTTAAAAACTCATCTTTATCTTAATCCGGGGTGCCTTGATCTTACCATCCGATACTCCGGTTCCTCTGCTGTCGACTTCTCTCTTTCCTCCTGCACCAATCTTAATCCCGTTGAGACCTTCTCTTGAGGTGGCCATTTTGACCACCACTTCTTGGCGTCTTCAGAGGAAAAGACCAGACCCAAAAGGGGAGATGCGGCTCCCCTCACTCTGGCTGGCAGATTTCCCTTTCTCCGCCCCCTGAGGCAGCTTCAGCCCGAACCTTGCAGGATCGGGGCTCTCGAGCCAGGCTGCGGTCGTGGCGATCACAAACCGCCGCCCGTTCTCGAGAAGGCTCAACCCGGAAGTCCCCAAAGCAAACTGTTATATAAGCCTGGGTAGGTTGAATGAAGCAGTAGCATCTCTAATTGATTGGGCAACTTTTTTAAAGTATCAAATTTGGGAAGACTGATTAGTTGGGACATTTGATTTAAGATATTCTGAGGACACCCTCAGCTCTTTCGTAGGTTGGATGCATCCATTTTAAGACATACAGTAAAAGAAGAAGCCACTCCCAGGGTTGTCAGGAAAAAATGGGTGGCTATATAAATGCAATAAACAAACAAACAAACAAGCAAATAGATAAATAAATAAATAAACTTTCGGTCATGTACTAGCCCATTTGTAAATCTTACCATTATGTTTACCAACAAAGAATCATCATTCTTTGTTCTGCTTTGTTTGTGTTTTTAACTATTCTAGAAACAAGGATAGAATATAATTTGGAAGACTATATACTTTTGAGGCTTTTTCAATATTCACTTTTAATACTTGAAGAAAATAATTACAATGATGCTCACACATATCTACACAAAGATACACATATCTATACAAAGATAATAAAAAACAAGGAAAAAACTTCTTTTAAGGATCTATGTTTAAAAATACATTTTCACAGGGAGCATCATCACAATCATTCTTGACCACCCATAATCCATCTCTTGTCTAAGACAGAATTTCCCTTTCTCTTTTGGTATATTAAAGAAACAAGATTTGGATATTAATAACCAGAAGATGGCAACCTAATCATAGTGAGTGATTACCATTCTGTTCTGCTGCACCTTTAATCTTGGCAAATTACTACAAGGCAGGTTATATATTTCATCAATACAGAAGAGAAATACATGTAAGCATCAATTCTTTGAAAACGTATTTCCAAAATATGGTATAGAAATAAAGAAATTATTTAATCACATTTCTATATTGCCCTTCTCACCTAAGTGACTCTTACATGGGTGACAGATCACTATTTGCTGGAAAGGTAAATATTCAGAGAATGTTCAGCACAGGGTTTTTTTTCCCTTTCCAGAGCCAGAATTGGCTGTGTGAAATGGATCATATCTCCTGGGAAGTCTCCGATTGCATAGCTTATTTATAGAGAAATTGGCTTTTCTGTTTTACTGCCATTTTCCTCAATCGTTTTTATTTTTGGCTTATGTTTTAGTAGCAACCATTACCCCCTTCTCATTCCACTGTTTGCCCTCAGGTTACATGTGACTTTTTTTGCATATTTGTTTTATCTATGCCAGTGGTCACCAACCAGTAGGCCGGGGACCACTGGTAGTCCACAAGAAAATTTTGGTGGTCCGCAGAGAAAAGCACTCCCCAAAGCAATTAATCCAGGCTGCATGGGTTCCCACATGGCCCATGGGAACACAAGACTTGTGTTGCTTGCATTGCAAAAAACATGAGGTAGTGAGGGGAGGGGGGAAAGGGCGGGGGGACTTGCCACACTCGCCCCACATGCCTGACCTGGCCACTGGGCTGCTTCTTTCTTCTTCTGCTTTTGGCTGTATTCAAAGAAAGCAGCAAAAGTCTTTTGAAATTAGTCTTTGGGACCCTGCAAGGCATCCTGCTCCAAGGGGCTGTACCAGTGCAACAAGTCTCACAAACTCATTTCTGGCAGAGTTTGGGTGAGAGAAAGAAAGACTTCTGCTGTTTCTGCTGGTTTTCTTGCATGAAGCCAAAAGTCTCTCTCTCCCTCCCCCTGAGAACAGAGCTGGAGACGGTATCCTGCACTCCCAAATAAAGTGTCAGCATTCCAGAGAAAATCCATTCCTTCCAGTAACTCCAAGATACATGCCATCACAAAGAACTTTTATTGGAACAGTATCTGGCACATACTGCGGAAGTCCAGAACTGATTTTTCCTGGCTTCCCCACAGTCCCAAGCTACAACCCCCACCATTTTTCCCTCATCACCAGATCACGTGCACAAATCCCACAGTAAGTTTTATTCTTCTCTGCACCACACTCTTTAACCATGAACTATCAAAATAATATATTTTGTCTACTAAGAGCTACTCAATTTACATCACCCCCTCCCACATTCTTCAACTGTGTGGCAGCGATGAATTCCATAGCTGACAGGCATCCCTCCTTGAAATATCCTTCTCCTATAAGAAAATAAGAAACACAACACAACCAGGGGTTAATGCATTGTCCTTTACCCCCTCTCCCCCCTCCACGAGGACCCTTCTGTTTGTGGGGGAATTCCTCATGGAACTGGTTAACCAATCTATCTGCATGTACATCCCAACTTTTTACCCAAGTAGCATCTGATATAGGGTAACCCTTCCATAAGACCAAATATTGTAACTGTCCTCGGTGTAATCTAGAATTGAGGATTTTCTTGATTTCATAATGTGTCTCAACCTGTACAGTTAATGGTTTAGGGGGAGCGATTGGTATTGGTATTATCATTGATGTAACTGGTTTTAATAAACTTCTCTGGAACACTGGGTGAATTTTTCCTAATAGTTGGGGAAGACTTAATTGGACTGTGACCGGATTGATTATTTTTGAAATCTGGAATGGACCTAAGAATTTTAGGCCCGACTTCTTACTAGGAGGTTTTAATCTAAGGTATTTGGTTGACAAATATACTTTGTCTCCTACTTTAAATGGTGGTTGGAGGGATCTATGTTTTTCCACCTGCTTTTTGTAATCTTTTGCGGCTTCAGTCAAAGCTTTTTTTTGTATCCTCCCAAACTTTTTTTAATGAGTTCATCCATTCTGTTAGAGAAATGGATGTGGGAGGTTCTCTAGGTAATTCTGGCATAGGGACAAATTCCATGCCAGTGTTGATTTGGAATGGAGTCAACCCTGTGCTGCTATGTACTGCATTATTATAAGCAACCTTTGCAAATGGTAATAATTCAGCCCAGTTTTCCTGTTGATAATTTACATAGCATCTAATGTATTGTTCAAATATGGCGTTCGTTCTTTCTGCTGCTCCATTGCAAGCTGGATGGAATGCTGAGGATAACCCCTGGGAGGAACCAATAGACTAAGAACTCCTTCCAGAACTTAGCGGTAAATTGTACCCCTCTGTCTGATATTATTCTACGAGGTACTTCATGTAGTCTATAGATGTGTTTCACGAACAGTTTTGCAAGCTTTTTTTGCAGATGGAAGTCCTTTACAGGCTGTAAAGTGGGCCTACTTAGAGAATAAGTCAATAATGGTCCAAATGATTGTATTCCCCCCACTCTCAGGTAATTCTACAATAAAGTCCATTGCGATTTCTTCCCATGGCTATGTTGGTTCAGCTACTTGCTGGAGGAGGCCAGGGAGTTTTCCAGTTCTGTGTTTCATCATGGCACAAATTGAGCAACTTTTTATATAGTCCTCGACATCAGGTTTCATTTTTGGCCACCAGAACTGTCTCCTGACTAAATGTAGGGTTTTTAAGAACCTGAAGTGGCCCCCAGCTGTGAGTCGTGGCTATGCTTTAGTAACACTATTCTTAGGTTTGCAAGTACATAAAGTTTAGTTCCTTTGCAAGCCAGTCCTTCATTCATTGTTAATTCGGTTTGATGGTCCACAAACCAGGGATTGGTCAATAGGGCGGCTTTCAACTCCGTGGTCAGTTTGTCTTCCAGGTGTTTGGGGTTGCAGTTGGCTTGGCCTGGAGTGGTTACTTGGCCTGCCAATTGAGTTTCTGATATCAAAGCCTATACTATTTCCTCTTGGAGACTGTCAAACTGGGGTTTCCTGGTTAGGGCATCTGCCAAAACATTTTTCCCTCCAGGGATATATTTCATGTTGAAGTTGAAGCGCTTGAAATATTGAGCCCAGTGGACTTGTTTAGATGATAGTTTCCAAGGTGTCTTTAGAGCCTCCAAGTTTTTGTGATCAGTCCACACCTCAAATGGCTCCTTCACCCCTTCTAGGAAATGCCTCCAAGTCAACAAAGCCCATCGTACTGCAAATGCTTCTTACTCCCATACTGCCCATCTTCACTCTGCATCTGTTAGCTTTTTGGACACATAAGGGCAAGGCATCGGTCAGTTGTGAGAGTCCTTTTGTAGCAGAACAGCCGCTACCGCCACATCACTAGCATCAGTTTGGACTATAAAAGGTCTGGTCGGGTCTGGGTGCTGGAGAATGGGCTCAGTGGCAAATAGGTGTTTTAAAATTTCAAAAGCTTTCTGACAGTCCATTGTCCAAGCAAGGGGTTGACTGGGCTTCGGTTTGGTGGGGGAAGGCCTAATTTTCAATAACTCTGTTAAAGGGAGGGCGACCTCGACAAAAGAAGGAATAAATTGTCTATAGAAATTTGCAAAACCCAAAAAGCTTTGAAGTTGCTATGTGTTTTGGGGGTTGCCAGTCTAGCACTCCTCTCACCTTTCCAGGGTCTATTTCAATTCCCTGGTTGTTCCATAGCCTAGGTAATCCAGAATTCTTTGTGGAATTTGCATTTTGACAGTTTTACATATAACTTGGTGGCCAAAAGTTTTTTCAGGACTTGTCCGATCAATTTGACATGTTCCTTGATGGTTTCACTGAATATAAGGATGTCAGTAAGGTATATGAAGACCCCCCGGTACAGGTGCAGATGTAACACTTCATTGATGAGTTGCATAAATACTGTGGGGAGGGGGCTGAAGTCTGAAAGGCATGACTTTGAATTGGAAACTACCCAAAGGGCAGTTAAAGGCTGTTTTCCATTCGTCTCCCTCTTTTATGCAGACTCAGTAGTAAGCTTCTGTCAGATCTAGCTAGGTGAAGATCTTGCCTTTTGACAGGTGGTTTAAGAAGTCCTTCATAAGGGAGAGAGGATACATGGTTTTGACACACATGGTGTTCACGCCCATAAAATCAACACATAATCTCAACCCGCCATCTTTCTTTTCCTTGAACAGCACTGGAGTGGCCAGTTTAGATTTGGCAGGTTCAATGAAACCTCTTTCCAAATTGCTATCGATGTATTCCCTTAATTCAGTCATTTCAGCTGGTGTCATGGAATATATCTTTGGTTTTGGCAGTTTTGCTTTGGGTTCTAATCCTATGGTGCAATCCGTGGGTCAATGGGGAGGTAAAATATTACATTCCTCTTCACTGAATGCCTCAGCCAAGTCCATTTATTTATTTATTTATTTATTTATTTATTTATTTATTCATGAGACTTTTATGCCACCCTATCTCCTGAAGGACTCAGGGTGGCTTACAAACTAAAAACAATCTAAATACAAATATACAAATATTAAAAAATGGTTAAACCAAGGTCTCATAAATATAACGAAATTAAAATACGATTAAAAACCCTCCCCCAGCCCCATCAGTCTGGGTAGGCTAGTTGGAACAGCCAGGTTTTTAGGTCGCGGTGGAAAGAACGAAGGTCAGGGGCCACCCGGAGCTCCAGAGGGAGCTGGTTCCATAGGGTGGGTGCACCCACCGAGAAGGCCCTCCCTCTGGGAACTGCCAGCCAGCATTGCCAAGTCAACGGCACCCAGAGAAGGCCCTGTCGATGGAAGCGCACAGGATGCTGGGAGGTTGTTATCGGCAGCAGGGTCTCCCACAAATATCCTGGACAAATGCCATGAAGGGCTTTATAGGTTAACACCAGCACCTTAAACCAGCACCTTAAATCTCACCTGCAGCTTGTGCAGGAGGGGTGTAACATGGGAGTATTGGGATCCTCCCATCACAGCCTGCGCTGCTGTATTCTGGACCAGCTGAAGCCTCCAGGTGGTCCTCAAGGGCAGCCCCATGTAAAGAGCATTGCAGTAGTCCAAACGGGAGACGAGTGCATGAGTGACTGTACACAGGGCATCTCGGTCCAGATAGGGATGCAATTGGCACACCAGGCGAACCTGGGCAAATGCCCCCCTGGCCACAGCTCCCACCTGCTCCTCCAAACTGAACCGTGTATCCAGGAGGACACCCAAGTTGCACGCCCTATCTATGGGGGGCAACACCTCTCCCCCCATAGCCAAAGATGGAATCTCCTGGACAATTCGAGATGTATATACAGCCACTCGGTCTTAGCTGGGTTGAGCCAAAGCCTGTTCCTCCCCATCCAGACCTGCACCACCTCCAGACACCTGGACATCACATTGAGGGCATCACTGGGCTGGTTAGGGGTGGAGATAAAAAGCTGAGTATCATCAGCGTACTGATGATACCTCACCCCAAAACCACAGATGATGTCACCCAGAGGCTTCATGTAGATGTTGAACAGGAGGGGCAAGAGAACCGACCCCTGAGGCACCCCACAAAGTGTGGGGCCTCGGGGCTGATCTCTGCCCCCCTGCCAACACTACCTGAGTGCAACCTGAGAGGTAGGAGGAGAACCACCATAAAACAGTGCCCCCCACTCCCAGCCACTTGAGATGCCGCAGTAAGATACCAAGGTCGATGGTATCAAAAGCCGCTGAGAGATCTAACAGGACCAGGACAGAGGAGTAACCTCTGTCCTGTGCCCTCCAGAGATCATCCACCAGTGCAACCAATGCATTCTCCGTGCTGTATCCGGGCCTGAAGCCTGATTGATACGGGTCTAGATAGTCAGATTCCTCCAGGAACAATGGGAGCTGCCAAGCCACCACGCTTTCAACAACTTTCACAATAAAGCAAAGGTTGGAGACAGGACGGAAGTTGTTCAAATTGGTGAGGCTCCTCTTGAGGAGGAACCTCACCACCACCTCTTTCAAGGTGGCGGGAAAGGCACCCTCACTCAAAGAGTTGTTGATTACTGCCTAGAGCCAGTCTCGTGTAACCTCCCGGGCAGCATAGACCAGCCAGGAGGGACACGTGTCTAATAAACACGTGGCAGCATTCAGCCTCCCCATGATCCTGTCCACCTCATTTGGAGTCACAGGATCAAACTCCTCCCAGATGGTATCTCCAAGACCACTCATCATACTCCCGTTGGACTCTGCCTGTCCAGATCAGAGCGATCTTGTCCATCAGATGCTGACTAAACTCCTCAGCATGTCCCTGCAGAGGGTCTTCCCCTCCCTCTGATTAAGGAGGGAGCAGGTGACCCTAAACAGGGTGGCTGGGCAATTATCTGCTGATGCAATGAGAGTGGAGAAGTAAACACGCTTCGCCGCTCTCATTGCAGCAAGATAAGACCTAAAATAAGATCTTAACTGCGCTCGGTCAGATTCGGACCTGTTGGATCTCCAACAGCTCTCTAGGCCTCTCTTCTGCTGCTTCATCTCCTGAAGCTCCGTGGAAAACCAGGGAGCTAATCAGGATCTGCAGTGGGTCAGAGGCCACAATGGGACAACTTGGTCTAATGCCCCGGTGGCAGCCACTTGCCAGGCGTCCACCAGGGTATCAACCGGGCTGTCGGCTAAGGAGGCCAGAATTGACCCAAGCACCATCTGGAACTCTTCAGGGTCCATTAGGTGCCTGGGGCGGAACCATCTCACTGGTTCCACCTCCCAGCAACGAGGGATGGCATATTGGAAGGCCAGTCGAAGGAGAAAATGATCCGTCCATGGCAGGGGTTGTATAGTTGGAGATCCCCCCCAGATCATTTTCCCACTGTCTCGAGACAAAAACAAGGTCAAGCATGTGTCCCCCCTTGTGAGTCGGCCCCTGTATTACCTGAGTCAGGTCCATGGTCGCCATGGAGGCCATGAACTCCTGTGCTACCCCCAATGCCCCTCCCAGAGAAGGCAGGTTAAAGTCCCCCAGTACAATAAGTCTGGGGAACTCAATCACCAACCCCGAGAGGACATCGAGCAGAGCAGGCAGGGCCATTGCCATGCAGCTGGGAGATAGATACGCAAGCAACAGACCCAACCAACCCCCAGGGCCCAATCTCAGGAGGAGAGACAGTGGTCTCACTCGGAGATAAGGCCTCCTTGATCACAACCGCCACCCCCCACCCCTACCCTATCTGCGAGGCAGTGGTCTCCCTCAGACATAAGGCCTCCTTGATCACAACTGCCACCCTCCACCCCTACCCTGGACTTGAGGTTGGTGCAGCACATGGAAACCTGGTGGGCATAAATCCACCAGAGGGACCCCTCCCTCTGGGCCCAACCAGGTTTCTGTGATGCAAGCCAGGTCCGCGCCTTCCTCCTTGATCAAATCCCAAATGAGGGGAGCTTTGTTAACCACGGCCCTGGCATTCATATAGACCAACCTGAGTCCAGGGACTTGGTCCTCCAAGCCCCCAGGCATGAGAGAATAAACCGATGGGTCGGAATGTGCCACCGCTCGAAGACAGTGGGGGCACGCTCCCAAAAACTGATATGGCCCACTGTCCCCTCCTCTGCTGCCTCTCCCCATCACCATGGGGATCACTCCCCCCACCCTATCCCCTGAACCTCCAGGGAGCCCATTCCTCACCCAGACTGAAAAAATCCCAGTGGGGCCCCCTTCAAGTCCATTCGGGCTTGATAACCCACCCCCTTCCCTAACCCACTTAAAAATAATCTAAAAATTTGATCAATGAGTCCTTGGGACCCCTCTTACTACAACTCCCCCGACCCCAACCCATATCCATGCCATGCCACCTCTTGGGATTCCAAATTCCATCCTCAAGGTAGGCCAAACAAAGTCCGGCAGGCCATGTCCAGGACAGAGGGGAGTCCCTTAAGGCCTGCAACTCTGTAACCAAGTAAGTCCGCATAACAAACAGATGAAATCATATAAGGGGAAAAAGTGGTCAGAAGATGGAAAGAGTGTCCAGATGATAAAGTTCGATCAAGCCATAATGTCCACACACTGGGTAGTCCAAGCTCTGGTTGTCCTCTCACGACAACCCAGGGGGCCGAGGTAAGGGCCTCTTGGACTAACCATCGCGCTCTCAGCGCATGGCAAACTCCAGTGGTTTGCCTTAGGCAGATGTCTTCACCAGTCCATGGGGGTAGTGTGTCCAACCCCTGCTGTCCTCTCACTACAGCAGGAGGGCGCACCTCAGCCCCACAAAACCAGTTCAAAACCGAAAAATAAAGGGAGGGGGGAAGATGCCCAGCAGTCGTCGGGTAGCCAGGCACCCAAGCGGCAGAGGCCAAAGCCATCCTAAGGCCCACAGTACGGTCAAGTATGGTCCTAAACCTTCAGGCCAGCTGGCATACTTTCCTTCGGCGCCCCTTCCATCGGCGAATGTCCAAACCCGGAGGCCAGGGCAGAGGCAGGGGGGCATGACCAGCGTGGGAGTGCAGAGAATGAAAAAGCAGCTGAACACAAGCGGCAGATGGTCCACAGTGGCGGGCAATCCAAAGCCAGCAACGGCCCTCCTCCACACCTCCGAGCCCAGCCCCAGCCGCTGCCAGGTCCATCGTCCGCCATTGCTGCTGCCGCCGCCACTGTCGCCGTCACCATCGCCGTCGGTTCGAAGCCGCAGCCACTGGAATCGAAGCCGGGGCCAAAGCCAATGCCCCATCGCCGCATTGTCACACCACCACCTAAATCGGAGGCCAAACGGATGCCAAACATGGAAATCACCGCCAGGATCGTCGCCAGCAGTACCGTGACTCACCCGATGGGGTCTGGCCCAGTTGATGTCAACAGCAACTCCCGACCTTCTGCCGCTGAAATTCCAGGTTGGGAGTGATGGAAACGATCCTCCAAGCCTCCCCAGGACAACAGACCAAGTTTTCCCTCACTGGCGGCCATCATGCGTGCATGCGCCATTTTGTTTGGGCACTTGGAGAGTACCTGGAAGAGGGTTCAAGGCGGTGGTTGCTGCTTCAGTTTTTGGACCCAGGTTGGATGGTGGTTTCTTAGTGGGAGGAAGGGCAGGCAGTGGGCCCACTTCAATGATGATTTTCCGGAATCCATCCTCCCACTTGATGGTAGGGGCCCATTTATCTAGCCAAGCAAGTCCCAATATGACAGATTCTGACATTCTTGAAGCTACTATAAAATGTATGAGTTCGCGGTGAGGACCATCAGCAGTTTGATTAACTCTGTCATTTGGGTGGCTGGGGTCCCCCCAATTAATGTGCCATCCAGTTGTTCAAATCTGATTGGGCGTTTTAGTGGTTTAGTCTTTATGCCCAATTGTTCAATGATGGGGAGCCCAATAAGTCATCTAGAGTATCTGGTATCTATGACCGCTTCTAATTCCCTTGCCTCCCCCGTGTCACGCACCACTAACTTCACTTTGACGGTAAAAGGTGTGATGGGTGCACTCACCATAGGACCGTCTTCATCAGTGGGTTGTCCAGAGAGGCTGTGTTGGTCTGGAAGGTTGCTGCTTTCTTCTGCATGGAAAGGACCCTCTATGGTCTGTCTAGCAAAGCAGGTAGTGTTGGGGGGCTTTCTTTGACTCTTCCGGCCCCTGGTGGCTGTATCAAACCTCAGTTGTGGAGCTTGTGGAACAGGTGCAGGGGCTAGACAGTCGGCTGCTCTATGTCCACCCTGGCCACAATGATAACACTTTATCATTCTGGTGGTTTGGGTGGGAGCAGTTTCAGCAGGTCTGGTCAGCTGTCACCTGGCCACAATTCTCCTAGGAGGGCCTTCAGATAGGGGTGTTTTTTGCTGGTTGATGTTGCAGTCTAAATTGAGGGTGGCTGCATAACATGCTTGCGGGGAGTATGCTTACGCTAGTATTCCCCTAACGTCACAGGCCTTCTTTACTTTTGGGTCAATGGCATTTTTAAAATAGCGCAAGATTAATTTTTCAGGCCAATCTATGAGGTGGCTTGTGACCCTTTTAAAGTCCCATATAAAGTCTGATAAGCGTCGTTTGCCCTGTTTCATTTCCATTAATTTGTCCTCATTTTCAGCCACTCTGTTTTGATTCTCAAATTTGAGACTCAGCAATTGAAGGAATGCATTAATATCCTGTAGTTCTGGGGCCTGTTCATAGTGCAATTGCACCACCCAGTCAGAAGTATCCCCCTCATTCATCCCATCTGTTATTGCAGTAACTAGATCGTGTTCAGTTGCATATTGGTCTCCAAATTGGTCTATGTGAACTTACAAATTATGTGAACTTACAAATTGGTCTATGTGAATTTATGTTTATGTAAACGTAAATTCATTTATACCATAAATTCACTCACCAAAAACAACACCAACCATAAGAACCTCTGGTCTCACCCTGACTTAACTGTACAGCAACATGCCTGCTCCCGTGTACTCCATGCAGAACTCAAAAAATGTCTAGACAATGGAGAGAAGGACCTGTACATTGACTACCATGCTGACTATATCAAAAGTAAGACACACAACCCAACTCAGCATCCAACCCTACTTCAACCAATCCACCATCACCCAAGACTAGTCATGCATGCCCCCAACTACCACAATTCCAAACATACCTAGCCTTAAATGCAAGCTACTCAATGTAAGAAGCCTTGTGAATAAAATACCTGAATTTCTCCTCTTATTAAATACAGCTAAATTTGACATCATATTTGTCTGTGAAACATGGCTCGATGCATCTCTCCCTGACTCCATTACCACAGTAAGAGACTATCATTTTTACTGATCAGATTGTGAAATCCATAGAGGAGGTGGTGTTGCTATCTTCTATAAAAAGTTTTTACATCTAAAGAACATCCAAGTTACGCAGGAGCTTGCTCTTCCCGAGACTATCGTCTGTGAACTGTCCTTAAATATCACATTTCGATTCTTACTATGTTACAGAGCCCCTGATTATGACATTGAACATGTAAACAAGCTAAATTCACTACTAACATGGGCAACATCCTGCCCATATGCTCTTATCTTTCTTGGTGACTTCAATCTACCTCATATTAACTGGACCCTAAATGAATGTAATACTGAACCCATACATGCAACCTTCTACAATGCTGTAACAAATCTAGGACTGGAACAACTAGTAACCAACAATACTAGACTTAACAACTGCCTCGATCTCACAGTAAGTTTTATTCTTCTCTATGCCACACTCTGTAACTTTGAACTATCAAAATAATATATTTTGTCTACTAAGAACTACTCAATTTACATCACCCCTCCCACATTCTTCAACTGTGTGGCAGCGATGAATTCCATAGCTGACATAAAGAATGATTGATCAGTAGGAAAACGGGGTGGGGAATTTTCCTGCAGACTTTTTTGGGGATTTTCCCAGGGTCTCTGGTCCACAGGATTTAAAATTATGAGTTTGGGGGTCCCTGAGGTCCAAAAGCTTGATCCCCCTTGATCTATACCAGTAGACATACAAGGCATACATCCAACATAACCACATGCACACATATATACAAAAATATAATAGTCTGAGCATATACAGTATAGACAAAGAGATAAGAGAAATAAAATGTTGCCTCACTTTTACTACTATTTAACAACTATATTTGTTCAGAGTATTGCAGCGTAAATTCAGTGCCAGAAAAGTAAACACAGATGGCTGAGGCTTCATTTAACTTGTTTATAAACATATAAAGTAAATTTTACAATACCAGTTGTAGATTTCTCCATCATGGAGCATATGAACAAAATGCTGTTCCACTAAATCTCCTGGCTGCAAACAAGCTCCATATAACTTTCTGGATAATTGTATGATGTTGCATGCAGATACACTCACATGAACAGTCCTCAATTTATCCCAGACTTCCTTTGCAGTCTTTAAACCAGCTACATTGATAAACTGATCATCTTCTAAACTTAAGGTGATATAAGCAAATGCTCTGTGATGTAACTTCTGATCTGCAGCATTCAATGGTGCCTGGGGTGGATTTTCAACAATATTCCAAAGCTCTTTAGCCTTTAGGAAACATTTAATCTTTGAAGCTCAAATAATATAGTTCTTCTGACCCAAATGGGGTAGAGAACTCTCTTTAACTTTTTCAGCCATCCTGCAAAGCCTCTTACCTTGTTTCTTACTTTTAAAACAGGCAGCCTCTCAGCTTTAATTACAATTCAGTCTTTTTCTGGGCCCATAACCTGTTCAGAGTATTGCAGCATAAATTTAGCACCAGGAAAGTAAACACAGATGACTGAGGCTTCATTTAACTTCTTTATAAACATATAAAGTAAATTTTACAATACCAGTTGTAGATTTCTCCAACATGGAGCAAACTCAAACAGAAGCAGACATGTTACAGCTTCAGAGCAGAGCAGCAACTCAGGAGCTCAGAAACAGACATCAGTTTCACTTTAGTTCAGCAACCAAGCAAACAAGTTCGTTTCTCTTTCACTTTAGACTTGAGCACAGAACAGAGTTCTTTATTTAAAGTATTTATATGCCAACTTTCTACCTGAAAGCAGGCCTCCACAATACAATTAAAACACAGTCAAATAAAATAGATCTTAGTGCTGAGGAAATAATATTATATAATATGTTATTTTCAGGAGTTTAGTGTTGCCACTGTGTTCTTATGTCTGCTCTTCATGGGATTCACAACAGCCACAGAGAAATGGTTTCCCCTGAAATATAGGAAAAGTTGATATTTTGTGTCTAGAATCAGAAATTTGAGGAAACATGGAATGGACCTAATTTTTTAAATTAATTATGGAATAAATAAATCAGGAATATGTAGGATATATGGGATAAAAAGGATCATAATTATTTTCCAATTCAAAATATCTACCATGGTAGCTGTAACTAAAAGATTTATTCTCATTGATGTCTTAATCAGGCAGTATCTGTATAATCTCTCTTCCTTTTAGGACAAAGGTGTGTGATTGATTAGTGAGCTTCTCCTTATTGCCTCTAAACTCAGGCACTGAGTTTATTGAGCTGATAAGAACTTGATCCTTGAATTTAAGAGAGATTTTACTTTTGCAGAGGGATCTCTTTGCCCATCTGAATGTATGAATCATTAAGTAATTCAAACAAAGCAAAAAGCATTTATTAAGAGGAGGCCAAGTGTCTGTATATATGTACACACACACACACACACACATTATCAGTAGAGGGACCAACCTAAGAGTGATTCAAGAACATTTGCAAAATGAAGAGGAGGTAAGGAGTTTGCAAAAATGTTGTGGCTGTTATATTTATGGACATTCTAATGGATGGAACTATTTTTAAAAAATATTAAAAGATTTTACATAGATAATAAGTACATTCAAAGGAAAAAATAGAAAATATGAAAGAGAAAAAAAGGGAAAATGAGAGAAAGTAAAAGAATGTAAAAATAAAAAAATAGAAAATAAAACATGAAAAGAAATATAAAGGAATGGTTTTCAATAATCTCGGCAATTCTACATACTGTACAATTCAAATCAAACTTTTAGCTCTAAGATGACATCATATATCCATAAACTATTCTCTTTAATAATCAAACTGTAAGTTAAAAAATCATGTTCTTTTTTTACACAAAAAGTCCATTCAGAAGGAAGTTCCAGTTACAGATGAATGTCAGTCATGATCATTCTCTAATCAAATCAGTTTGCTTTCTAAGCAAATTCTGCCAATTTCACCAACCAATCCTCTATGGTGGGTAGTCCAAATATTTCCAACTTTGTGCATTTAGAAAGCCAAATCTAGCTCTAGGTTTCCAATAAGCAACTGAGTTGGAAGATAATTTAAAAGCAATTATAAGGGTACCCTGATAAAATACCTTGGTGCCTTGGTGGTGCAGGCTGCTAAATGCCTAGCACTTAAGTTCCAGCTGCCTGCAATTATTGCAGGCTCGAATCCCACCAAGCTCAAGGTTGACTCAGCCTTCCATCCTCTCGGGGTAGGTAAATTGAGGACCCAAGATTGTTGGGGGCAATAAGCTGACTTTGCAAATATGCCGCTTAGTAATAAGCAGGCATATACAATGTAATGAAGGCTATTGCTCTGAGCGCACTGGGTTGTATCCCAAAAATTGTAAGCCGCCCTGAGTCTTTGGAGAAGGGCGGCATATAAATGTAATTTTTAAAAAAAGTGGGCCTCTATGAAAAAAAAAAGGAAGAGAGAACCTCAAGCCCCATGTTTCCCTCCTTTTTATAGTTAACACAAAAAAAATGTAAGAGGAAAGTTGATTGGACAGAATAAAAGTAACCTCCCCTTTGCATAGAAATTCAGTTACATGTAGTCAAACATATTGTCGGGCTCCATATTCAACTACGCCCGTAGTAATAAAGATACTAACCTCCAGCAAACGAAGCCGGTCTCATTCAGTGGGGAGTTGATGGGGATTCCCTATGATGCTGCTTCACAATGCTACTTGGAAGTTGGAGGTTGAATAGGAGATTCCTGATGACATGGCTGCAGTGCTCCAATTCATGAATACTCTGCTGAATGGGGGGGGGGATTTACACAGAGGGTGTTAAGGGGTGCTTATGGAAATAGAGGGGATCCGTGTTAGGTAAGGTGTAGAGCGATCTAGGCTGTGGGACACGGGACATGGAAGTATCACATAATTAACCATGTTAGGAAACATGGTTAAGTTTCCTAATGTGGGATAAGTGGGAACTTAGCATAGGGCGGTCTGCAGGAGTTAGCTGTGATTAGATGGGTGGGGCAATACTATAAAGAGCATTCCAGTGCTAACCTAGCTTGGAATTCAAACTGTTAGTGCCGGATGGATGTGCATTACATGTAGAAATGAAAGACTTCAAACCTCAATGTTTGTTGGTTTGTATCCCGGGAACACTAACATCTGGAAGGCCAGCTTACAAAAGGTTAGCACTCCTCTTTATTCATAGCATTGTTTGTTAGGGTTTTTGGGTGGGCATGGCAGAAGGAACAGACCCAGAAGTGCTAACAGCTGAGATGGAAGCAGAGGATATTGTGAAGGAGGATGTGGGAGTACAAAGAGAAGCTGGATCAGACAGACCAGCACTTGTACCCACACTTCCTGTTCTGCTGCCCACTGTGCACCCGAAAACCAGGAAGTTAGTCAGGTTAAGTGAGCCACCTGAACTGATGGAAGCGAGCACAGACAATTGGAGGTCACAGCGGAGCACCCATGAACAAAGTGGTGCTGAGGATTGGAAGGTGCAGAGGTAGCTGGGGCTGGAAGACAGCAGTTGGCTGGTCCCTGGGAGCACCACCTTGGACATTTTGAGAACACAATTTGATGAGGTGTCCCTGCAAGATCCTCCAGTGAAGGAACAGAGTAAACCCTATGGTGCTGTGCTGGGAAAACCCTTAAGGAGCTCTAATCCGGTGGGTCTATCGGATGCCAGCCAACCCCTAGAATGCCAGGAGTTGTATTCATGACATTTCAATGACACTGTGGCAGCACCAACTGGTCAAATGGGTTTACCTGGTAGATGGATGTCTGATCCCGGAAGATCCTGGGGAGGATCGTCAGGACGCTAGCAGAACATGGTCTACTCCACAGGAAAGTGGGATCTTCTTCCGATACATGCCACCTTTGATGGCAATGCTAACCCTGTGGCTGTGTTTCTGGGGCAAATTATTAACTACCTAGACCTATATGGGAGATACTACCCATCCCATTGGGCCATGGTGGTGGCTATAACCAGCGTGCCAGAGGTTGAGGCAGGAGAATGGGCAGTGGATTTGCACAGAGAGATCATCTGCCTTGGCTGATGTGGGGGTGTTCCTGGAAGGCCTGAGATATCGGTTTGATGGAAGTTCTAGGGTACAGCAGGCAGAGGATGATCTTTTAGCAGTGAAACAACATAGCCGGTCGGCAAGAGAGTATGTGCAAGACTTCAAGCAGGTGAATCCCAACTTGCCCAGAATGTATGCTTGTTCATCTGTTCAGAGAAGAGCTAGACAGGGAATTAGGTCAAGTTTGCTTGTATCATGACTTACCTGTTCGATTGCAGGATTGGTATTCTGCAGTCATTGAGTTGGACTCCGGACTCCACTGCTTAAAGGTATGAAGTGATGTAGGTGTTGGACAGGGTAGAGGACCAATTGGTTGACCTAACCAGCAGGCCAGACCTTACATTAGCCAAGCCTCATTGGGGAGGAGTGTTATGTTCTGGTGTTACTGGTGGAACCAGCCAGGACATAGGGTGGCTGAATGCCCAATACCCCACTTACATGCTGAGGAACAACCTCCACAAGGACAAATGGGGCATGGTTTAGGAAAATCTGCTGAGCATTCTAGGTGGTCTCTAGAATGTTCCTGAGTGATGGGACAAGTGGATGCCAGTGTAGAACCTGAGCAATCAGCAGAAGAGGTACCCACTGATAACAAGCCAGCTAGTTGGGAGGATGGCAGCGGGGAGAGTGCCATGGACGATCCAGTGGTAAGTAAGCCTATTCCTCCTTTTATAATTCCAGTCACACTTACTAATATGGAAATGAATCAAACTCTGGAGATTGGTGCTTTGATAGATTCTGGATGCACACGGTGTTTAACCACACATACAGTGGTGGGAAAATTAGGATTGCAACTTATACCATTAACCACTCCCATCAGGTTTGAGCAGTTGGATGGTTCTATCTTAGGAGGGGAACTAGCAACCCATCAAACAGAACCAGTAAAAATGCACATGGGAGAACACTGGGAGAGGGTTTCTTACATAGTAGTAAAACATATGACGGAGGCTGTTATTCTTGGATTGGCGTAGCTGGATAAGTGGTGTCCTACTATTAGATGGGAAGGTGGGTTTAGAAAAATATGATTGGCTGTAGGCCCTGATCCCCCATTTGAGGATCTGGCTGGGTTGACAGTCCCAGGCCTGGTGCTTAATGATTCCAGTCTCGCCTATCCTACAGAGTATACAGATCTATCTGAAGTTTTTAATGAAATTGGAAGCAACCAGTTACTGCCCCATAGACCTATAGATTGCGCTATAGAGTTAATCCCTGGGGTGAAGCTGCCAAAACCCCACATGTATTCAATGACACTTCAAGAAATGGATGAAATGCGGAAATACATTAATACAAATTTGGCAAGAGGTTTTATTCAGCCAGGGCAGGCGCATGTAGCGGTTCCAGGCTTGTTTCGAGAAAAGAAGGAAAGGGGGGGGGGGTATTGAGATTATGTGTTGATTTCCGAGATCTGAATGCGGTGTGTAAGGAGCCACTGTACCCTCTTCTGTTGATTAAAGATTTACTGGCTATGCTAGCTAAAGGTCAGATCTTCACAAAATTAGACCTTTGTGAAGCTTATTACAGAGTTCACATATGCCCTGGAGACAAATGAAAGACAACTTTTAACTGCCCATTAGGGAGTTACCAGTTTAGGGTCATGCCTTTTGGAGTACAACCCCCAGCTGTATTTTTGCAGCTCATAAATGGAGTTATGTATAGGGATCTTTTAGTGTATCTTGACAATATATTGATATATTCAGAGACTATGGAACAACAACTGCGCGAAGGTTTTTTTAATTTTTGTAAACGTAAGGGTTTTAAAGGTCTCTTTTAAATTTTATTATTACAATGTATTTAAAGGGGTTAGGGAGAGGGGTGGGATGTAGACTTGGGCAGAAACTTGGGGGTTCTGAGTCATACCAGCTCCATCCAGGTTGAACATGGATCATGGTGAGGGGGGGCAGCGGTGGGGGTTCCGGGGGCATTGGGGGCCAGGGTGGGGGCTATGATCCCCATGGTGATTGGATATGGCAGGGGGTGAAGAAATGGGGGGGGCGTATCATTTATTGGGGGTGCACCCCTGCTACCTTCAAGCTGTGGCGTGCTCCGACCCCCATGTTTCCGTCTGCCCCCCTGAGGATCCGGGAGGTCAGGCCCCTGGGCTCAGGTTGGTCTATGTGAACGCCAGGTCCATGGTAAATAAAGCTCCCCTCCTCGGTGATTTGATTGAGGAGGAGGGCGCGGACCTGGCCTGCATCATGGAGACCTGGTGGGTCCGGAGGGAGGGGTCCTCTGGGTGAGTTATGCCCACTGGGTTTCCAGGTGCTGCACCAGCCAAGAGCCCAGGGTAGGGGCAGGGGAGTGGCGGTTGTTATCAGGGAGACCTCATGTCCAAGGGAGATCACTGTCCCGCAGATAGACGGATGTGAGTTTCTTCTCATGAGGTGGGGCCTGGGTGGTCAGTTGGGTCTGTTGCTTGCATACCTATCTCCCAGCTGCATGGCAACGGCGCTGCCTGAACTGCTCAACTTCCTCTCAGGAGTGCCAGTGGAGTTTCCCAGGCTTTTGGTTCTGGGAGACTTTAACCTGCCCTCTCTGGGGGAAGGGTCGGGTTTAGGACGGGAGTTCATAGCCTCCATGGCGGCCATGGACCTGACCCAGATAATTCAGGTTCTGACTCATGGGGGGGGACACACTGGACCTGGTTTTTATCTCAAGACAGTGGTGCAATGATCTGGGGGGAGGATCACCAACTATTTGCCCCCTGTCATGGACAGATCATTATCTCCTTTGGCTGGTCTTCCGGTATGCCACCCCCCACTGCTGGGAGGTGGAACCAATGAGGTGGTTCCACCCCAGGTGCCTGATGGACCCTGAGCGGTTCCAGATGGCGCTTGAGCCATTACCTACCCCCCTGATCCACAACTTGGCTGAGGCCCTAGAGGCTGCCTCTGGGGCATTCAACCAGGCTGTCCCCTTGCAGCTCTTAACACAGAGCAGATCCTGGTTAGCTCCTTAGTTTTCCGCGGAGCTCCGGGAGATGAAGCATCGGAGGAGTGGCCTAGAGAGCAGTTGGAGGTCCACCTGGTCTGAATCTGACCGATCCCAGTTAAGATCCTTTTTGAGGACTTACCTGGCAGTGATGGGAGCGGTGAAGAAGGCTTACTTCTCCACTCTCATTGCATCTGCAGATAATTGCCCAGCCACCATGTTTAGGGTCACACGCTCCTGCCTTGATCAGGGGGTGAGGGGGGACCCTTTGCAGGGGTGGGCCAAGGAGTTTAGTCAGCATCTGCTGGATAAGATCACTCAGATCCGAGCCAGTTTGGACACCAACTGGCTAGAGTCGGACATGGAGGCGACATCGAGTCTTGTTGATGTTATCTGGGATGAGTTTGATCCTGTGACCTTAGATTCAGTGGACAGGATTATGCAGAGGCTGAGTGTCACTACGTGTTTATTGGACCTGTGCCCCTCCTGGCTGGTTTATGCTTCCCAGGAGGGTACATGTGGCTGGCTCCAGGCAGTTACCAACACTTCATTGCGGGAGGGGTCCTTCCCCACCACCTTGAAGGAGGCAGTGGTGAGGCCCCTCCTTAAGAAGCCTGCCTTGGACCCAGACAATTTGAACAACTTTCGTCCCATCTCCAAAGTTCGCTCTGTGGCAAAGGTTGTTGAGACTGTGGTGGCCCAGCAGCTTCCGGCTTCCCTGGAGGAAGCTGATTAGCTAGATCCATATCAATCGGGCTTCAGGCCCGGTTACAGCATGGAGATGGCATTGGTCGTGTTGATGGATGATCTCTGGAGGGCTCGGGATAGAAGTTGTTCCTCTATCCTGGTATTATTATTATTATTATTATTATTATTATTATTATTTATTAGACTTGTATGCCGCCTTCTCTCCCTAATGACTCAGGGCGGCACACAGAATAAAAAATACAATACAATAAATTAACTAAAAAACCTAAAAAATAAAAAATAATTAACTATTAGATCTCTTGGCGGCTTTTGATACCATCGACCATGGTATCCTATTGCAGTGCCTTCGGGGGCTCGGAATGGGAAGCACCGTGTTATGGTGGTTCTCCTCCTACCTCTTGGGGCGTACGCAATCAGTGTTGGCAGGGGTGCAACACTTGTGGGGGGCCTCAAGGGTCATTTCTTTCTCCCCTCCTGTTCAACATCTATATGAAGCTGCTGGGTGAGATCATCCATGGTTTTGGGGTGAGGTATCATCAATATGCTGATGATACCCACCTTTTCATCTCCACCCCTGACCACCTCAGTGATGCCCTCTTTGTGATGTCCTGTTGCCTGAAGGCGATACGGATCTGGATGGGGAGGAACAGGCTCCAGCTCAACCCGGCCAAGACTGAGTGGCGGTGCTTACCGGCATCTCGGGTTGTCCAAGAAGTTCCATCTTTAGTCATGGGGGGAGAGGTGTTACCCCCCGTGGATAGGTCATGCAACTTGGGCATCCTCCTGGATGCACAGCTTAGTATGGAGGAGCAGGTGGGAGCTGTCGCCAGGGGGGCATTTGTCCAGGTTCACCTGGTGCACCAGTTGTGCCCCTATCTGGACCAAGATGCCCTACGCATGGATACCCATGCGCTTGTCACTTCCCGTCTCGACTACTGCAATGCTCTCTATATAGGGCTGCCCTTGCGGACTATACGGAGGCTTCAACTGGTGCAAAATGCGGCCACGTGGGTTGTGATGGGAGTGTCCCGATAGTCCCATATTACACTCCTCCTGCACAATCTGCATTGGTTGCCAGTTGCCCTCCATGTAAGATTCAAGGTACTGGTGTTGATCTGTAAAGCCATACATGGCTTGGGTCCGGGGTATTTGCAGGAGCGTCTCCTGCCACCATCGAGTTCCAATCACCCAGTGCGCTCCCACTGGCAGGGCCTCCTTGGGGTGCCGTCGGGCAGATAATGCCGGTTGGTGGCCCCCTGGGGTAGGGCCTTCTCTGTGCGAGCACCCACCCTGTGGAACCAGTTGCCCCTGGGGTTGTGGCTGGCCCCTGACCTGCGCTCCTTCCACCGCGATCTAA
This sequence comes from Naja naja, assembly GCA_009733165.1. Lineage (NCBI taxonomy): Eukaryota > Metazoa > Chordata > Lepidosauria > Squamata > Elapidae > Naja > Naja naja. The sequence goes on from CM019155.1 coordinate 68,052,303, forward strand.
AGATCTAGCTGTTTTTGCAGGCCGGCCTGGATTGAGGGGGATTCAGGTTTTTAATTAGGTATTTTAGCATGGGATTTTACTGTTTATTTGGATCAGGTTTAATTTTTTTTTAAAATATTTGTATGTTATACTTTTATGTGAGCCGCCCCGAGTCCTTCGGGAGATGGGGCAGCATATAAATGCAAATAAATCAAATAAAATAAAATCAAACCTGGTACAAAAAGTTCTCGAAAAACTGTTAGCTGCTCGTTTATATGTTAAACTGTCCAAGTGTGAGTTTCACCACCCAACTGGACTATCTTGGGTACAGGATATCAGCAGAGGGAATAGGAATGGATCTGAAGACTGTTTTGGAGTGGCAAGCTCCACCACCCGGAAACAATTGCAAAGCTTCCTGGGCTTTGTGAACTTCTACCAACAGTTTATACCATCGTTTGCTACACTGGTGCTACCATTAACAAATTTGTTAAAAGCAAACATAGAGCAAACAAAGAAACCTAAGCCTGGACAAGTGATACCATGGTCAATGACATGTCAGCAGATGTTTAATTCACTAAAACAGATGTTCACACAAAGTTCTGTGTTAAAACATCCAGATCCTGAAGTGCCATTCATGATCCAAGAGGATGCAAGCAATGCTGCAACGGGGGATGTCCTATTGCAAGAAAATGTAAATGGCATATTACAGCCATGTGCTTACACTTCAAGGAAATTTAATCCCACTGAAAGAAACTGAGCTGTTTGGGAGAAGGAAGCCTTTGCAGTTTACTGGGCATTATTGATGTTGAGGCATTTTCTGGAAGGGTCCCAAAATCAGTTTGAGGTCTGGACAGACCATAAGAACCTAGAGGCCCTTCAAACTCCCAGAAGATTATCACCCAAGCAGGTTAGGTGGGTGCTGTACTTCCGTCGATTTAATTTCATTCTGAAATATGTACCTGGGGGGAAGAATTTCCTTGTTGATGCACTCTCATGCCTACCCCAATATGAAAGTAAGTGGGATACAGTTATACAACCTATTATCCAAGGGAAAAAAAACTATACAATTGTTAAAAGTGAAAATCATAACAGATGAGTCATGGCTAGCAATGAATCAGTGTGATATCCAGAATGGAGTGGCTTGGAGAGGAACAAAACTCTACATACCAGCAACATTACGAGACAGAGTGCTTCAAAGATGCCACGATGTTAAACAGACTGTTTCTTAAAAACACTACACCTTGCCAAACAGCAATTCTGGTGGCCATCAATGAGAGAAGACATTGAACATTATATGAAGGGGTGTACAGTATGCACGACTACTAAATCCTGTCTTGGGAAGCCCTTCAGCTTATTACAGATGGTGTCAAACCCTACTAAACCATGGCAAGACACAGCTATGGACTTTATAGTGGAACTACCCCAATAGCCATGGCTATACCATGATATGGACAGTCATTAATCTTTTCTCAAAACAAGTACACTTTATACCATGTGCCAGACTTCCATCTGCTCAAAAGATAGCTACTATCTTCCTTAAACATATCTATTGTTTACATGAGGTGCTGAGAAGGATCATATCAGATCGAGGGGTGCAGTTCACTGCTCAGTTTTGGCAGGAGTTCATCCAACTGATAGGTTCATCCCAAGGTCTAAGTACTGCTTATCACCCAAGCACAAATGGTGCCACTGAATGAGCCAATGTGGCAATTGAGCGGTATTTGCACTACTATGTGTTCTATCAGCAAAATGATTGGTCCAAATTACTGCCATTGGCTGAGGTGGCATATAACAACACCACTCACAGTACTCACAGGGCAGAGCCCATTCAGAGTAGTCAGTGGAATGGAATTCATCCCAATAAAATAAAGGAAACATGAAGAACAGTACAAACATCCTTGCATGACGCTTTTATTGCATAGAAGAAACAGGCAGATTAAAAATGGCCGAAACTAAATCTTTTAAGGTTGGAAATCTCATTTACCTTTCTACCAAATATTTAAATATGGGACTACCCTGTAAGAAACTCAGTCCAAAGTATGTCAGTCCATTTCCAGTAGTGAAGGTGGTCAACCCTGTCATTCTGCAGCTAAAATTACCTTCCCGCTTTAAGCAGGTGCATCCCATTTTTCACGTTAGTTTACTCAAACCTGATAATATAGAATGTCTGGATATCCGACTTGCGCCCCCTGGGCTGGTACGAGACAATTATTATGAGATTGATGATATTCTGGACTTCTGGAGGCATAGAGGTGTATTACAATATCTGGTCCTATGGAAATGATATCCTCTAGCAGAAGCATCATGGATGGTTCATACTGATATGAACACTTCTTGGCTTTGCAGCCGGTTTCACCAGAAATATCCTATAAAGGTGGGTGGAAAGCAGTAATATTGTATTCTCACAAATATGTCTCTCTTTCCAGGTAGACCTGTGGTAGAGGGGGCAGCCTGTGGGCTCCATATTCAACTATGCCCACAGCAGTAAAGACACTAACCTCCAGCAAACGAAGCTGGTCTCAATCAGCGGGGAGTTGATGGGGATTCCCTATGATGCTGCTTCACAATGCTACTTGGGAATTGGAGGTTGAATAGGAGATTCCCGATGACGTGGCTGCAGCGCTCTGATTCATGAATACTCTGCTGAATGGGAGGGGAGATTTACACAGAGGGTGTTAAGGGGTGCTTATGGAAGTAGAGGGAATCGGGGTTAGGTAGGGTGCACAACGATCTAGGCTGTGGGACGCGGGATACAGAAGTATTACATAATTAGCCATATTAGGAAATGTGGGATAAGTGGGAATTTAGCATAGGGCAGTCTGCAGGAGTTAGCTGTGATTAGATGGGTGGGGCAATGCTATAAACAGCATTCCAGCACTAACCTAGCTTGGAATTCAAACCATTAGTGCTGGATGGATGTGCATTACATGTAGAAATGAAATACTTCAAACCTCGATGTTTGTTGGTTTGTATCCCGGGAATATGAACATTCGGAACACCGGCTAACACATGTTACATATTTGTATCCCATAATATCACACATGTTCATTAAAATGAGATCTAACATCAGAAGGTGCATAATTGTAAGGGGAAAGGTTGTTTAGAGTTCATGAAAGATATAAGTTGTACTAACAAACTTCTTATCTGGAGCTAGTCTCCAGCTTGTTTATCAGTTTAGGATTTTAAAAAAATTATTTATACTTTTTTTCTTCTTTAAAATACATAAGTGCTTAATAAACAGTGTATTGTCTGGATCAATTCTTTATACAAAGTATTAATAAACTAGTAGTAAAAGTGATAATAATAATAACATCCATTGTCACAGCAAGGCCTGTAACACTTTACTCGTTGTCCGAGGTTCCCTGCTGATGTTGTCCTGGGTTCCCGCAGGAACAAGTCTCAGCCCTCGCCGAGACAATTTAGGGGGTCCTCGCAAGGACAAAAGAAGCCAAATAAGAGACACCACACAAGAAGTTTCTAAAGATGAGAAAGCACGAAGTGCCTGGGGTGATGTTGTGTTATCCCCAACAGATCGCAACAGTCTCTTTTATTAAGCAGATTTAGCAGGGAGGGGTAACTACAGAAAAGGGGGAGCAGTGTGTGGAAAGTTACCAAACAACGTGAGTCTGAGCATGCGTATCAACAAAATAACACCTGGGTTACAGGAAATCGTAAATTCCAACAGAATATAAACCTAAGCTCAGGAATAACAAAACTTAATTAGAGGAGGAAGGCAATTGGGTACTATAACTCAAGTCTGTTTAGACACTAGGTATCTTGCACTTCTGAAAGGAATGCAATGGGAGTAATACACATCAATTGTGCCAGGCTCTTATTATCTTGTAGCTCTTAACAAGGGTATGTCACATTCTTTAGCTGTGAGGCCTGGAAAAACATAAGGTACCATGTAACACCATTTGGCTGTGAGGCCTAGGAAAACATGAACCAAGGATATATCCATATCTCCTCTGTTTTTTTATTTTTTTTAAGATGGTGAATAACCTTCTAAAGCTAAGACATCCCAGGGAATCCCCCTCCGGGAGATCCCGAGGGAGCCAATGCACGCTTTTCCAAAGGAAAAGTTTCTGATTCAGAGTCTACATCAGACTCAGAGGCTAATTCTAAAAGAGGTTGTTTGAATTCATTTTCAACAGTGTGCTTTAGCAAGAGGACATCATCACTAATACCATTTAGTCGGTGTTTCAAGAAAGCTAGAACTCTCCCCATGACACATGGGCCAATTGTACATGCAAGGAGCAACAAAATCAGAGGACGGCTAGGGGCGAGAGGAGGGTGGTCAACCAGGAGAGAAATGGAACATTTCCTGATACCAAGTGTGGGATTGGGAACGCTCTCTTTCTCTATCTTTTAATCGGTATTTAATTCAGCCATAGAGTCAAGCACAATGCCCGAACTGGGTGTAAAAACAACATTCCTCTTTCAAGGCAACACACAGACCGCCCTGTTTAAGGAATAGCAAGTCCAAGCCCCTTCTATTTTGCAGGACTACTTCGGAAAGAGAGGTGAGGGATTTTTGGAGGGCAACCATAGATTGCTCAATGCGTTCGAGGTCATCATCTATTTCAGCACTGAGCCTGCGGATGTTTTGGTCAGCCACAATCATACCTGCGATCCCTGTTGCCGCACCAGCGGCTCCTAGGCCCAGGAGAAGGGCCAGGGTCATGGTAGTAACCACTTCCCGTTTGGGTCGTGGAAGGTACTGGAGTGATTCCATGCGAGAAAGGAACTCATTATTGGAAAAAACAGACATTCTAGGGAGAAGATAAACCTGAATGCAAAAAGCTCTTTGTGTGTGTAAAATGTCTCCACTGACACATGCAGTAGCACCTGTAGAGCAGGCCCAAATAGAGCCATTGGAAGGAATAAAGAACTGACCATGTAAACATTTGAAAAGGTTTGTAGTTGACAGAGTAGTGTACATTGTAGCCCACCCTTCAGCGTTAAACCCTAGCCTTTCTTTTGATAAATAGATTGTGCAGAAAATATATGCAGCTGAGGTGACATTGATGCAAAAGTGAGAAAAGTTAGAGGGTACATACCCAAGGCAACAACCTTGACCTTCATTGAGGATACCGTTATAGAAGAGTTAGACCACCTGCAAGCAGCATCTGAGGTACTATTGGCAAAAGGTAAGGCAGAACCTATGGCCTCATAAAAAGGGGGTTGAGAAGACAAACACAGCCAACACTTACTATCATTGTTAGAAAGCATGGGCTGCCACAAGGCAGCATGAGAGGAGACCAAGGACACCAATGGGTTGTTTCTTTTAGTCAAGGGCTTTAAAAAGGGCGAGTTGACTTGTTTGTTTGGGCCCACAGGTGGGGATGTTTCTAAGGACATGGATAGACGGATTATGAACATATTACCTGGGTGATTGTTTGTGGACTTATCGTTCATCCTTCCCCCCCATTTTTTACCATTAAACCATTCAGTAATTGGAAGATTTCTTCCGTGAGATGTAAAAGTAACAGTCATAGGGTTAAGGCTAAGGCCGCAGCAGGCCCAATTGGAGCAGGAATGCCAAGGCAAATTGTTATCAGGGCCTAGTACAGCTTTGATATAGTCAGTAGTATAGGGAGCAGTCCACCAAATCTTTCCAGTTGACACACATTGCCAGGACTTGCAATACCAATCAGAGATGGTTCCACATTCATCTAGGTGGGAGAGATCAGTAAGATGTCCTGGGCAAATATACAGGCCTGGACCAATGCTCCAGACATCCCGAGGGGAAGGTTCACATTTTGTTTTATGTTTAAATCCATGGGCATTTCAGCAAAGTCAAAGGAAAGTGTAGGAAACCAAGGCCACAGAGTTCGATTAGAGATGGAATGAAGGATGCTTCCTTGGAAGTCAAAAATAGTCCAAGTATAATTAGCAGGACGATGCAGGTTCTGCTGTATGCTGGAATAGGAGCGCCGCAAGCGGAGAGCTGCAGGGGTAAAAACATGAGAAAAAGGCAAGGAGAGAAGGGAAACTTTCATATCAAAAGATCTTTCTTGCTTTGGGAAAAACAGGGAACATACATAAGAGCCGTAGTCTTCAGATGAAATGTTAAGAATTAACAGAGAAGTGGAACAGGGAGAGGATATAATGTAAGTATTGTTAGAGGGATGGATCGGATATCCATTCTTTAGCCAAGTCCACTGAGCTGGATGCAGGAAGGGATGGCGTTGTCTGCAAACAAGTTCCACACGACCCCCTAGAGGGGTTTGCACTCTACAATGAGGAACTCTAATATAAGCACTTAGACGTTCAAGGAAAGTACATTTAGGAAGAGAGGAAGAGGTATTAGGGACAGAAGAGGCAAGAGAGATCAGGGATAGGATCAGAAGGATCTTCATCTTTTTTTTTTTTGTTTGATCGAGATGACAGGGGCGGACACAGCGAGCCGGAACCCACAAAACTCGATCAGGCAATTGAACTGCTGCGTAGCCTCTTCCCCAAGTGATCAGTTGAGCTGGACCTTTCCAAGCTGGATCGGGAAGATGCCTGTAATAAACCAGAGGACGAGAAGAGGGGGGGGAGGAGTGGAGAAATGTCCGAGGCAGCAGTGGAGGCAGGAGATCCAGTGAGGTTAAGAAAATTCAATGAATACAAGCTAACATTTAATACATTTTGCAACGCCGGAGTGTCGGGGGCTGATGCCTTTGACCCCAAGTGTCTGTCCAAGGCCCGCTTAAGAGTCAAATGTGCCTCTCTATAATGGCCTGGCCTTGGCTATTGAAAGAATGCCGAATTTATGGATTAATGACCAGCGATGGCAAAATTGTGCAAAGGCAGAGCTGTATAAGCTGGTCCATTGTCAGTTTTAGAGTTTTTGACATCCCAACGCTACGAAAGTCCGAATACAATGATTAATAACTTGTTTTGCGGTTTCACCCCTTTGCAAAGTTGCCATGATGAAACCTGAATAAGTATCAATGGAAACATGAATGAATTTCCAAGGGGCAAAGGATGGATATTGAGTTACATCCATTTGCCATGTCTCACAAGCACTAGTACCCTGGGGTTGACCCCTTGTGGGATAGCAGATGCCTGTAGACTGCATGTTGGACATTGCTGAATTATGGCAGAGGCTTCTTGATGGGTAATACCAAATTGCTTGACAAGAGCCTTTTTGTTCTGATGAAAATAGTCATGGCTTTCTCCTGCTGTTAAGGTATACAGACAGGAGGATGGGTTGGTTTTACAAGCCTCATCTGCCATATGATTTCCTTCTGATAAAAATCCAGGAAGATGTTGATGACTTCTAATGTGTGCTACAAACAGTGGATGAGCACGGAGATGTAAAAAATCCTGGAGCTGTAAAAAAAGTCTCATTAAAGGGACAGGGGTTGAGGGAGAAATGTAAGCATCATATATACAAGAGACCAGACGTGAAACATACAGACTATCTGTGATAATGTTAAGGGGCTGATTGGGAAACATTGAAAGAGCAAGATTGAAGGCAGACAATTGTGTTTGGGTAACTGGAATATGGCAAGCTTGTGCCAGGCCTTTAGCAGTTTGATGAAAAAAGAGTGATTGAAAAAAAATCAACAAAGCAATAGCCTTAAGAAAGAGACCCAGAAAGGGTCAGACAAGTGACTACCTATGTAAGAAATATTTTGGTCTTGTAGTAGCTGTTGCAAATTTAAAAATAAGATCATGATTAGGGTAAATCCTGGGCATAATATAACCACCTGGAAGATTAAAAATAATTTGACAACACATAATGAGAGTCAGAGATTAAGTTGAAAGGCTGTTGAGAAAAAGTTTTGAAAGTTAAAATAGCAGGACACTTTCCAGGTATCATCATGAGAATCCTTGTAAAGGAGGAAGTCATTAAGTAAGCAAGCCAAAGTTCTTTAGGCAAACAATACAGCTTAGATAGTCAGGCAAAGGACATTGAAGAGATAAGTTATTCTGAAAATAAAATTGAAAATCAGACTTTACATAACTCCACCATTTATACCTTACTGTACTTATTAAAAATTAGAAGGAAATTTATTTGCAAAGCCCATTGTAAACCTTTCATGACTTTACCAGTTGTGCTGGCAATAGCCATGCATTCTCCAGTTCTTGTTGTAAACCCGCCAGATGGAGTCAAATTTTAGTGTCAATTCTCTGCTTTAATCAGAATATGGATTAAGAGCATGTACAAAGTGCAGCTAGTTTTAAATTTTGATCCCTTTGCTGAAACTGGGAACTGAGTCATCTTCAAAGATCCGGGCAAATTGCCCACCTGGGAACGGAGCCACCTTTACAGATAACGTTCCAGGCAATTTGCCAATCTCAGCCTATCTATCTGAGGCTTTTGTGAAAATCTCTAAAAATCAGGAGATGAAGCTATGTAACCTATGAAAAGTACTTTCTAACCTCGCCTTTTTCAAGGCAAAACTCAGAGCAGAGAAAAAAATGGTTAAAGTGATCAAAAGCCTCATTCTCCCCCGCCTCCACCCCTACAACAACCAGCGAAGACAAGAAGGGGGAACGTAAAGCTCATCCTCCCCCCCGCCTCCACCCCTACAACAACCAGCGGAGGACAAAGGGGGAAATGTTTAAAACAAATCTCATCCATTCTTTCCACTCAATATTCTTTCACCAATAAATCACACACAAATAATTTTCATCATGAGTAAAGCACACACAAATACACACACAAATAATCCTATCTTTCTCAGGTCGGACCTTTCTCACACTCTTCTTACTCTCCTTTCAATCTGGATAGGGGTCAATACACAAACATTTCTACCACCTTTTTACCATCAACATACTCACACATTTACACTGTAATCATAATCGGCTTGCAAATTTACAATTCTTTTCTGAGAGCCAATAAGCTCTATTGTAGAGGATCTCATCCCCCAGGGCTGGAAATGATTGCATACAGACACATTCTCACACACAATACCTCCAGCCCTGAGGAGGGTTTGTCCCTTTAAGTTTCCACATTTTTTATTTTTTGATAAACCTGTAGTTTGTTCTCAGAGCATTGGGAGAACTTAAGGAGCGGTTCCAATCACAAAGGTGATTGTGGGCCCGAACCACTGCCTATCTGCCCCCCACAACTCTAAGTCCAATCCAAAAAAGCCAATTTAATTCTCTGGTTGCCAAACATGTTACAATTAATTTATTTTGAACTTCAGCAATTCCAATTAGGGCTATACACAGGTAAAGGATATTTTCTTCAATTCAATCCTATTCAATTCTGCATACACTTATTTACATTATTATACATACACATCTAAGAAGTTTTAATGAAAATCACATCATGAAAAGAATAGTAAACATTTTCATCTTCTCTTAGTTCTTCCTAACACATAACAGTAAATGAACCATATTTCTTTGAACAGCCCCATTGTACTGTATGGAGGGGCTTCCTAACAGATCTGTGTCTCATTCCATGCTTCTGATCAGCAGATCTAATTGTGGACTATTGAAATCAATAGGGCATGCCTTCCACTTTCAATTCTGCCATCCAGTGCATCAGAAGAGAGCAGTTGCCTGTATTCTAGTTACATAAGCATTACATACGGAGAGTGAATACGTAGGAAGTAACAGCTTCTTTTAAACTTTTAAGCATCCGCACATTGATGTTCTCATGGAATTCAGCACCCCCCCCGAGGGATGGTCATAGGGTAAGCTGAAAGGGGAGGTTCAGTTCTTAGAGAAAGAGAGGAAGAAGCAATCAAGGCAGAAAAAGTTCCTGCAGTCATGTCTGTATCCTCTGAAGGAGGGAAAGACGCTGCAGGAGCAGAAAGAGCTGTGTCTGCTGGGGAGCAGAGGCAACTTCAGGGACAGTAGGAGACTCATACGAGGTGGAGAGACCTTTGGCAAGGATTCCTCCGTATTAGAAGAGAGCGGAGCAGAGAATCAGTAGAAGGAGAGTTAGGATAGAAAAGAAGTAAGAGATTTCTTAGAAAGAGGATAGACAGTGGTGCCATTAATCTTTTGCAAACAATTAGTCTTCTTCACCAGAGAATAGAGCTCATCCCTATGCCTTGATGAGTCCCTTGATTTGAAGAGCCCATTACTTACATGTGCACGTGTCGCATCCAGACGGTAAGCAATGAGGGTGAAGGTGACGCACCTCTAGCCAGTGGTCGCCTCTGGACAACTCAACAGGTTCCCGGACGAGCCCCAGATGTGTCACAGCAAGGTCTGTAACACTTTGTACTGTCCGAGGTTCCCTGCTGATGTTTGTCCTGGGTCCCAAGAGGAACAAGTCTCAGCCTCGCCGAGACAATTTAGGGGTCCTCGCAAGGAAAAAGAAGCCAAATAAGGACACCACACAAGAAGTTTCTAAAGATGAGAAAGCACGAAGTGCCTGGGGTGATGTTGTGTCCCTGAACAGATCCCAACAGTCTCTTTTATTAAGCAGATTTAGCAGGAGGGGTAACTACAGAAAAGGGGGAGCAGTGTGTGGAAAGTTACCAAACAACGTGAGTCTGAGCATGCGTATCAACAAAATAACACCTGGGTTACAGGAAATCGTAAATTCCAACAGAATATAAACCTAAGCTCAGGAATAACAAAACTTAATTAGAGGAGGAAGGCAATTGGGTACTATAACTCAAGTCTGTTTAGACACTAGGTATCTTGCACTTCTGAAAGGAATGCAATGGGAGTAATACACATCAATTGTGCCAGGCTCTTATTATCTTGTAGCTCTTAACAAGGGTATGTCACATTCTTTAGCTGTGAGGCCTGGAAAAACATAAGGTACCATGTAACACCATTTGGCTGTGAGGCCTAGGAAAACATGAACCAAGGATATATCCATAATCCATAGTTAGAATACTAAACATTTACATATTTAAAAATTCTGACATCATTTATACAGTATATCAATAATCTTCTGTCTTCTCATTTCTACCTCTTTTATCCAACCATTGATAAAACATATACCATGTTCAAAAATATTCTATTTCTTCCTTATCTTTTATTATTAATGTCAATCTATTCATCTCCACACAGTCTAATATTTTTCTAATTATACTTTCATCTGTAGGTGTGTCCTCATTTTTCCAATGTTGTGCAAATAAAATTATCACTGCTGTCAACACATGTATTATTAAATATGTTGTTCCTTTGTTGTAATTTTCTGGTAATACATCTAATGAAAATATTTCTGGTTTTAAGTCTATGTATTGCTTTATCAAATTCTCTAATCATGTATGTATTTTTGTCCATTTTTTTTGCTTTTGACAAGTCCACTACATGTGAAAGTAAGAACCTAATGTCAGCATTCCAGCAAACCTCCATTCCAATCAGTAAGTCTGAGACAAACACATCTCAGAAGTACCTTTATTAGAATATCGCCTGGCACATCTGTGGAAACCCAAATCTAAAAGTTTATTCAGCTTTCCACAATTTCTCAAACTACAAATTGGTCATCATCACATCATATGGCCCAATCACGATCTGTCCAAAAGTAAGATCCTTACTTCATCCTGTGCCATACTAAATGACTTTGGACTAACAAAAGAATTTTATTTTGTCTGCTTAGAGCTACTTAATTGAAATCACCCCCTTCCACTCTCCCAGGCTATGTGGCAGCATGGAATATGGCTTCCAAAGCTGACAGGCTTCCCCCCTTGAAAAATTCACCTCCTAAAAGAGATAACAAAGAAATTTCAACCAAGGGTTAATGAAATGCCCTTAAGCCCCTCTCCCCCTCCCCAAGGGAACACTTTGATTTGAAAGGGAATTCATTATGGAATTGAATAACCAATCTATCTGCATGTACATCCCAACTTTTTACCCAAGTAGCATGTGACAAAGGGTTTTTAGAGTCTTAATTTTGGGATTTTAGTGTTAATTCGGCTTAATTTGTTTAATCTGGTTTTATTTATTTATGGTGTGTTGTTTTTATTTGTAAGCTGCCCCGAGTCCTCGGGAGAGGGGGCGGCAATAAGTCTAATAAATAAATAAATAAATAAATAAATAAATAAATAAATAAATAACCCTTCCATAATATCAAATATTGTAATCTCCCTTGGTGCAATCTAGAATCGAGGATTTTCTTGATATCATAATGTGTCTCACCCTGTACGATCAAAGGTTTGTGATCATGCAGACCTTGGTACAGATACCAAGGTCTGTACAATCTTGGTATCGGCCTTAGATTTGACCCTACAGTTGGTTTCAATAAACTACTATGGAACACTAGGTGTATTTTCCCCAATAACTGGGGAGACTTAATTGGACTGTGACTGGATTGATTATTTTTGATATAGGGAATGGACCTAAGAATTTAGGGCAACTTCCTACTGGAAGTTTCAATTTGAGATATTTAGTTGACAAAAACACTTTGTCCCCTACTTTAAATGGTGGTTGGAGGAATCTATGTTTGTCTGCTTGTTTTTATATTCTCAGCAGCTTCAGTCAAAGCTTTTTGTATCCTCCCAACATTTCTTTAATGAGTCCGACCACTCTGTTAAAGACATGGATGTTGGGGGTTCCCTAGGTAATTCCAGCATAGGGACAAATTCCATGCCGGTGTTGATTTGGAATGGAGTCAAGCCTGTGCTGCTATGTACTGCATTATTGTAAGCAACTTCTGCAAATGATAACAGCTCTGCCCAATTCTCCTGTTGATAATTGACATAGCATCTAATGTATTGTTCCACCATGGCGTTTGTCCTCTCTGCTCCCCCTTTGCATGCAGGATGGAACTCTGAGGAAAGCCCTTGGGATGACCCAATGGACTTCAAAAACCTCCCTCCGATAGCTTGTAGCAGTAAACTGTACACCTCAGTCTGATATTATTCTATGAGGTACTCCATGGAGCCTATAGATATGCTTCACGAACAGTTTTGCAAGTTTTTTAGCTGAAGGTAGTCCATTAAAGGCTGTAAAGTGGGCTTGCTTAGAGAATAAGTCGATAACAGTTCAAATCACTGTATTTCCTCCATTCTCAGGTAATTCTATGATAAAGTCCATCGCGATTTCTTCCCATGGCTTCATTGGTTCAGCTACTTGTTGAAGGAGGCCAGGTTTTTTTTTTCAGTTCTGTGTTTCCTCGTGGCACAAATTGAGCAGCTTTTCACATAGACTTTAACATCAGGTTTCATTTTTAGTCACCAGAACTGTCTCCTGACTAAATGCAGGGTTTTTAAGAATCCAAAGTGTCCCCCAACCACAAATCATGGCTACGCTTCAGTACCATGAGTCATAGAGTATTGGGTACATAATTTTTTGTCTCTTTCCAAGTCATTTCCGTGTTCATTGTCAAATTGTTTTGATGCTCAACAAGTCAGGGATTGGTCAAAAGGGCTGCTTTCAACTCAGTCATCAGTTTGTCTTCTAGGCGTCTGGGGCTGTGGTTGGCTTGGCCTCAGGTGGTTACTTGGCCTGTGGGTTGGGCTTCTAATATTGTCTGCACTACTTCCTCTCGGCGACTGTTAAATTGGGATTTTCTCGACAGGGCATCCACCAGTATGTTTTTCCCTCCTGGGATATATTTCATGTTAAAGTTGAACTGCTTGAAGTATTGCGCCCAGAGGATTTGTTTAGGTGATAGCTTCCAAGGTGTCTTTAGAGCCTTGAGGTTCTTGTGATCAATCCACACCTAAAATGGCTCCTTCACCCCTTCCAGGAAATGCCTCCAAGACAGTAAAGCCCATTGCACTGAAAATGCTTCTTTTTCCCAAACCGCCCACATACACTCTGTGTCTATCCACTTTTGGACATCCCTGCTAATTAGAGGTGATAAACCACATTCTTCTCTGCTGTCAATGATGATAAAAATGAGACCCGGAAAGTAATCTAAAAACATTTTTATTTATAAAATAAGAAAACCTAACGGAGCTACATGTTTGCAATCTCCACCAAGGCATATAGAAAAAGAAACAAAGGAAAAATATGGAAGTTACAGGAAGTGAAGTATAAACTTGTACACATGCAGTGGATCAAAACATCACAAGACTTTCTTATCTTATTACTATGGAGACAAGATAACACAGTGCTGGCTAGCAGACACCTGCTTGCTATAATATGAGCTTAGAAGCTTGAACAGACAAACCAAAAAAGCAGTGACATCCCCTTCTTTTGTCTGTTAAGTGGAAATCAGATAAGGCACATCTTCCCATGCAAATATTAGTGCTGCGCTGCTGGAAGTGGTTTATTGAGCATGTCAGCAATCTGATCATGTGTGGACATATACTGTAATTTAACAAAACCTTGTTTAACTAATTGCTTTATGATCTTATAACAAATGTCAATGTGTCTGGACCTAGAACCCGTGAAACGTGTTTCAGAAATATAAACCACAGATTCGTTGTCTTCCATCACGGTGATTGGCTGGATCGGGCGTGTCCAGATATCTGTGACTAAAGCATCAAACCATGTTAGAGAATTGCAAGCATCTGAAACACAAGCATATTCAGCTTCAGTAGATGAGCAAGAAATGAAATTCTGTTTACGCACTTGCCAGTAAACAGGACACCCATTTAAGAACATCATATAACCTGAAGTACTTTTACGTGACTTCTTATCACTTGCCCAATCAGAATCTGCATAACAACATAATTCTGCATAATCAATATGTGTCAGTTCTAACAACAACTTCATATTTTTAGTGTGCTTTAAATATCTCAACAACTTCTTAATGCATAACCAATGAAATTGTTTTGCCTTACCTATGTGTCGTGACAAAAGATTAACACTGAGTGCAATGTTGGGTCTGGTCCAACTACTAATGTATAACAATGACCCAATGACTGAACGATAAAGTGTTTGATCTTCAAAATCAGGACTTGGTTCATGTGCCAGATTATGAAAATCTGTTTGCATAGGTATGCCAGCCATTGTAGCATCCTTCATATTGCAATGATGCAACAATTGTTCAATCTTATCTTCTTGTGAAAGACTAAACCCCTTCTGAGTTTTTGTAATCTGAACACCCAAATAAGTGTTAATGTGTCCTAAAGATTTCAATGTAAAATATTTCTGCAAAGCTTTAGCAAAATTCTCACTCATTTGCTTATTTGGACCAATATGAACAATATAATCAACATAAACAAGAATTATCTCATATACATTCTTAGATCTTTTTGTGAACATGCATTCATCAGTTTCGGACTTAATAAAGCCCATTGAATTTAGTTTATCAGTAAGACACAAATACCACATTAAACCAGACTGTTTCAGGCCATAAAGACTTTTGTTGAGGAGCCAGGTATCCCCTTCTTGCTTCCGGAACCCTGGAGGACCTCTGACGTAGATTTCTTCATCCAGGTCAGCATTTAGATAATCTATTTCCACATCAAACTGGAAAACTTCTAAACCAAGAATAGTTGCAGTGGCTAAAGCAATTTTCACGCTCTCAGTCCAAACTGTCGGTGAGTAAGTATTTGTGTAGTCCTCAGGATAACATTGAGTGAAACCCTGAGCTACAAGTCTGGCCTTGTATAATGACTCGCCATTTGACTTCTTCTTAATTCTGTAGACCTATCTGGTGCCAATAACTTTCTTATTTGCTGGAGGGTTTGCAGGTGTAAACACCTTGAGTTTCTTGAGACTGTCCATTTCGGCCTGCATTGCCTTGTACCATTTCTCTTGCTCTGAATCAGGAAGATGCTTAATTTGTGTGAGCTTGTCAGGAGGCAGTGTAACAGCACAAACCAAAGATAAAGGTGCTTTTGTCAATTGCCATGAATATCATTTCAGAGGAATCCCCTTCGTGGTCCTCTCGGAATGTCTCAGAACAACTGTCCATTCTTCTTCTGTTTTGTCCTCGTCTTCTTCATAGTCGCTAGCCTCAGCATCGGCGGCACGCGAAGACGGAACATCTGGTTGAGAAGAACTAGTTGATGGAACATCCACCTGTGAATCTTGAGCATCAGGCTGCGTGACATCATCTCTAGGCAAATAAACTCCAGGATCATTGGAGTGAATCCTGGACCAGTCAGCATCTTCCTCAAAATTGAAGGACTGAGAAATCACAATTACATGTCTGGAGTCAATGAATTTGCTCCATTTTGAATTGTCATCAATACCCATGAATCTCATTCTTCTTGCTGCTGGACCTCCTTTTCTTCTTTGATCTAATGGAATGTTCACCATAGCGTATGCACCAAAAATATGGATATTCTTAAGATTGGGTTTGTACCCATATAACTTGAAAAAGGAGTCTGATTTATTACACTACTCCAGATGCGGTTAATAATGTAATTTGCATATTTAATAGCTTCACCCCAGTATGGGAGACTGAGATTAGCGTCTTCTAGGAGACATCGCATCATGGTTTGTAGAATGCCATTCCTTCATTCTGCCACTCCATTTTCCTGAGGAACGTAAGGGGCTGAGGTCTGATGCAGAATTCCATTCTTACGCATCCAGTCCTGAAAACACTGAGACATGAATTCAGCACCATGATCACTTTGAATTCTAGCGATGCGAACATTGTGTTGGGTATTGACATAAGTTGCAAAGTCTTTAAAGATCTGAAAGGTCTCTGATTTTTCCTTCATAGGAAATACAAATCCATATCTAGAATAATTATCAACAATTGTTAAGAAATATTTTTGCCACCAAGTGTTGGTGCAAATGGACCTACTATGTCAGTGTGTATCAAATCAAAAATGTGTGTTGACAGGCATGTAGCGTGTTTTGGAACAGCTGCTGCTTTGGATTTGGCTTTCTTGCAGACAGCACAATCCAAAAACACCTTACACCCTTCAGATCCAAACCTTTCACGAATTCCGGCATCATTCTGAGAACACGAAAACTGGCATGCCCCAATCTTCTATGCCACTTATGGATACACCTGGAATGCAAAGGTTTACCTGTTAGTGAATTTTCAATATTTTTATTAGGAACCTCAGGCTTGCTTTGAGCAAACTGTTTCTTTTTATTGGCTTTAGGAGCCTTTGGTGTAGCAACAGGATCTCTCTGAGACATCTCTCTCTGGGCCTGTGCTCTCATTTGGAAATTTTATACTTGCCTGTGCTTGCAAGTTAGACTTTGGCTTTAGGTAATAAACACCACCAATCAATATGGTTTCAGCAACAATATTACCCTCTTTCACCACATAACTTGCTTTTTCAAAATGGTGAACCTGGTACTTGGACACCCTCGACAAATGACTTTGGCTAAGCAAACTGCAGGTTGCTGTTGGTATGTAATAAACATCAAGAATCAATGCATCGAGCTCTTCAATATAAACAGTTCCTTTTCCTCTGACTTGAACAGGATAATTTGAAAAAGTGTACAGTTCACGCATGTCAGGTTCAGGCTCGTGCATCTCTGTGAACAGATCTCTTCTGTAGGTAACATGCACTGCTGCTCCACTGTCTAAAGTCCAAAGAAGTCGTCTGTCATACTCTGGATCAGGTTGTGGATCATTGGTCAATGCCAATGTGAGGTGTGGAGCTTGTAGATCACGCCTGGGACTGCGACAACCTTGTCCTCTGCCTCTGCCTTTGCCTCTGGAATCTGTTCCTCTCGGCTGGTACATGGCGGGTGCTTGAGATCATTGGGGACAATCCCGGGTGGCATGTCCCACACAATCGCAGATATAGCATCTTGGCATCCTTGGAACGAAGCCTCTTCCTCAGAAGGTATGCTTTGCTGGAGCTCTTGATGCAGGTGGTCCTCTCAAATGTGGCGTGGCTTGCATGAGTGCTTCTTCTTCAGTTAAAATTCTGCACACATTATCAACTGTGCGCTGAGCAATAGGCACTTGATTAATCTTTGAAATGGCATCTTTCCATTCATAATTCCATCTTTGGTCATGGGGGAGGAGGTGTTGCCCCCTGTGGACAGGGCATGGAATCTGGGGTCCTCCTGGACGGCTCAAATTGGAGGAGCAGGTGGGGGCCGTGGCCAAGGGGGCCTTTGCCCAGATCTGGCTGGTTTGCCAGTTGTGCCCATACCTGGACCAAGATGCCCTGCGTACGATCACTCAGGCACTCGTCATTTCCCAACTCAACTACTGTAACGCTCTCTACCTAGGACTGCCCTTGCATACCACTCGGAGGCTTCAACTGGTGCAGAATGTGGCTGCATGGGTAGTGATGGGAGCTTCCCGATACTCCCATATTACACCTCTCCTGCATGACCTGCATTGGCTTCCGGTTGCCCTCCGGGTGAGATTCAAGGTTTTGGTATTAACATTCAAAGTCCTACATGGCATGGGTCCAGGATATTTATGAGAACGACTCCTCCCAGCATCAAATACCAACCGCCCTGTACGGGCCTGCAGACGGGGTCTCCTCCGGGTGCCGTCCGCGACTCAATGTCACTTGGCGATGACCCGGGGGAGGGCCTACTCTGTGGCGGCTCCCACTTTGTGGAATCTTCTTTTGCTGGAGCTCCGGCTGGCCCCCGATCTTCGCACCTTCTGCCACGATTTGAAGACCTGGTTTTTTGTACAGTCCAGGCTGTGCTGACCCTCTGGGGGTTTGATTGTTTTAATTGTGGGGTTCTGAACTTTAATTGCTTAATTGTTTAATATGTTTTAGGTAATTTATTTATTGTTGTATTTTTAGCTGTGAGCCACCCCGAGTCCTTTTGGAGATGGGGCGGCATACAAGTCAAATAAATAAATAAATAAATAAATAAATAAATAAATAAATAAATAATTAATTCAAAGAGTTAATAATAATGCTGATCATTTGAAAATCATCTACAGCATAACTTTGTTCAGCAAGCTCTTTTCTCTTTCCTTTCATTTTTGTTAAATGCTCTCCAATAGTTTCACCTGGCCTCAATCTTGAACCATGAAATTCAGTTAAGAGTAAACATGTAGATTCAATTGAAAAAGGCCTGTAACATGCTTCTAATTGAGCCCAAATTTGTTGGGCAGTTGCATCAGGTGAAAAAAATCATCTGCAGTTCAGTGTCCATTGACATCAATAATGTTGTGCATGCTTTAGTATCCAAGTCTCTTATGTCAGGAGGCCACAGTTGTGGTGGAGGATTAAACACCATACAGTGGGTACCTTCTCTATGAAGTAAAATGCCAACCTCACTGACCCATGCCAATTTTGTCCCTTTAATTTTGAATCACCAGTCAGTGGGGTGATAGAAACTTGCAGAGGAACATGTATAATTTGCGCTGGTTGAACAATGCCTGCTTGGCTACCAGGGGGCGCTGCAGCTGGCACTGGTGCTGGCACTGGTTGACCTGCTAAATGCATTTGTGGCCATGCCATTGCTGGTCTAACCTGTGGTTGCATGTGGACTTGTTGCTGTTGAGCTGCTATTGGTATTTGAGCACCACCAATTTGGCCTACTGGAGGAGGTACTGGCATCTGCATCTGGGGCATTTTACTAGCAGCTATATCAGGAAGCTGAGTTGATGGCATTTGCATAACTGGAGATATATTATCTTGTAAAAAAGATTTCCTCATTAACATCTCATTGAAAGATTTGTGTAGAGTTTCTTTATGTTCATATAATGCATGCATTTTGTCAGCAGATGGTGCTACAACATTAGAAAACACAGGAGTTCTTGCTGAGTCAGGGTCATAAGACACTCCACGTAATATAGGCACAGCTCTCTGCTCTGATTGGTCTGACACCACACCCATGTGACCAACTTGTGGGTGGACCCTTGGCTTCCAAGAAGAAGGCAAGATGGAGGGCTCAGGAACTTGAACCACACCCATATCTGGCTGAAGGGATAATGCAAAAGCCTTGACTTGCTTTATGTTTTGTTCATAACCTTCAATTTCTCTCAAAAAACCATGCATAAGATTCTGCCTTATTGTCTGTTCTGGAGACATTGGAGAATAAAGAATGTCACCTTTCTCTTTGAGTGAAAAATGCTCAGCTGACTGTAAAACTTTAGGCTTTGCTCCAAGTAACCGCCCTGTACGGGCACACAGGCAGGGGCTCCTCGGGGTCCCGTCGGCAAGCCAATGTCGGCTGGCGGGCCCCCGACAGTGAGCCTACTCTGTGGCGGCCCCCAACTTATGGAATCAACTGCCTCTGGACCTCTGCCTGGCCCCTGACCTCCGCACCTTCCACCGCGATTTGAAGACCTGGCTATTTGACCAACTCGGGCTGTGATTACCTTACCAGGGGCATGGAACAGTTTTAATTTTTAATTCGGTTTTATTGGACCTTATAGTGATTTAATTTCTTTTTAATTATTTATTGTATTTGTATGTTTTTAACTGTGAGCCCAGTCTTCGGAGATGGGGCGGCATATAAGTCCAATAAAATAAAATAAAAAATAAATAAGTAAGTTATAATCTTGAGCGTTTGCTTTTGCAGACTGAGCTTGTAAACATGCATCATAGATATAGGAAGAATTTACAGACCTGGTCTCTTGTTGCACTTCCACGGCAAAAGTATGTGGGAGTGACTGCCATAAATCGTCCTTGGATGGAGTCCTCCTTTGTTTCATCTTTGGTTTCTTTCGAGGCATTATCTTGCAGTTATTCACCAGGTCCTCAGACCTGGGGAACTAACTAAAATAAGCCCAGCATCACAACGAGCAAAGAAAAACATAATTAATCTTGAAGCTTTGAAGCTTTGAAAAAACCATCCTCTCTACCAATGTCAAGCCTTTCTCTGCTACCATTTCCAAAGGCTTGGAAAAACCTTCTGCCAGGGAGTAAAAAAAACTTCCAAAACATCCCTGCTAATTAGAGGTGATAAACCGTGTTCTTCTCTGCTGTCAATGATGATAAAAATGAGACCCGGAAAGTAATCTAAAAACATTTTTATTTATAAAATAAGAAAACCTAACGGAGCTACATGTTTGCAACCTAATCTCCACCAAGGGATATAGAAAAAGAAACAAAGGAAAAATATAACGGAAGTTACAGGAAGTGAAGTATAAACTCTGTACACATGCGCAGTGGATCAAAACATCACAAGACTTCCTTATCTTATTACTATGGAGACAAGATAACACAGTGCTGGCTAGCAGACACCTGCTTGCTAGAATATGAGCTTAGAAGCTTGAACAGACAAACCAAAAAAACGCAGTGGCATCATAAGCGCAAGGCATTAGTCAGTTCTGAGAGTCCTTTTGGAGAAGAATGGCTGTGACAGCCATATCACTAGCATCAGCTTGGACTATTAAAGGTCTGGTTGGGTCTGGGTGCTGGAGAATGGGCTTAGTGGCAAATAGGTGTTTTAAAATTTCAAAAGCTTTCTGACAGTCCATTGTCCAAGCAAGGGGTTGACTGGACTTCAGTTTGGTGGGGGAAGGCCTAGTTTTCAATAACTCTGTTAAAGGGAGGGCGACCTCTGCAAAAGAAGGAATAAATTGTCTATAGAAATTGGCAAAACCCAAAAAGCCTTGAAGTTGCTTACATGTTTTGGGGGGGTTGCCAGTCTAGCACTGCTCTCACTTTTCCAGGGTCCATCTCAATTCCCTGGTTGGATATTCGGTAGCCTAGGTAATTCAGAATTCTTTGTGGAATTTGCATTTTGACAACTGTACATATAACTTGGTGGCTAAAAGATTTTTCAGCACTTGTCTGACCAATTTGACATGTTCTTTGATGGTTTTGCTGAATATAAGAATGTCATTCAGGTAGATGAGGACCCCTTGGTACAGGTTGGATGTAACACTTCATTGATGAGTTGCATAAATACTGCAGAGGGGCCCTGAAGTCCGAAAGGCATGACTCAGAATTGGAAACTACCCAGAGGGCAGTGGAAAGCAGTTTTCCATTCGTCTTCCTGCTTTGTGTGGACTCTGTAGTAAGCGTCTCTCAGATCTAGTTTCGTGAAGACCTTGCCTCTAGACACGTGATTTAATAAGTCCTTCATGAGGGGAAAGGGGTACATATTTTTTATACATACCATGTTCATGCCCCCAAAATCCATGCATAATCTTAAGCTGCCATCTTTTTTTTTCTTTGAACAGCACTGGGGCAGCCAACTTTGATTTGGCAGGTTCAATGAAACCTCTGTCCAAATTGTTATTGATGTATTTTCTCAACTCAGTCATTTCAGCTGGTGTCATGGAATACATCTTTGGTTTTGGCAGTTTTTCCCCAGTTCTAATTCTATGGCACAATCAGTGGCTCAATGGGGGAGGTAAAACATTGCATTCCTCTTCACTGAACACTTCAGCCAAGTCCCTTTATTGTTTGGGGTCTTGGGTCGCACCTGGAGGGGAATCTGAAGCGGTGGCTGCTGCTTCATCTTGGGGATCTTTGTTGGGTGGCAGTTTCTTTGTGGAAGAATGGGGAGGCAGTGAGCCAACACTAATTATGTTTTTTTGGTATCTGTCTTCCCACTAGATGGTGGGGCCCATTTATCTAGCCAACCAAGTCCCAATATGACAGATTCTGACATCTTTCGAGCCACTACAAAATGGGGTGTTTCAGGTTCTTAGATTTTCATTCCTAATTGTTCAATGATGGGGAGGCCAATAAAGCATCTAGAACACCTGGTATCTATTATGACTTCTATCTCCCCTGCCTCCTCCATGTCAGGCACCACCAACTTCACTTTGACTGTAAAAAGTGTGATGGCAGCACTCACCATAGGATCATCTTCTTCATCTGCTTCTCTGGGGAGAATTTCTCGGGTCAGAAGTTCATTGCTCCCTTCTGCATGGAGGGGACCTTCTATGGTGTGTCTAGCAAACCGGCTAGTGTCTGGAGGCTTCCTTGGATTTCTTCGACCCCTGGTGGCTGTACTAGGCCTTGGTTGTAGAGCTTGTGGAACAGGTGCAGGAGCCAAACAGTCAGCAGCTCTATGGCCATCCTGGCCACAATGATAGCAGATATCTTGTGAGTCAGATAGGAGCAGCTTCAGCAGGTTTGGTCAGAGGCTGTCTGGCTACAGCTCTCCTAGGAGGGTCTTCAGGTAGGGTTTTTTCCGTGGGTTGATTTCCCTATCTAGCCTGAGGACATTGCATACCAATCCTGCAGAGTCTCGGTTATTCCTCTAATGTTGCAGGTCTTTTTTACTTCTGGGTCAATAGCATTCTTGAAATAGTGCAACAGAATTCTTTCAGGCCAGTCCATGAGATGGCTTGCAACCCTTCTAAAGTCCCATACAAAGTCTTGCCTTGCTTCATTTCCATTAATTTGTCCTCATTTTTCTCCAGGTCTGTCAGGATTCTCGAATCTAAATCTAAGGAGTTCAGTGAAAGCATGGACATCCTGAGGTTCTGGAGCTTGCTCATAGTTCAATTGAGCCACCCAATCAGAAGCATCCCCCTCATTCATCCCATCTGTTATTTCAGTGACCAGATCACGATCTGTTGCATATTGGGCTCCAAACCGATCTATGTGGGACCAGATTTGAGTGAGGAAATTAGCAAAATGTTCGCATTGTCCATCAAATGCTGCTTTAAAAGCCATCTGGTCTGGTCTAAGGGAGGGAGGTGGGATCACCATAGCAACTGCAGGTTGAGCTGGAATGAATGGAGCTTGACAAGGAACATATGAATTTTGAAGGGGTACTCTGAAGCCTGGATGAGTTGGGGCTCTCTGGAAGAAGGGTGTTGTGGCCCCGCCTCCTAAGCCTGTGCTGACAGAGGAAGAGGACTTGGATGATGAACGGGAGGAATGGGCAATGCCTTCCTCCCCAGGACCTTTCTCCCCAGGCCCTTCCTCCCTGACAATGCCTTCCTCCCCAGGCCCTTCCTCCCTGGCAAGGCCTTCTTCCCCAGGACCTTCCTCCCTGGCAATACCTCAGGTTTCATCAGAAAGCCGAGAGGGACAGCCTGAGATACGCCAGGAGGGAAGTATATCGGCACAGCCACAGCTGGGGAGTGAGGAGGAGGATTCCTGGCTTGATCCCAGGCAGCGTCGGAGGGAGAAACGTCAGCAGCAATGTAGGAGGCGTGGGAGGGCTAGAGAGTGAGCTGGACCACACCCCACAAGGTATAAAAGTGGGTGTGCCTACGTTGTGAACTCTGTGAGTGACAAAGTTCGAACAAACCAAGATTCCTGTTTGTGTTGTGGCTGGACTGTATTTGGATAAGCTCTTGTTCGTGGACTTTGAGAATAAAAAGCCCATTCTGACTCAGTGAGTAATCCGATACTTGACAAATCTGAACTTGGCAGTCGGAACGTGTGTGATTGCCAAGAGCCTTATCAGCTGTAGCAGATTGGCTTTTGGAGACAAGCCAGCGTGACTCTCTGTGCAGGTGTTGGTGCCAAGTTCCTTACCTTCTGGGAGAAGGGAAGGGGAGACAGAACATTTTGTCATGCACCCCAAAAGACTCTAACCATCTTCTACTTAAGATGGACCACCACCACCACCACCAGCAGCAGCAGCAGCAGCAGCAGCAGCAACAGCATCAGCAGCAGCTACACCAGTTACAAGCTGAGAATAACGATTTACAACAGCAAGTGGGGCAATTAACAGCTCAACTTGCTTTGCTGAATGCTCCTGCAGCTCTTCCTCCCCGTCCCCGTCGGAAATGCCCGGTAGCTGTGCCAGATAAATTTTCTGGGCAGCCAGAAATGTTTCTGGCTTTCATGGGACAGTGCCAGTTATTTATGGCTATGAGGCCAGAGGATTTCCCAGATGACCGGACTTGGGTGGGGTTTGTGATAAGCCTCCTTTCTGGCTCTGCAGCCCAGTGGGCCACGCCTTTGTTGGTTCAGAATAGCCCATTATTAACAGACTACCAGGGCTTTTGGCAACACATGCGCCTCATGTATGAGGACCCCATCTGAACCCAGACGGCAGCCAGGCGCATTAAGGACCTTCACCAAGGGAAGCGCCCCCTGCAGGATTATATTGCTGAATTTCATCTTTTGTGTATGGACTCTACCTGGAATGATGCGGCATTGCTGGATGCCTTCCAGGATGGACTGTCAGAAGAACTACAGGACGAACTGGTTCGGGTGGAGGCCCCTCCGACTCTCGACGCCCTGGTGGTGCAATGTCTGTGCATCGATGCACGATGGAGACAGAACAAAGGGCCTCTGGAGGGTTGCTCCGAGGGGTGGCTGATTGGGCCTCTGTCATGAAAACGCCATTTGTTGCCTTCTTCCCCATGATGGGAAGAGTGGGGTGGCTGCCATCTGCTGCCTGTGCAGCAGATGTGCAGCAGATCCCTTTGCTGAGAAGGGATTGCTGATTCTCTTTGGGGCCAGGGTGTTCCTGGACCAGGTGGTGCAATGGGTGCTGGCATCCACTGGCATAGGACCCACCCTTGACCAGGATAAAATCCCCACCCTGGAGGAATACTCTCTGCAGGGGGTAATCTCCTTTCTGTTTGTGGACGGGGAGGACTTGGGGTTTGTAATGTACCCAATGTCATCTGCATTGGCCATCTCTCCTCTGGAACTTGAGCTTGCCAGCCTGGGCTGCTTCGTAGGGGCTCTCCAACCAATTCCACCTTGATTCCCTCTTCCCTTCTCAGACTAGGGAAAATAAAGGTGGGCTGCATTAAGATCCAGCTTGTCTGGAGAGGTTGTGGCTGTGAGACATAACTTTCCACCTTAAGTTGATGGAGCTGTTCTGGGATTCCTGCCAAAGACTGGCTTCAGGAGGGAGGCCACAGGTTGCAGTCTTGGGAGGTGTCTGATCCCAACGTCTCCCCACTTCTCCACTCTGTCACATGGGTCATTCGTAGAGGGCTTGAAAAAGAGAGGTGTTCAGGCAGCTTCTCCTCTGGTCCCATTCCTGGATTCAGGTCCGTCTCACAGCTTCTCCATGATTCACTATCTTTGGCCTGGGCTCCTAAGTACTGTCTCTCCTCTACAGCTTCTAATGCCTGCATCACCTCTTCAGAAGGGGGGCTGGGGGCCTGAATTAGTCCTCTGGTGTCCAGCCCCATAGCCCTTTCTGTTTCTTCTTCCATCTTTGCTGAGTCTTCATACTGCTCCATCTTTAGAATCAGTGCTGGTGCTCAGCACCCCTGACCACTTTTTGGGGTTCTGGAGTTCAAATAAGATTCAGGTTAATGTCAGCATTCCAGCAAGCCTCCATTCCAATCAGTAACTCCAAGACAAACATATCTCAAAAGTACCTTTATTAGAATATCGCCTGGCACATCTGTGGAAACCCAAATCTAAAAGTTTATTCGGCTTTCCACAATTTCTCAAACTACAAATCCATCCCCACTTGGTCATCATCATATCACATGGCCCAATCATGATTCGTCCAAAAGTACGATCCTTATTTCATCCTGCACCATACTAAATGACCTTGGACTAACAAAAGAATTTTATTTTGTCTACCTAGAGTTACTTAATTGAAATCACCCCCCTTCCACTCTCCCAGGCTATGTGGCAGTATGGAATATGGCTTCCAAAGCAGACACCTGGTATCTGATTACATTTCCAACATTTAATGGACATATTTTTAAACATCCTTGCTAGTCTTGCTGGTGGCAAATGCCACCGGGGTGGGCTTCAGCTGGTTTGCGCCAGTTCAGGTAAGCCAGATGTTAATTTTACTTCCGGTTCGGTGAACTGGTAGTTCCAATGACAGGTTGGACCCATCTCACCCCACCTCTCCCCTGTCAGGAGTCCCCACATGGCCCGTTTTAGATCCAAGGTATGTTCAGAGGGCACATGGTGTCCAGGGAGGTAGAAAATGAGCTTCTTAGAGGCCTGTGGAGGGCAAAAACGGACCTATTCCCAGCCTCCAGAGAGTCTTTGGAGCTCAGGGAGGTGGAAAACAGGCCTCCCAGAGGCCTGTGGAGGGTGAAAACGGGCCTTTCTGGCCTCCAGAGAGCCTCCAGAGCCTGGGAAGGTGGAAAACTGGACCTCCACAG
This sequence comes from Naja naja, assembly GCA_009733165.1. Taxonomy (NCBI): domain Eukaryota; kingdom Metazoa; phylum Chordata; class Lepidosauria; order Squamata; family Elapidae; genus Naja; species Naja naja. The sequence continues at coordinate 68,078,947 of CM019155.1, forward strand.
CCCATTTTCACTCCCAGGATGGTGTAGGCCACACCCACCATGGCCATAGAACCAGTTGTTAAATTATTTGAAACCCACCACTGAATGTCACCCATAAAACATTTTATACAGGCTTTCCTTTTAGGTAGTTGCCATTGCCAATTTGTAATTTCTATCCCAAAGTTTTTGTCATTTATCTATGGTATTGTCAGCCTCCAAGAACTTTTCCTGACATCTTTTGCTGCTTAACTCTTGCTGGCTGCCATGGAAACAAGAGGAGGGGTAATTTGGTGTTGAGGGGGGGAGGGGTGCTGGAGGGTGAAGTTGTGTGAACTGAAAAAGATGGAATGCTTTCCTGCTTACTGAGCAACTGCGTACTTTTAAGCCAAGGTCAACTGTCTTGGCATACCAGATGTGTGAGACACCACCTGAAGATGTACCCCACATGACATTATAAACACCTCAGATTGGATGACCAGTTTGAACTACTGGGGGAGGAAACTTGGGATAACTTTCAATATATAACTTCTGTGCCTATTTGCCTCAGAATTTGCTTTCCTTTTGTTGCTATCATTTCAAATCCAGTAAAAGTACTTTTCTCTATTTTAATGGAGTCTAAGGTTTCTTTTTGGATTTTAAATGGAGGCACAGCTGACAGGTATATCTGTTATGTATATGTACATAACATAGTTGGGTTGACAATATATAAATCACAAATATATATGTCTGTAGCTTTAAGGAAAAAATACTGTAATGTATTATGCTGTGTTCTGATTGGTTGAGTATACTGCAAGTTGCCATAAGAGAGAGCTATAGATCATGGTTTAATTTCTGTCTCCCACTGAAGATCTCTCTTGATGGTGATATTGATTTTCTCTTTGACTGAATATGGACTGATACTGACTAACTCTGTTTACTTTGATATTCTGTTGATATCGAAGATTATCTGTTGTATTATGGTTTGATATTTGTCTGCTGTAAAAGATATGACAAGGGTAAGAAGACTTTATAACTGGATACTGCTGGACTGTTAAAATGTGTATGACCTGGACTGTGCTATTTCTTTGAGTAAACATTAACACAATTTGGTATGTCTCTGTGTGGCTGTGTATTTATTCATAACTGTTCTCATATCCATTTCCATGTGCATATCCTTGTTACATATAACAAGGATATGCACATGGAATATGAATATGCCCTTGTGCATATATCCTAACATTGGTTATGGGCCCAGAGAGATATATTGAGAACTAGTGTGAATATACAGTTTCATATTCAGACAGCTAATTGTGGTTTATTGTTACAATGGCACAAGAACAGCCAACCAGTCTATCCCTGATAACCCGGTTGGATGGAACAAACTATGTTTCCTGGTCTATGAAGTGCAGCCTACTTCTGCGTAAAGAAGGATTATGGACTGTAGTTAATAATCCACCAGATGTAACATCTTGGGACCCATTGAATGATGTAGATAAAAAGAAAGTAGCTGAATTTAACCAGGATAATGAAAAAGCTCTTAGTATAATTGGGCTAATACTGAGTGATTCGCAGCTAGTCCATATTCGTGGTGAAGAATCTGCTGCTAGATGTTGGGACATTCTGAAGAAGATTTATGATTGAGATAGTGTGGGTACACACATATACCTTACACGTAAACTGTTTCAAGTTCGTCTTATAAAAGGTGGCAATATGTTAGCTCATTTGGAGTTTATGAAAAGGACTTTTCAAGAGCTACAAGAAAAAGAACTGGTTTTCCCTGAGTTACATCAGGTTTACATTATTCTTTCTTCTTTGGATGAAACTTATGATGATTATGTGTCTTCACTGGAAGTTTTAAGCAGAGGTGAACTGACATTGACTGGTATAACTGGAAGACTGTTAGAAGAGGCAAGAAGAAGACAAGATAGAAACCAACTGAGAGAAAGACAACCACAGGAAGAAAAACTGTCTTCGGCTGCCTATATTGTTAGGAAATGTTTTTCTTGTGGGGCTAAAGGACATATAGCCAGATACTGTAAAAAGATTAAGAAACAGAATAATATACAGAGAGCTTATAAGAATGTTAGTTTAGCAATATCAAATACAACTACAACTGTAAACCATGATATGTGGGTAGTTGACAGTGGAGCATCGCAGTGTATAACTAAAAGTAAAGAGAGGTTTGTTAACATGATAAAGCGTAAGCAGCATATATCATTAGCTAATGGATGGAAAATGAAAGCATATGGAGAAGGTACTGCATATTGTTCATGTATTAATGGAAGTTTACCAATGTTATATGTGCCTGGAATGAAGTTTAATTTGCTATCTGTAAGAGAAATGGAAAAAGCAGGATTTGTAGTAACATTTAAGGGAGATACATGTTTAATAGAAAAACAAGGTAAAAGTATTATTGCAAGATTGGAAAATGGTTTGTTTATTATAAATGATGATTCATCAAGTAATGCTAACTCAGTTTATGAGAATAAGAAGCCTCATGATGAATGTATTCATCTACTCCGAGGCATTATGGGACATATAAATTTCAAAATGCTAAAGAAAACTGTTGAATTGTCTACTGGTATAGACTTAAAACCTTGTATAAAATATTTAGATTGCAATATTTGTAATCAAAAAGAAAACAAGGCAATTTCTGAAAATAAGGTAAATGGACTGAAAACGAGTAAACCATTAGAGGTTGTGTTTGCTGATATCATTGGACCTAGAAAACCTAGTATAGGTGGAGCCTGTTATTTATTTATAATTGGACTTATATGCTGCCCCCTCTCCGAGAGGACTCGGGGCGGCTCACAATTAAAAGACAACAATAAATATTTAAAAAGAATTAAACCAAGCAAGCCCAATCACTAAAATTAATTTAAAATAAATTTAAACCCTCCCCCCAAGAGGTCAGTCCAGCCCGGCCTGTTCAAACAACCAGGTCTTCAAATTGCGGCGGAAAGAGCAAAGATCAGGAGCCAGACGGAGCTCCAAAGGGAGTTGGTTCAACAAGGCGGGAGTTGCAACAGGCACCACCAGCTGACATTGTCTAGCAGACGGCACCCCAAGGAGTCCCCACCTGTGCACGCACACAGGGCGATCGGTATTCGATATTGACAGGAGACACTCCCGCAAGTACCCCGGACCCAAGTCATGAAGGACTTTGAATGTTAATACCAACACCTTGAATCTCACCCGGAGGGCAACTGGTAACCAATGCAGCTCGCGCAGGAGGGGTGTAACATGGGACTATCGGGAAACTCCCATCACAACCCACGCAGCTGCATTCTGCACCAGCTGAAACCTCTGGATGTTATGCAAGGGCAGTCCTAAATAGAGAGCATTGCAGTAGTCAAGTCGGGACATGACAAGTGCATGAGTGATGGTGCGAAGGGCATCTCGGTCCAGATATGGGCGCAACTGGTGAACCAGTCGGACCTGGGCAAAGGCCCCCCTGGCCACGGCCCCCACCTGCTCCTCCAAACTGAGCCGTGAGTCCAGGAGGACTTCCAGGCTCCGGGCCCTGTCCACAGGAGGCAACACCTCTCCCTCTATGACCAAAGGTGGAATCTGTTGACTGGTCTGAGATGCCTGTACACACAACCACTCAGTCTTGGCTGGGTTGAGCTGTAGTCCGTTCCTGCCCATCCAGATCTGTACTGCATCCAGACAGCGGGCCATCATGGAGAGGGCATCACTGATTTGGCTTGGGGTGGAGATATACAACTGGGTATCATCAGTGTACTGATGATACCTCACCCCAAAGCCACAGATGATCTTGCCCAGCAGCTTCATTGAACAAGAGGACCGACCCCTGAGGGACCACCCAAGTGAGTGCCCTCAGGGTCGACCTCTGCCCCCCTGCCAACACTGATTGTGAACGCCCCAAAAGGTAGGAGGAGAACCACTGCAGAACAGTGCCCCCCACTCCCAACCCCCCAAGGTGCCACAATAGGATACCATGGTCGATGGTATTGAAAGCTGCTGAGAGATCTAATAGGACCAGGACAGAGGAAAATCCCTGTCCCAGCCCTCCAGAGATCATCCACCAGTGCGACCAATGCTGTCTCCGTGCTGAACCCAGGCCGGAAGCCCGATTGATATGGATCTAGATAGTCTGCTTCCTCCAGGAAAAGGGGAAACTGCTGAGCCACCACACTCTCAACAACCTTTGCCAAAAAGTAAAGGTTGGAGACTGGACAAAAGTTGTTTAAAACGGCTTGGAGTACTACGAAGCACACCCTGAAAAACAGATGGCACTGATGTTCTTAGATGCACAAAAAGCATTTGACAATGTGAACTGGCGATTCATGATATTGCAAATGGCACAAATGGGCTTTGGAAAAAACTTTATACAGGCCATTGAGACAATATATAATAAGCAAACAGCGAAGATATTGGTAAATGGAGATTTGACAGAATCTATAGAGATAAGAAAAGGAACCAGACAAGGTTGCCCTCTGTCGCCCCTGCTGTTTGTCTTAACACTAGAAGTACTGAATTGAGTTATCAGAGAAGATGAAGAAATAAAAGGAATGAAAATTAAAAAAGAAGAATGTAAATTACAGGCGTTTGCAGATGATTTGGTATTCATATTAGAGGATCCACTTAAATCAGCACCTAAATTGATAGAGAAAATAGAAGAATATGGAATAGTGGCAGGTCTAAAAATTAATAAAGATAAAACAAAGATCCTAACAAAGAATATGTTAGCAAAACGCAAGAAAGATTTAGAAGATTCACTAGGGATCCAGATTGCAAGTAAAGTTAAATATTTGGGAATATATATAACATCAAGATGCAGTACATTGAAAGAGGATAACTACATAAAACTCAAACAGCAGATAGCGACAGATCTTGAAAGATGGGAAAATATGCAATTATCTCTTATTGGCAGAATATCAATAGTTAAGATGAATGTACTACCTAGAATCTTATATTTATTTCAGACAATTCCAATTAGACTTGGGAAAGAGTATTTTGAAGATCTAAATAAAATCACATCAAAATTTATATGGCAGGGCAAAAAGCCAAGAATTAAATTTAAACTATTACAAGATGCAAGGTTAAGAGGGGGATTTGCACTACCTAATTGGGAACTATATTATCAAGCTGCAAGTTTGATGTGGGTGAAAGAATGGATAACTCTGAGAAATAATAGATTATTAACCTTAGAAGGTCATGATTTGTTACTAGGATGGCATGTTTTCTTATGGTATAAGGGAACTAAAAAACAAGGATATTTTAGAAGACACTATGTTCAAGAAGCTTTATTTTTAAATTGGGAAAAAATTAGAAAACAATATTACATACAAATCCCATTATGGGTATCTACTATTGAAGCTTTTTCATATCCAATAATATACAAGAAGGAACAAACAATTAGATATGGAGAGATTTTAAATGAAAAGGGTGAACTCAAATCAATGCAAACTTTACAAGAACAAGGAATAAAAATGAATTGGTTTTCATATTTGCAAATACAATCTAGGTATGATGAGGATGTTAGGACTGAAAGTATTTATAAAAAGCAAACTGAATTAGATGAAACTTTGACGGGTATGAATGAAAAAGTGATTAAAAAACTTTATGGATATTTATTAGAAGTTAGAATGGAAGAGGAACAGGTTAAGGAAACAATGATTGCTTGGGGGGGAAATTTTGGTTATGGCATAGATTTAGAGAGATGGCAAACGCTATGGGATCAGAATGATAAAATGACAATGTCAACTGTATATAAAGAAAACTTGTATAAGATGTTTTACAGGTGGCAGCTATCCCCGAGAAGGATCGCAAGAATGTTTAAGGACAAATCAGATAAATGTTGGAAATGTCATCAGATACCGGGCTCTTATTACCACATGTGGTGGACTTGTGCTGATGCTAAAAGATACTGGACTAAAATCCACATGTGGTTGGAAAAAATGACACAACAATATATAGACTTGAAATATGAGATATTCCTGTTGGGAATTGTACCAGAGACACTTAACAAAGAACTGAAATATTGGATTGTTAATGTACTGACAGCTGCTAGAGTTGTATTTGCTAAAAACTGGAGAAATGACAAGATACCTACGCAGGAGGAAGTGATTAAGAAGATTTTGGATTGTGCTGAAATGGGTAGATTAACATTTGAAATTAGGGATGAAGAAGAAAAGCTATTTTATAAGATATGGAATATGTTTTATCAATGGTTAGATAAAAAAGTTTGGTGATGTATGGAACAATGGGGATGAATAGAATTGTTGAAAGGAATATAATGTAGAGATTATAATATGATAGAGAATTAATAATAACAATTATAGCTTTTTTTCTGTAATAGAGAGTATGGATGATGAGGGGATGGCACTGAGATTTGTGACTGACTGACACACTTGAAATTGATATTGGTTCATGTATTGTATGTTTGTTTTTTGGAAAATAATAAAACTTAAAAAAAAAAGTTGTTTAAAACGGCTGGGTCCAGAGCAGGCTTCTTCAGGAGGGGTCTCACCACTGCCTCTTTCAAGGTGGCAGGAAAAGAACCCTCCCTCAGTGAAGCACTGACCACTGCCCGGAGCCAGCCGCATGTGACCTCCCTGAAGGCATATACCATCCAGGAAGGGCACGGGTCCAATAAACATATGGTGGAACTCAGTCATCTCATAATCCTATCCACTTCATCCTCAGAAACAGGATCAAACTCAGCCCAGATGACATCGGCCAGACTCCCTGTACCTCCCTTCTCAGACCACTGCCAATTAGAGCTCAGCCCCTCCCGGATCTGAGCGATCTTATCGGACATATATTGTCCAAATTCCTCAGCCCTACCCTGCAAAGGGTCCATCTCCACCTCCCGATGTAAAAGGGAGCGAGTGACCCTGAACAGGATGGCTGGGTGATTATCTGTGGACGCTATGAGGGCGGAGAGGTAAACCCTCCTCACCGCCCTCAGAGCTCCCAGGTAAGTCCTAATATAGGCTCTTAACTGGGTTCGGTCAGATTCAGAACGGGTCAACCTCCACCTGCTCTCTAAACCCCTCCTACACTGCTTCATCTCCCGGAGCTCCTCTGTAAACCAAGGAGCCACCCGGGATCTGCAGCGAGTGAGGGGCCGCAAGGGGACAACTCGATTGAGGGCCTCAGTGGCAGCCTGTTGCCAGGCAGCCACCAGCACCTCAGCCGAGCTGTGGATAAGGGAGGCGGGCAGAAACCCCAGCTCTGCCTGGAACTTCTCAGGGTCCATCAGGCATCTGGGGTGGAACCATCTCAGCGGTTCCTCATCCCAGCAGCGTGGGGCAGCCTGCTGGAAGACCAGCCATAGGAGATAGTGATCTGACCATGCTACGGGTTGGGCATTCACAATGCCCACCCCCAGATCCCTACGCCACTGCTCTGAGACAAAAACAAGGTTGAGCGTGTTACTCCCCTCTTGCGTAGGGCCCTGTATTATCTGGGTCAGGCCCATAGCTGCCATGGAGGCCATGAACTCCTGGGCCAAACCCAATGCCCCTCCCAAGGAGGGCAGGTTAAAGTCACCCAAGACCAAAAGCCCAGGGGACTCCACCGCCACTCTTGAGAGGGCATCAAGGAGCCCAGGCAGGGCCGCTGCCACACAGCTGGGGGAAAGGTATGTAAGCAACAGGCCCAACCAACCTCCAGGCTCCAAACGCAAGAGGAGAGCCTCACACCCGCCTATCTGCGGAACAGTGACCTCCCTTGGAATCAAGGTCTCCTGAATAACTACAGCCACCCCCCCACCCCTAACCTGGGCTCTAGGCTGATGTAGAACCTGAAAACTTGGGGGCATAAATCAACCAGAGGAACGCCTCCCTCCGGCCCCAACCAGGTCTCAGTGATGCAGGCCAGGTCCGCAGCCTCCTCCTCAATCAATTCGCAGAGGAGGGATGCCTTATTAACCATGGACCTGGCATTGAAATACACCAGCCAGAACCCAGGGGCTCTGGATCCCGTATCCCCGGGGGAGTGGGCAGAGACATGGGGGTTGGAGCACACCACAGCTCGCAGACAGCGGAGGCACGCTCACTTCTCATGATACAGCCCCCTGCCTCTCCATCCCCTGGCAAGTCCGATCACCCTGGGAATCGCCATTCCCACCTCGCTTCCTGGAGCCCCGAAGGCCCCCTCCCCCCTCCCCCCACCACAATCCTTAACTGGGCTGGACCAAACCCTTACAAAACTAGGCAGACATTCTTTAGATACCTGCCCAGAGAACCCACCCACCCCCCTCCCATACCCCTTCAAAAAACCAATTAAAAAAATTAAAAACCTCCCCTTCCAGATCAACCTCAATTTAACACCCTTGGTCCTGCTATGTCCTCTCTCGGGATCCCAGGATCCGTCCTTGAGGAAAGGCTTTGACAATCCAGTGGGCCATCTCAGGGACAGGTGAAGACCCCTGAGTGCCCGCAGCTTGAAAGAAGAGGAAATATAGTGGATGGTAGTCATCAGTAGTCCGTGAGGGAAGAGTCAAAGTCCAGGGTGGGATGGTACACAGGCCAGTCCGTAGATGGTAAACCCTGGGGCCAGCATTCAAGTGGAAACCCCCCATCCCAGGTGGCACTCCCACTGCCAGCCGGGAGGGGAGTCCCACAGTCTCAAAATGGTCCAACCTCCTCTCTCCCACAGAGGAGGACAGTCCGCAAGCTAACCCCAGGCAAGGGGGGGGAGGGACACCACTGTTCTCTCACCCCAGTGGGCTGGCCAAGCACGGTGTGCTCCCACCACACCGAGCAACCCCCAAGAGTTGAACAGCCACATCCGGGGGAAAGGGAAAAATGGACCTGGCAGATACCAGCAGTCAGTAAAAGGCCACCAAGGGCCCGCTGTTTCCACTGTCCGTCCATCTCTGTCGCCTCTGCTGCTGGCACCATCACCACTGTCGCCACCGCCGAGGCCGGGAGGGAGCTAGGTGGGCACCAAGGACACCACGACCCCCAGCACCCCCCCAGTCCAGCCCTGGCATCCGCGGCCGCAGCCATAGTTCCAGATCTAAAACCAGCTAAGCTGTATCCTCTCAGTGCCGTAACTTCCAGACCCTCCAGAGAAAAAACTAGAAGATAACAGCTGCCATCACCACCGCAGCCAGGGCTGGGGGGGGGAGTCAGGGAGGCGCCAGGAGCACCCAAGTCCCCAGCGTCCTCCCCAACAAGTTCTCAACCACCACCCCTGCCAATAGTGCCAGCAGCACCAATGCCGCTAACGCTGCCATTGTTGCCATGCCATCATTGCCATGCTGCAGCCACACTGCAACCGCGCCGCAGCTCCAGCAGTCTCCAGCAGGCTCTCCGACAGCCCCTTTGTCTGGCAGTCCCTTTGACGGTCTCTGACAGTCCCTCCAACAGCTCCGACCATCTCTCCGACCATCCTTCTCTCCATCTCTCCGATCCCACTCTCTGTCTCTCTGACTGTCTCTCCAACCGCCCCTCCAACAGCTCCGGCAGTCTCTCCGGAGAGCCTTCCAGTGTGAGCTGAAGTCACAGGGCACGAACGCCAAGGCAACAAGACCGCTGATGCCACACCCCTGGCCATTGGATGTGCTAAGCCGTGCCAGCCAAGGGGAAGGAAAAAGAAAAACCTCGACCAGCTTTGTTACCAGCACCCTCGACCCAGGAAAAGCACCCTGGGTTGGGCAGTGACAGGAATAGCCCCCAAAAAGTTCTAATAAAGCCCCCGAACGACCAACCATGGAATTCCCTCTGGAAACTATCAACGCTTTCAATTCCTCCAAGCCGCCATTACCCATGCATGTGCACAAACCAAAATCCAAAATATTGAGTATTATGGATCATTTTTCCAGATATGGTTTCTGTTACCTAATGAAAACAAAGCAAGAAACATACCAGTATTTTGTAAACTGGCTAAAATTTACTGAAAGAAAACAGAAACAGAAAGTTATTAGATTAATTACTAATAATATACTGAATTTACTAATAACAAATTTAAAATCATGTTACAAAAAGCTGGAATTGAACATGAGTGTTCTGATCCTTATAGACCACAATATACCTCATATATTGAATATAGAGGACAAACAGTTCAGGTTATGGCTAGGAATATGATGTCTGATTCTGGTATATCAAAGCAACTGTGGGGTGAGGCAATAATGTGTGCTAACCATGTTTTGAATAATGTGGTAAATTCAGTGACTGGTGAATTACCATTTACGTGTTGGAATGGAAGAAAACCAGATCTTATGTATTTACATACATTTGGAACCCCAGCATGGGTTCATATTCCCACACAAGTAAGGAAAAAGGAACAATATAGAGATAAGAAATAGTATTTTGTAGGGTATGGAGCTAATCATAGATTATTTAAATTCTGGGAGCCAGGTACTACTAATATATATTGGAGTGCAAGTGCTGAATTTCTGGGGCATGTTGGCTGGTGAAAGTTTAAACAAGAATATAATAATAAAGTAAAAAACAGTGTTATTGTAAAAACTCCATTGTTCACTCATCATAAAAATGATAGGAATATTGATGAATCAGTAAAAGAAGAACCCTCTATAATTGTAAAAGATGAGGATTCGATAGGGGAGGTAGAGGAAGAAAATAAACAAACAACATGTACTGAGTTTTCTAGAAGGTCAATTAGAGAGAGATGTAAATCTAACAGAGTTCAAACAAGCATTGTACGTCGAGTTAGATAAAAAATCTTCTAATCTCTATGAAATTGTATGAGTTATTAATTGTGTAAAAATTATGAATTAAAGAGTATTATATATTGACCAACCCAAAGAGGAGAATGTTATGTGTATGTAAATAACGTAGTTGGGTTGACAATATATAAATCACAAATATATATGTCAATAGCTTTAAGGAAAAATACTGTAGTGTATTATGCTGTGTTCTGGTTGGTTGAGTATACTGCAAGTTGCCATAAGAGGGAGCTATAGATCATGGTTTAATTTCTGTCTGCCACTGAAGATCTCTTGATGGTGATATTGATTTTCTCTTTGACTGAATACGGACTGATACTGACTAACTCTGTTTACTTTGATATTCTGTTGATATCAAAGATTATCTATTGTATTATGGTTTGATATTTGTCTGCTGTAAAAGACATGGTAAAAGACATGGTAAGGGTAAGAAGACTTTATAACTGGATACTGCTGGACTATTAAAACGTGTATGACCTGGACTGTTTATTTGGACTGTGCTATTTCTTCGAGTAAACATTAACACAATTTGGTGTGTGGCTGTGTATTTATTCAAAACTGTTCTCATATCCATTTCCATGTGCATATCCTTGTTACACATGGGTTACTCTGCATATATCCTAATAATATCCAAAGTTTTTTTTTGCCCATGCTACCATCGTTCCTTTCACCTGTTCCATTTTAATACTTAGCAGATAACTATATATTTTCTTTATTAATTTTTCATCCATCCCTAAAAATATCTGATCCAGTGCTGTTGGTTCATATCTCAGTTGTATTTGCAAATATGGCCACCATGCTAAGCCTGCCCCTTGATTGTGCAATTTCTGTGTCATTTTGAGTTCTCCATCTTTATTTCAAATATGTTACAATTCTTTTCAAGTTAATAACATTTGGATGTATCAGTGCTTTCATTGTAAAGAGCCAGGCTCGTATTTTCCTATAGTTTTTTGTTTTAACTTTTTCCCATACTAGAAATAATGCATTTCTTACATAATATATTTGAAAATATCTATGTATTTTGTTCTTATAACACAAAAAAGTGTGCCACCCCAATTGAATATCATGTCCCTCCAATAGTAATAATCTATTTGGGTGTTATCTAACAAAATGAAATTCAATGGTGAAAAAGTAAGGCTCTACATTTAGGCAAGAAAAATCAAATGAATAGGTACAGTGTATGTGGTACCTTGCTCAATACTAGTAACTGTGAGAGGGATTGGAGTCCCTCTCACAATGTATAGTATGTGTATATATGTGTGTCTATGTATGTATGTACATACATACATACTTTACCAGTGCTGTTGAAGTTGGGATGGAGGTGCCTTGAAGTGTATCACTTTACCCTTTGAAAGACTGCTGTTACATAAAGCAAGTAAGTAATAAGTAAACATGTTCATTCCACATAGAACACTGAGGGGCATGTGTTACTTAAAGGCACAGCACATAGCTGTGGGTATTGTTGTATGACCATATTGTATTTAAAAGTCAGTAAACAGAGAGTGTGAGACAACAAAGATTCAATGCATATGTATGAATCTGCTTCATAAGATTTGCATATGTCTTTACACAAAGGGAAAAAACAGCCTAACCTATCAAAAATGGCATCACAAAAAACAGATTAGGAACACAAGTTAAAATAGGGAAGAAAATGGTAAGTGAACAACTGACAAGTTCAAATCACCAAGACCAGATGGATTATACCCCAAGGTTCTGAAGGAATTGGCAGATGAGATTTCAGAGCCACTGAACTATATCTTTCAAAGATCCTGGAGCACCGGGGAACTGTCAGAGGACTGGAAAAGAGCTGATGTGGTTCCCATCTTCAAAAAAGGGAAAAAAATAGACCCAAGAAACTACAGACCAATTAGTCTGACCTCAATACCAGGGAAGATTCTGGAAAAGATAATCAAGCAACGAATCAGTGAACACCTAGAAGCAAAAAAAGTAATAACCAAAAGCCAACATGGATTTGTTAAAAGCAGATCATGCCAGACTAATCTTATTGCATTCTTTGACAAAGTGACAAAATTAGTTGACCAGAGGAATGCTGTCAATATAATTTACTTGGACTTCAGTAAGGTATTTGATAAAGTAAACCATAACCTACTACTAGATAAAGTAGAAAAATGTGGGTTGACAGCATCACCACCAGATGGATTCGTAACTGGCTGACCAAGCATACTCAGCATGTTGTCCCCAATGGAACTGCATCTACATGGAGGGAAGTATGCAGTGGAGTACCTCAAGGTTTTGTTTTAGGCCCAGTACTCTTCAACATCTTCATCAATGACTTGGACAAGGGGATAGATGGGGAACTCATCAAATTTGCATATGACAGCAAACTGGCAGGAATAGCCAACACTCCAGAAGATAGGCTTAACATACAGAAGGATTTTCACAGACTTGAAACTTGGGCGCTATCTAACAAAATGAAATTCAGTGGTGAAAAAAGTAAGGTTCTACATTTAGGCAAGAAAAATCAAATGCACAGGTACAGTATAGGTGGTACCTTGCTCAATAGTAGTAACTGTGAGAGGGATCTCAGAGTCCTAATGGACAACCACTTAAATATGAGCCAGCAGTGTGCAGCAGCTGCCAAAAAGCCAACACAGTTCTAGGCTGCATAAACAGAGGGATAGAATCAAGATCATGTGAAATATTAATACCACTTTATAATGCCTTGGTAAGGCCACACATGGAATACTGCATTCAGTTTTGATCACCAAAAGGATGTTGAAACTCTAGAAAGAGTGCAGAGAAGAGCAACAAAGATGATTAGGGACTGGGGGCTAAAACATAGGAAGAATGGTTGCAGGAACTGGGTATGTCTAATCTAATGAAAAGAAGGACTAGGGGAGACATGGTAGCAATATCTCAGGGCTGCCACAAAGAAGAGGGAGTTAAGCTACTCTCCAAAGCACCTGAGGGCAAGGCAAGAAGCAATGGGTGAAAACTAATCAAGGAGAGAAGCAGCTTAGAACTAAGGAGAAATTTCTTGACAGAACAATTAATCAGTGGAACAACTTGCCTCCAGAAGTTGTGAATGCTCCAACACTGGAAGTTTTAAAAAAGATGTTGGATAACCATTTGTCTGAAGTGGTGTAGGGATTCCTGCCTAGGCAGGGGGTTGGACTAGAAGACCTCCAAGTTCCCTCCCAACTCTTTTATTCTATTCTATTCTATGTCTCAGGTTTACCCACTCTTTCAGGCAAGTAAGTACAGATTCCTAATAAAGCTCCCAATCTCACAACTCAAAACCCCCATTTGTTGTAGTGATGTATCTTCTTTTCTATTTTCCTTGAAAAAAAAATAAGTTCTGTCTCAGTTCTCTTTTTAAATTCTTCTTCTTTCAAGATCATATTATTTAATGTCCATCTAGATCTTCTCCTCTGTCCTTTCCAGGCAACTATCAGTGGATTATGATCCGCCCAGGTCCCACTTTCGATTTGAATTTTCTGTATATCAGAGAGCATATCTGCAGATGCCCATACCATATCTATTCTTGACCATGATTCATGTCTATTTGAATAAAAAGTAAATTCTTTATTTCCAATATTTCTCTCTCTCCATATATCTTTAATATTCATTTCTTCTATCATTTGAAAGAAGGACTTGGGTAGCTTTCTTCTAATTTTCTTTTTAGTTCTTTCAGATTGGTAGTCAAGTTGATCATTAATTATCCCATTAAAATCTCCCATCAGAAAGATGTTTGCATAGTCTAATTCAATCACTTTTTGATATAATTTCTTATAAAATTCTTCTTGATTCTCACTTGGTGCGTATATTGCTATCAAAAGCATTTTAGTATTGTTATCCATTATCTCCACCATTAAAATCCTCCCATCTTCATCTGTATAAATCAATTCTGCAATAATTGTATCTTTAATATATAGAGCCACTCCTCTTTTTATATTGAGCTAGTGATGTAAATAGCTTTCCTAACTTTCTTTGCCTTAATACATATTCATATTGCTTTTTAATATGGACTTCTTGCAGACAAATTATATCAAATTTTAATTTCTCTAATTTATGAAATATTTTCCTTCTTTTGGCAATTGAATTGAGTCCATTTATATTCATTGAAATCAATTTTTCCTTCCATTTTAAGTCTTACATATAGGTTGTTTTGCTCTAGTCGTTCTAACTTCTTTTTGTTCTCTAGGTAAACCGCCTACTGCTCCAAGTTGTTCTTCTTCTTCACTTATCATTGCACCCTTTGGAAGTTCCACAATCAATTCTTCATGTCCTCCATTTCCCTCTTTTCCTCTGAAATAGCCATCATAAAATGATTCTGCCTTCTCCACTGTGTCAATTCTATGTCTTTGTTCCCCACACAAACAAGAGGCCTTCTGGTATTAGCCATCTATAATTTATTCCTCTCTTCAGTAATTCTCTGGATAAAAATGCATATTCTCCTCTCCTCTCTCTTATTCTTCTTGGTATCTGTTTCAGTACCATGACATCTTTATTGTTGTGCTTCAACGTCTTATCTCTGACTGCTTGCAATATTTGTGATTTGATACTCTTCTTAGTAAATCTAATATGAATTTCTCTTGGAAATTTATTCCTCATTGCATATCTTGTAAAGACACGAAATATTTCATCTATTCCATCCCTCATCTTCTCTTCCGTTATTTCTAGCAGTTCTGCCAAAAGCTGTGTCATTTTCTCCAATAAATTTTCACCCTTCTCTTCCTCGACATTTTGGAATCTCAAATAGAATTCCGATCTATCAATTTCGCTTCACAGAGATTCATTATGGTCACTCTCAACTTCCCTTAATCTGGTGTTAAAACTCTTCATTTCCTTGTCTCTTTGTTCTTTCTGCTCTTCAACTTTCTTCATCCTCTCACCATATTTCTCCATTGTTTGCTGTAAGGCCTTTATATTTTTATCTGTCTTATCTAACTTCTTTCCAATCTCACCTACTGTTTGTAAAATCTTCTGTATTGCCTCTTCTGTTGTGGGAACCGTTACTTGTGGAACTGAAAATCTTCTACTCATTGTTGCAGAAATTGTCAACACCAATTCCAAAAAGGAGGAAGAAAAAAGGAATGAAGGCCAATAACAAAAATAAAAATAAAAATTAGTGTTATAAAAACGGAAAGGAACAATCCTGTTTAACAAGAAAAAAGGGAAGGAAATAGTAAGAGGAAAAAAAGAGGGATTCAATTACGTATCAATAATATATCAATAATTTGAAAAAAGGTAAAATTTGAAAACTAAGAAAAGAATGTATAAATAAAAACTTGAATTTAAAAGGAAAAAGGGAGAGAAAAAGAAAGGATCCAATAATTGACTGTCTTGTTTCCAATGTACAAAGTGAAAACCAACTCTCGAAAGAAAAAAGGCTGAAAATTGAAAAATAGGAAGATATCAATAAAAATAAAGAAAAAAATAGTAAAGTAGTAAAATATCCTTTAGGAATAACAAAATATATTTTTAGGGGCTCCAATTATGAAGAATTAAATTCAAACAATAAAAAGCCTTGGCAGGAAGCAATATCACTCTTTATTCCATTGCCACTATGCAAAGTCCAGAGCTTAACTAGTGAAAGAGGAAAGATAGCAGTTCCTCTGTTTTTGCCTCTCGAAGAAATCCAGTTCTTTTATTTTAAAACTCTCCAAGGTCACTTTACTCTTCAGTTCTGAACTGCAGGCTCAAAGAAATTCCAAAAGCACCTATCCAGCACTTTCTAATCAACAGAGCCTTGGATACAGTCCTTGCAAGTGTATATGTTTATATAAGATAACGGGCCTCTAGGTAGCAATATTGTATCTCACAATCAACTTTCACTTCCTTGCCAGATGGCTCCCAAAATGTATCACTTCCTGTCTTATTCAAAACAAGAAAGACAGAAAAAAACCTCAGTGGCCATTTCTTATATGCAAAAATGAAAAGTAACCAGATCAAAATAACCAAATTACATTAGAACCCCTAGTGCCAAAAAAAAAGGAAAAAGAGACAAAATTCAAAAAATATAAAAGGTATTCAAGGACTCCCAAGAGGAAAAAGTAAGAGGAAAATCTTCAGAGCCATAAAAAGAAAGAAGAAACAAAACCCTTTACTTTCAAACCCAATCTCTTCCACCGCCTAATCCATCTCGCTCTCAGTTTCACACCATTAGAATGGGGTTAAAAACAAAATGATCTCACCGACCGACAAACTTCTTCCGATCACATTCCTCAATAGCAGTAAATCAATATTGTCTGGTGTCATCAATCTCCACCTCCAGGTCTCATCAGGGACCTCTTCTGTTCCCATGGGAAGGAAAAGTCACCTAGCTAAAACAATCCTCACTGAAAGTTGACGGGCTAGAAGCATGTGTTACTCAATCTCTCTGGGAGGCCATTTGCCTCCCTTGTGGACCTCTGCCTTTGCGTCCAATGACAAGCTGCTCCAGCTGCTCGGGTAGATTATCAAAGGTCTGTCTGCACATTGCCATTTGGTACTGTCATTCAGCTGACTCATTGGGGTCTGCCATAGGTCCTATGCCATAGGTCAGTTGCTGCTCTCCACTCTAAGATTGTGGTTCAAGATTCCCTGGCCACAGTTAATGGGCGATCGATGAGTGGGTCTGAAAGGGTTATTTGGTAAAGTAGGTCTCTTTCCATCTGTTGGATACCAGAACTTGCAGACTATTCAACCAGGGATTTGGGGTGAGCTCCCATCTAGCGTGCATTATCTTCTATGACTGCAGTCACTCTGATTGGCTCCTGGGGAATCCATTGGAAAGTCAGCTGCTGGACTGGCAAGTTAATACAAGTGCCCCCCCACTGAGTTTGCACTCGTGTTCTGATTCTCCCAGGTCCCATCCTTCTGCCATCTTCCCTGAGTCTTTGCTGTTGCCCAATGCTCCAGGTAAACGGCCAGGGCTCAGGACCCTCAATAGCAATCCCTGTTTGGGATTATGTTGTTGAGATCTGGAATAATGTCAGGTTTCCAAGTGATGAAATCCATTTAAAAAGAAATGAGTAAACTTCATCATCCAAAACAAATTTATTTTTTATTTTTAATTACATTTATATGCAGCTCCCAAGACTCAGGGCTGCTTACAATTTTGGGATACAACCCAGTGTGCTCGGCAATAGCCTTCATTCCATTGTACATGCCTGCTTATTACTAAGTGGCATTTTTACAAAGTCAGCTTATTGCCCCCAACAATCTTGGGTCCTCAATTTACCTACCCCGAGAGGATGGAAGGCTGAGTCAACCTTGAGCCTGGTGGGATTCGAGCCTACAGTAATTGTAGGCAGCTGGAACTTAAGTGCAGGCATTTAACAGCCTGAGCCACCAAGGCCCTTTATTTTATTTAGGAAAGCATCAAATAGGCAAAGTATGTTGTAATTTCACATCTGACACAAACCAGAATTACACCACATAATATTGGAAAGTAGAAACAGCCTCCAAAAGTCACATTCCCCAATAGCAGTAAATCAATGTTGCCTGGTGTCATCAATCTCCACCTCCAGGTCTCGGCAGGGACCTCTTCTGTTCCAATGGGAAGAAAAAGTCACCTAGCCAAAACAATCCTCACTATCTAACCACTCCTCCCACCTTAGGAATGTGGCAAGCCCGAAACCCTTCCCCCATTACCAACAAAGAGAAAGAAAGAAAAGGGCTATATGTCAACTTCAGGATCCACATTCACTTTTATGGGGTTATGGTCAGCCCATAAATTCATTTCTATCTCTATCTCTTGCACTTTTGTGCTCAATGCCAGGGACATCCATATCATGTCAATTCTTGACCATGATTGGTGTCTATTTCAATAAAATGTATACTGATTTTTCTCTGGATTAATTTCTCTCCATGTATCTTGTATACCCATTCCTCCTGCCATTTTGAAAGAAGTCCCAGGAAGAGTTCTTCTTACTTTTTTAAAATCTATTTTACTACTTTTGTGGTCCAATTTTGTATCTACAATTGCATTAAAGTCTCCTATCATACATATTTTTTCATAATCCATTTCAATTATCTTTTTGTGCAGTTTTTAAATAAAATTCTTCTTGTTTGTCGTTTGTTGCATAAATTGTTATCAGAAGTATTTTTTTCTTTATTACTAATTCCACCATCATAATTCTCCCTTCTTCATCTATATAGATTTATTTAGCATTTACTGTTTCCTTGATATATAAACCATCCCTCTTTTCTTTTCTTTTGCTAATGAAAAATATAGTTTCCCAAACTTGGAGTATTCCAATAGTTTACTATGTTGGTTTTTAATATGAACTTCTTGAATACAGATTATATCTAATTTTAATTTTTGCAGGTGTGTAAATCCCCCCCCCCTTTTTTTTATAGGAGAATTCAGTCCATTTATGTTAATTGACAACAGTTTAGTTTCAGCTTCCATCTCTGTCTTATATATAGGTCTTGCTCTCCTAGTTCTTATTTTTCTCTGGTCTTTTGCTCTTGCACCTTCTTCTTCTGCTCACTCTATTTTCTCAGCTTCACTTTCTTCTTGTTGCATGTTCATTTCTTCTCTAATGGCTTCCTCTGGTCTCTTGTATTCTGTTTCTCCTCTTGTTTTCTGTCCTTCATTTGCACTGAAATGATAACCATAAAATTTTAACTTTGTCTAATGTATCCAGTCTGTATCTTTTGCCATTCCAATTCACTAACATCCCCTCCAGTACCAGCCAACTAAAGTTTATATTGCACTTGATTAATTTCCCAGTCAAGAATTGATATTGTTTCCTTAGATCTCTTACTCTTCTGGGGACCTGTTTCAGGACTACAATTTCTTTTTCTTTGTATTGCAATGCCATCTTACCATTTTAAGTATTTCTTCTCTTGTTGATTTTTTGACAAATTTCACTTGCACTTCTCTTGGGAATTTATGTCTTTTTGCATAGCTCGTATGTATTCTAAATATTTCATCTATCTCATTATCCATCCCCTATTTATTTAAATTTAAAGCCCCTGCCAATAGCTCTATCATATCTAGGTTTTCTCCTTTTTCCTATTCAATATTCTGGATTTTTTTTTTAAAATTACATTTATATGCCGCCCTTTTCCGGAGACTCAGGGCAGCTTACAATTTTTGGGATACAACCCAGTGTGCTCAGCAATAGCCTTCATTCCATTGTATATGCCTGATTATTACTAAGTGGCATTTTTACAAAGTCAGCTTATTGCCCCCAACAATCTTGGGTCCTCAATTTACCTACCCCGAGAGGATGGAAGGCTGAGTCAACCTTGAGCCTGGTGGGATTCGAGCCTACAGCAGTTGTAGGCAGCTGGAACTTAAGTGCAGGCAATTAACAGCCTGAGCCACAGAGGCCCTATATTGTAAGTATTGTAAGTAAGAATTGTAAGTAATGAGCTGCCTTCTCCATTTCGAGCATTATTACTGAATCTGTTAACTCTTTATTTTCTTGTGTCAGTCTTTGATTTATTTCCTCTATCTTTTTTTCTTCTTGTTCTGATTGTCAGCCTTCAAGATTTCCCTCTTTTGCTTTGCATCTTTTGGCTGTCATAAGTAACGGGGAGGAGGGGACTTGATTATGGGAAGTGAGCTGGAGGTTTTGTTAAGAAGTATATCAGTTGGGGGGGCGGATTTCTTGCTTTGATTTCTGTCTTATGCTATGCAGCCGCAGCTCTTTATCAAAATATGCCAAGGTCAACGGACAGAGGCCTCATCACCACCTGGAGATGCCCACATGATGTTATCCACAACTTTTAATTGGGTAGCCTGCTTGAACTATTGTGGGTGGGAACGTTACCATCACTTTGTATATGTGATTTTCGCTCATTCTCTCAGATTCAGAATTCTCTTGTTGCTACCACTTGATTTCCAGTAAAAGATATCTTTTCTCTAATTCATGGAGTCTAAGTATTTCTTTCTTGGATTTTGAATGGAGCACTACCTGACATTATTCTGAATCTCAGTTTACCAGCCCACCCGGAGAAATTACAACTTCTTCCGAGGGGTCTGAAGCATAATGTCTGAACCAGCCAGCGACCACGAGGACCTGGGAGCGACTGGAGGGCAAGAGTCCCTGCTATTAGAGGCAGCAGAGGAAACTGATTTGTTAGCAGATCTAAGTATTGATGAACATCCAGTTGTAAAACCTAAATGGTCTCTGGGAGTCGGCTGGAAGGATCCTGCAGGAAAGCCTCCTCCAGGAGTGACCACTACCCGCCGGCGTGGAAGAGGAGAGCCATGGCAAGAGAAGGAAAGGAAGGATTTTCTACTAAATCAAGCCCTGCATCTCCTTCATGAAGTAGCCGGAGAAGCTCAGGCTGATCAAAGGTATGCGGGGAAGAAGGGGGTGGCTCCAAGCAGAAGGATCACAGCAGCTACCCCCATAAATCAACCTGAGCCAGTGCAACAGGCAGCAGCCGGCCAGGGGCCCCGGTGGGAGCAATTGCCAGAAGGCGTAGAACTCCAAAGGTGCCTCCGTTGGAAGTAAAATATGGGGGATCCCAAGGAATTAGGATTCTTCCTGGCCCAAGTTTGGAACCATATGGAGGAATATGGGGAGGATTTTTCCTCTGAAGCAGCCAAAGTCAGATGTGTTACCAGGGCTCTTGAGGGCACAGCTGCTAAGTGGATGGTGACTTTGCATAATGATAATGATCCCTTGCTGATGAATTATGACCTGTTCATGACTGCGCTGCGGGCCAGGTTTGAAGACCCACTAGCTGAACGTAAGGCCAGAATCAGGATGAAAACCATAAACCAAGGGAGGAGATCAGTGGCAGAGTACACCCAGGAGTTCAGGGAGCTGGCTTACCGCTGGTCTCAGGGAGCTCTGATAGAGGCTTACAAGGATGGATTGAATGAAGATATTTATCAAAGCTGTGTGGCCAGAAGAGACCCCAATGAGCTGCAGCTATGGTGCGTGCTGGCAGCAGAGGTGGAAATTGATCTGACCGAAACCCGCCGGGTGGCTCTGGTTGGAGCAAGCCTTCCCCAACCCTCGAGAAGCCTCAAACCCGAAAGGGGGATTGATGGTAAAACCCAAGACCACTGCCTGCTTCCGATGTGGGAAAGAGGGTCACCGGGCTGCTGACTGTCGTGTCAAGCTGGAGCAAAAGGGGCGCCAGGAGGAGGGAGGAAACCTGAAAAACTCCGCAAAGCCTGAAACTGCGCTGAAAGCGGAGGAGGTTGTAGAGATCCCTCGGAAAGGAGAGGAGCTGGGAACTCCAACCCCTTCGAAGAGAGTGAATCCGAATCGGAAGACGACTCATCGGTAAGTCCAAACAAGGGCCCTATGACCATTCCAGTGGGATTAAGGGTACCCACATCAGGGGCGAAATGTTGGCCTTGCTAGACTCTGGGTGCACCAGGTGTGTAATCAGTTCAGAAGTAGTAGAGAAACTGGGCCTAAGGCTAAAGACTTTAAAAACGCCCATAGCCTTTTGCCAATTGGATGGATCGGTAGCTGGGGTGGCCCTGCACATTTAAACGGAACCAGTGGAAATGACGATGGGGAAGCATAGAGAGACTTTGTGCTTTATTGTGGCTCCTGGGATGGAGCCCCTTATATTGGGGCTGCCTTGGCTCGAAATGGAACCCTCACATTAACTGGAGGAGGGGATCGTTGCATACGATCTGACCAGCCCCAGAAGGGGAGGGCTGCTTGCCACCAGAAGCTAAGAATCCCACAGAGTTGGCCTCACGGGCATGGAGAAGCTGGAGGGGAGGAGAAAATTCCAGAGGAATATTGGGACTTGAAGGAGGTTTTCAGCGAAAGGGCCTCAGACAAGCTTCCCCACATCGTTCAACGGATTGCAGTATTGAAATCTTGCCAGGAGTGAAACTCCCAAAACCGAAACTGTACTCAATGACCCCACGGGAACTAGAAGAGCTGAGGTCATTTATTGATAAAAATTTGGAACGTGGTTTTATACAACCTGCTAGGCCCCAGTAGCTGCCCCAGTATTGTTCCGTGAGAAGAAAGATGGCTCCTTGCGCCTCTCGTTGATTACAGGAACCTGAGCCATTTCGGTGGAAAACGTGTACCCCTTCCCTTATGAAGGACATGTTGGCCCACTTGGCCAAAGGGAAAATTTTCACGAAACTTGATTTGAAAGAAGCTTACTACCGAGTTCGAATTAAGGAAGGAGATGAATGGAAAACTGCTTTTAACTGTCCAATGGGGTGTTTCCAATTCAACGTTCTTCCCTTTGGCCTACAGGGGCTCCTGCAGTCTTCATGCAAATGATAAATCAGGTGTTGCATGAACATCTATACAAGGGGTGTTGGTTTACCTTGATGACATTCTTATCTATATGGAGACTCGTGATGAGCATGTGAAACTAGTGCGTTCAGTTCTGGAAAAACTCGAGCTGCTGAACTGTGAAGCTGTCCAAGTGTGAATTCCACCAAGAGAAAATTGACTATTTGGGCTATCGAATATCACATGAGGGCATAGAAATGGATCCAGGGAAAGTCCGAGCCGTGTTGGAATGGGCCCCTCCCGCACTAGGAAACAATTGCAGAGTTTTTGGGATTTGCTAATTTTACCGTCAGTTCATCCCTGCGTTTGAAGATTGCCATGCCTATAACAAATCTCCTAAAGACAAAGGGGAGGGGAAACCAAAGCCTAGTAAACCCTTAGAGTGGTCCATGGAATGCCAAGCTGCTTTTGAGAAGCTAAGCGACTATTTGCTGGAGCCTGTGCTCAAACATCCGAATATGGATGCCCCTTTTGTAATTCAAGCAGATGCAGTGATGTAGCAGTTGGGGCGGTCTTACTACAAGTAAATGATGGGGGACTTTGCAACCATGCATATACTTCCCGTAAATTAACTGAGACTGAAAGACGATGGGCCATCTGGGAAAAAGCTTTTGCAGTTCGCTGGGCTCTGTTAACCTGGAGGCATTTCCTAGAAGGGCAAAACACCCCTTTGAGGTGTGGACAGATCATAAAATTTGGAGGTTCTGAAAATGCCTCAAGATTGTCTCCCAAGCAAATTGGGCGCAGGATTTTAAATGCTTTAATTTCTCATTGAAGTACATTCCAGGGGAAAACTTCATGGCCGATGCTTTGTCCAGATTACCTCAATATGATAGTGCCGCCAAGAAGTGGTCCGCCCATCATCCCCAAACAGTTGGCGGCTCCAGTAGTTACCCGAGCCCAGAAAAAGAAAGGAACCGATTTATCAAACGATTTATCTACCCAATTGAAAGAAGCTTTGAAACTTGATGATTGGTTCCTACCCACTCAAATAACTGTACGGTGAGAGATGGATTGGCATGGGTAGGGGCCAAATTATATGTGCCAGAGAAGTTGAGAAACCAAGTCTTACAACAAGCTCATGACTCTAAAGCTGCAGGGCACTTCGGGTTCGTGAAAACCTTACATTTGGTTAAGAGGCAATTTTGGTGGCCTACCCTGAAGAAGGACATTGAGACTTATGTGGCCAGTTGTCCTATTTGTGCCTCGGCTAAACGGCCTCCTGGAAAACCGGCAGGCTTACTACAAAATGTGGCTAGACCAACTGCTCCGTGGAGAGAAATTTCTATGGATTTTATAGTGGAATTACCTGAAAGTGGGGAAATACAGTTATTTGGGTAGTAACTGATTTGTTTTCCAAGCAGGTGCATTTCATACCGCGTGCGAAGATCCCATCTGCTAAAACATTGGCTAAATTGTTTATTTTACACATTTACAGGTTACATGGGGTTCCCGAAGCATAATCTCAGACAGGGGTGTCCAATTCACTTCAAACTTTTGGATGGAATTCCTGAAGTTATTGGGCTCCGCCAGAGCTTAAGCTCCGCCCACCATCCACAGACCAATGGGGCATGTGAGAGGACTAATTCGGTATTGGAGCAGTATCTTAGATGCTATATAAATTATCAACAAGATGATTGGACTGACCTACTACCATTTGCTGAGGTGGCATATAACAATTCGATACATAGTAGTACTGGGTTTACTCCATTTAAAGTGGCTTCGGGGCAAGATTTTGTACCCATACCGAACTTCCACAGGAGAAACCTAACATTCAGTCCCTGGATGAGTGGATAACCCAGCTGCAGCTTAACTGGCCAGTTGTCCAAGGCATTGGATGATGCTCATCAAGCTCATAAGAAATTTGCAGATAAAAGAGATCACCTGAAAAATCATATCAGGTAGGGGATAAAGTGTTTCTGTCCACTAGATATCTGAAAACTACACAAAAATCAAAGAAACTTGGTCCTAAATATGTTGGACCTTTCCCGATTGAAAGGATTGTGAATCCGTGGCGGTCCAACTGCAATTACCCAAAACCCTTCGACGGATCCACCCTGTTTTCCATGTCAGTCTCTTAAAACCGAACACACGTCCCACTTGAGACTGGCTCAGCCCGATCCCCTGTGCCATTACTAGTTGAAGGTGAACAGCATTTCAAGTTAAGGAAATTCTGGACTCTAGAAAACATAGAGGTCGACTCCAATATTTAGTTGCTTGGAAACACTTCCTCCTTCCCAGTCTGAATGGGTGAATGAAAAGATGTTAGAGCCCCTAGAGCAATCAAGGCATTTCGTACTAAATATCCTGATAAACCCTAGACTATATTATTGTGGTGTTATATGTATCTTTCTCCTTTACCTTTTGTCTTTCTCTTTTATAGGACTAACGTCTCTTTTGCAGGAGGGCCGAATGTCAGCCTTCAAGATTTCCCTCTTTTGCTTTGCATCTTTTGGCTGTCATAAGTAACGGGGAGGAGGGGGACTTGATTATGGGAAGTGAGCTGGAGGTTTTGTT
Organism: Naja naja; assembly: GCA_009733165.1. NCBI lineage: Eukaryota > Metazoa > Chordata > Lepidosauria > Squamata > Elapidae > Naja > Naja naja. The sequence continues at coordinate 68,104,282 of CM019155.1, forward strand.
AAGAAGTATATCAGTTGGGGGATTTCTTGCTTTGATTTCTGTCTTATGCTATGCAGCAGCTCTTTATCAAAATATGCCAAGGTCAACGGACAGAGGCCTCATCACCACCTGGAGATGCCCACATGATGTTATCCACAACTTTTAATTGGGTAGCCTGCCTGAACTATTGTGGGTGGGAACGTTACCATCACTTTGTATATGTGATTTTCGCGCTCAGTCTCTCAGATTCAGAATTCTCTTGTTGCTACCACTTGATTTCCAGTAAAAGATATCTTTTCTCTAATTCATGGAGTCTAAGTATTTCTTTCTTGGATTTTGAATGGAGCACTACCTGACATTGATTCTGATTTTTGTTCTTGTTCTGATTTCTCCTCTATTTTCTGAATCCTTTGTTCATTTTTTGTTATCATTTGTTGAAAATTCCCTATTCTTTTATCCAAATTGTGCAGTTTACTTTCATCTCTCCCATACCACTTTTCATCTCCCCCAGTTCATTTTTCATCTCTCCCAGCTCATTTTTCATCTCCATATGATTTTTTGTCATAGCTTCCTGTATGGACTGAAGCATTATTTGCAAATTAAGAGGTATTTGTTTTCTCTTGTTGTAGCACGGTATCTATAGGTCTTTGACTTGATGGGCTGAGGAAGCTGCTGATGGTGTTGATGATGCTTTTTCCCCTATTCTGGTTAAATTTGAAATACTTGTCATTTCAGCATCTACTATTAAAAAAAGCAATCTAATTAAGTTATTTAAAGAGGAGAGAAAACAAAAGGAAACAACAGAGAGAATGTAATAGTCCAAAACCCCCATAGTCATCACAGTATCCCAGATATCCAATAAGCTAGGAAAACAATCCAAAGTCTATTTCTCTCTATTTAATCAGGAAGGTGTAAATTTCTGATTAAAAAAAATGAAGAAAAAATAAGTATTGGTCTGATATCACTTTAAGAGCCTTCCAGCAAGATTATTGGTCTGATATCACTTTAAGAGTCTGTAATAAGAAGAGATTGGGGTGTATGTCTCTCTATGTGTGCTTCAGTGTTGTATACTGCTGATTGCTGTTTGTTTGAGGTCTGACTAAAGTATATGTATGTATATATTCTTTGTAGATAAAATCACTATTTCAATACAAACCCCTGTTTACTGTATTTGCTCCTGGGTTGTCTCACATAGTCACACTCAGTGCATTCTGATAGGTTATGGGCCCAGAGAGAAGGCCAGAGTAACTAGAGAAACCAGAGAGAAAAGAAATCCAGTGAGAGCTTGAGTCAGAGGGGTTGTGCATCATGGTTTGTTAGTGGTTAGTGCTTGTAACAGAGACAAGCAACATGGCTTCTGTCAGTGTAATGGCAGGAGGTTTCATGGTGTCTTGGCTGAATGAGATAAATTACCTCTCCTGGAGTGTAAAGATGGAGATGTACCTGCAAAGGGAGGAGGAGTATCCATCAGCAGTCCTGGATAATGGGGACTGGAGAAGAAATGAAAAGGCATTAGCCAGCATAATTCTGGCTTTAGAAGACAGTCAGCTGATACATGTGAGGGATCTCCAGTCTGTGAAAGAGTGCTGGGAGGCTTTGTGCAGTGTGTATGTTAGAGAGACCATGGGAAGTAAAGTGTTGCTGACAAGGAGAATCTATAAAGCACAACTGAAGTCGGGGAGAGAATTTCCACACATCTGCAGGCTATGAGAAAGACATTCCTGGAGTTAGAGGAACGATGTTTACTGAGACACACAAGGTATATGTGGTGCTCAGTTCATTGGACACTTCATGGGACATTCTTGTAACTAGCTTAGAGTCCATGCAAGAGAGAGACATAACCATGACATATTTGACTGGCCGATTGTTGGAGAAGAACAGAAATGGCTGGAGAGTCTACCAGGAAAGGAAGGAGATAATGCTCAGCCCAGGCCAAAACTGCAATATCCCCAGATGCTAGGAGAGCAGCTGAGATTGTTTACACAGTGAAACATTGCTTCATGTGTGGTTCTACAGAACATCTCCAGAGACACTGCTCTGAAAGGAGAAACAGAGGAGCAGTTAGATAAGGGCATAGGACTACTCAATCCATGAGGAATGGTCCTTCATTGTCATATTTTCCCTGGCAGCAACAGCATCTGAAAACACTAGAAACACTTGGTTGTTGAACAGTGGGGTGAGTCAGCATAATTGTAAGGATTGACTCTCCTCCTAACTTAAGAAAGTGAAGACAGTTGAAATGAAGTATTTCAAAAGGAACCTTTTATTAAGCAGAAGTGACAGCAATACATTCAAAGCAATGTCTGAATACCCTTAGGCAAGACAAATAGAATTAAAGCAGTAGAGACCCCTCCTTTTAGCCAGCTGCAGATTCAGCCAATCCACAGGTGCGAAGATGTTATTGTACCAGCCGCTCTGAGAAATAGATAAGTAGGCATTCCCATGGCCATCTCTGCTGGCTTTCAAAATAAAACAACCCACATAGCCCTCCCACCTACCACATTCCCCAAGAGGTGAGAAAATCTCAGGGCACTCCGGCACCAGGATACAAGTTATAAAATAGCAGTTATCACAGGCAATAGTGATGAATTGAATTCAAGACAGACACCCCTTCTCCCAACTGAATGGCAGTATCACTTTCAGGGATCTAGCAATATTGTCATTAATCCACAAATATTTTCTGGCTTGAGGACAGGTAAACAAACATTTGTTAGTATGGCTAATGGACAATGATCTGTTGTTAAAGGGAAAGGTAAGGTCTATGTACCTCAGATAGGAGAAATATTAGACAATGTCTTATATGTACCTGACCTAGATCACAATCTGTTGAGTGTTTCTAGATTAGACAGTCAAAGGTATGAAATACTGTTTGCTGGAGGACAATACTCCATAAAGAAAAGCAGAAGAATTCATGCAAGAGGGATTAAGCAGGATGGTCTGTACATACTAGGAAGGCAAGAAAATGGTTATGCACAAACACTTATAAACACTCCCACACTAACAATTGTGTACAATTGTTATTGAATTGAATTCTTTATTGAATTCTTTATTGTCATTGTATGTATATACACAGTATACACACAGCAAAATTCACATAACACCCAGAGACCAGACTCAACATGCACACACACGACAACCTTATTGCACAGGAGATTGGGGCATGCAAGTTTTAGAGTACTGCAGAAGATGCCAGACCTAGTTGAGGGGCTTAAACTAAAGCAATGCCAGATGTACTTAGATTGTGCTGCTTACAAGGAGTCAAAGTCCAGGGTGTATCCTGTGAGTAAGAAAAGCTCAAGGCAAACAAACAGAGTCTTGCAGTTAGTACATGCTGACTTGATTGGCCCTATAGCACCCTCTTTAGGAGGAGCTAGATATACCCTAGTTATAGTGGATGACTACATGAGAATGGATTTTGTTATCTGCTTAAAAGCAAGACAGAGGTATCACAACAATTCAAGCTATGGGTAAAACTTGTAGAGCGCAGGTATGGCTGTAAAGTACACCAATTGCAAATAGACAGGGGAACAGAATTCATATCTAATAGTTTCCACAGATAGCTGAGGAGTTTAGGCATAGATTTTTGAATCTGTACTTGTCAGCAGAAAATGGAGTGGTTGAAAGATTGAATGGTGTATTGCAAACCATGAAAGACTCACTGCTAGCAGATGCAGGAATGAATAGAGTATACTGGGGGTGGGGGGTAGCCATGAACACAGCAAATTATATGGTAAATAGAATATGGAGTGCTGCTATAAATGAAACTCCATATTTCCTATTGTACAGAAGAAAATCTTCATTGGCTCACCTAAGAATATTTGGCAGTTATGCCTGGGTGCATAGTCCCAAAGGGACCAGGAGAAAAGGACAGAAAAGGGCCAGGAAGCTTAGGTTTGTTGATTATGATTCAGGTTCAAAAGGATATAGGTTCACAGCAGAGGTGGTATTCACCAGGTTTGCACTGGATCAGGTGAACCGGTAGCAACATCTGGCTGGCCATGCCCCTGGCTCAGTTGCCTGGTCTTCACTTGCTCACCTGTCCCGCCTGCCTGATGCTTGCTCGCCCTGCCTACCCTGCCCACCTGCCTACCTGCCATTTGCCCCACCCAGTCACTCCTCCCCTCCTGCATCCTTGTGGCTTGCCATTCTAAACTTCCCACATGGTGCCTGCCCCCCAACTGAGCAGCTCTGATCTTCCTGCTCACAGATAAGCCTGCGAGTCATGCTAGCCCCTACTCCACCATTCCCAGATTTTTCGAGGCCTTCCCTACCATCACTGGACTTTTGCAGGCCTTCCCCACTGTCCCTGGGCTCAGCTGGCTGGCTAAGACAGTGCAACTCCATCCCACGTGGCATCTTCCCAGCTTTCCTTACCACATGGCGGCCACAATGCAGTGAGAGTGGGTGGATGTCCCAGTCTGCTGAAAATTACGCACCACATGTGCAGCCCTGGCTCGGACATTCACCCACCCTGCCCTCCCACCACCACCACTGCCCACAAGAAAGCAAGTGGCCACTGGAGGTCTTTGGGAGGGTGGGCAGATGCTCCTGCCACTGCTGCCATCCGCAGAGCTGCTTTGGGAGGGCTGGAGTGGGGGGGTGTCTTTGGGAGGGGGCACCACCCATTTTCTTCCTTTTCCTGCCACCCACTGCTGACTGGAGCTCACCAGATCATTCATTTCATCCCAGACCAGGTGTGTGTGTGAGAGAGAGAGAGAGAGAGGGAGGGAGGGAGAGAGGGAGAGAGGGAGAGAGAAAGAGAAAGGGACAGAAAGAAAGAGAGGGAGAAAGAAACAAAAAAAGAAATAGGAAGAGAATGGTGCGTGTGTATGTGTGTGAGAGACAAGAAAGAAAGAAAAAGAAAGAAAGAAAGAAAGAAAGAGAAAGAAAAACAAAGAAAAAGAAATAGAAGAGAGAAAGAGAGAGAAAACTCTGTGCTATTATTTTTAATCGTTTCATTATTTATCAAGTGTTAATATTTTACACTGTCCCTACACCGAGAGTGATTTTACTGCCTTTCTTTTTGTCAGGGTGTAAAAAAAACAGCTTCCATAAATCCCTGCTAATTAGAGATGATGGACCATGCCTTTCTTTTGCTGTCAACTTTGATTAAATAAAACCCGGAAAATAATCTAAGAAACATATTTTTATTTACAAAAATAACAAACCTAACTGACTACATTACCAGCAGTTAAACACACACAGGCATATATAAAAGAAAAGAAAGTTACAGGAAGTGAAGAAAAAAAGTAAAACTCTTGTTTCAAGCATGCACAGTAAATCAGACATCACAAGACAGTCTTATCTCATGGTGCTATAGAGACAAGATAACAATGTTCTAGCAGTCTCTGCCTGCAAATCTTAGCCTAGATGCCTAGCAGACAAATAAAAAAAATGTAGTGACACTTTTGCCCAGGACTACCACATATTTTTCAGGGATTTACATGCATTCAATGTCTAGTCCAGAGCATAAATATGCATATGTTTATTTTGTACATCAGGTTGCATAAGTCCAACTTAATATGCTATTCCTGGTATGTGATGTTTTGTATATATACAGAGAAAGAAGCACTCTTGTGATCTTTGACTTTTAGACTTGCTGTCAAACATCAGCCATAATAATTACTGTTTTGAACAATATGCAGGTTGTATTACATGAATGGCTATTTTATATGTGAACTTATGAATTAAATTTGAGTAGAGGTCCTTGGAAAGTGTCAGAATAACAGAATAATACTTAGAGGGACCTCAAGGGACCTATACCATTTCAGAGAAATGGCTGTCCAGTCTTTTCTGAAAAACTTCCAGTGATTGAGCACCCAGAACTTCTGGAGACAAGCAGGTCCACTGGTTAATTTTTCTCACTGTCAGGAAGTTTCTCCTTAGTTTTAGCTACTTCTCTCTTTGTTCAGTTCCATCCATTGCTTTTTGTTTACATTCTGCTTCCTTGGAAAATACATTGCCCCCCCTTCTTTGTGGCAGCCCTTTAAAAGCCTGTTGCCTATCACACTCTTGGGCAAAACATGTAAGCTATTTCCTCCTTTTAGTGGTCCATGAAAGTACATCTATAGTACGTAGATAATGAAGTTGAAAAAAGGTGAACAACATTTTTACAGAACTATAGATACGTTGAAGCTGGGTGTGACAAGGAATGGGAGGGGAGGAGCCAGGCAAGGTGTGACGTGAGTGACATTGAGTTGGCCATACCCACCCAATCACATGCCCACCCAATAAGCCACATCCACAGAACCGCTGGTAAAAATATTTGAATCCCACCACTGGTTCACAGTTGGAACCAGAAAGGTAGTGATTTCATGATGTGTTTTGCAGAACAAAATAATTGGAATAGGGTCAGAGGTGGGATTCAGCTGGTTCAGACTGGTTTGGGTGAACTGGTGTTAAAATTCTGCTCAGTTCAATGAACCAGCTAATCCCTCCACTGGCTGGCCCTGTCCCTGCCCATTTTTCAGGCCATTTTTGGTCATTTCCAGGCCGTTTTTCTTATCCTTTTTGGGCAAAAAACAGCCCCAAAACAACTGTTTTCAGCCAGTTGTTGGAGGTATTTTGGGGGCATTTTTCAGGCAAAAAACAGCCCCAAAACAGCCTAAAACAGCCTGAAAATTGCTTTTAAAAAGCTCCAAAACTGGCCATTTTGGGCCATTTTCCAGGCCTTTTTGGCCATTTTTGAGGTGAAAATGGTCCAAAAATGGCCAGAAAATGGCCAAAAACAGCCTGGAAAATGCCTGGAAATGACCCCCAAAATGGCCCAGAAAATCACCAAAAAACAAGTTGAAAAGGAAGGAAGGAAGGAAGGAAGGAAGGAAGGAAGGAAGGAAGGAAGGAAGGAAGGAAGGAAGGAAGGAAGGGAAAACAATTTGCCGCAGGTCAGCAGCTGCTTCTCTCTGCTGCAGTACTTTATGGATGGGACAGTAAGATAAGAAAAGTACCTTAAACAGTGGGAAAGGCCATGGGGAAGGTAGGGAAGCCAGCTGGGCCTCAGGGACAGTGCGGAAGGCCACGGGGAAGGCAGGGAAACAGCAGCACATCAGGAGGACGGCAGATGTCCTGGGGTGCACATGTGCATTGCAGCAGCAGTCTTGGCCACAGTCCAGCATCTTGGGGTGTCACCTGGGATGGAGTGGTGCCGGTGGCAAAGGCAGTTAGGTAAGCTCTGGGGACGGTGTGTGTGTGTGGGGGCAGCTAGCTAAGTTGCAGCTAGCACTGCCATTTGGGATGGAGACTCGCCAGTGGCAAAAGCAGCTGGGCAAGCTCCTGGGTTGGTGCGGGGCACAGCAAGCTCTGGGGATGGGGAGGGATGGCGTGACTCACAGGCTTACCTGGCAGGCAGATCAGTTGGGCCACAGGAGGCAGGCAGGCAGGCAGTTCTCAAAAAAAGAATTTTTTGTTTTTTGTTTTTTATATTGGTTTGTATGTATTTGTTTGCCGGGAATGGTTTTGGGATGATAATATGAAGTGTTGCAAGATAAATTAATTTAAAAATATGGAATATTTTGCATAGGAGAGTATACAAAACTAATTAATAGATGAGAATGGAAAAGATGTACAAAAGAGCTTTAACCTACCGGCATATCATATGTTTTTTCTGTGTATGTTTGTTTAAAAATAATAAAATTTTCTTCAAAAAAAAAAAAAGGAGGTAGGCAGGCAGGCAGGCATGGCAGCAAGCCACAGAGACTGTGTAGTAGTGAGAAGCCACACAATGTGCTGCTATGCTGGGGAGGTGAGATAAGTAGTGGCAGGGTGGGACAAGGCAAACAGGCAGGTGGGGCGAGTGGCAAGCAGGGGTGAACAGCGACTGGGGGATTGGGTGGGCAGGGGCGGGGCCAGCCAAAGGTGGTATTTACCCATTCTACAAATCACTTAAAATTTTCCCTAGAGGTTTGCCCAAACCAGTCTGAACTCCCTGAATACCACCCCTGCATATAATCTTACAATGTAAAAGAAAGCTGCAAGGCAGACTTTTCTTCTTTTCTTAGAAAAACAAATCAGGAGAGATCAGCATATCAGCATAACTACAGAGCATGCTCCCATACTGTGACAGGACTATATGCAGCCATATAAAGCCAAAGGCAAGACTGGGACCCACCGTTACTTAATATTTAAAATATTAAGCAAAAACATTTAATATTTTCCAAATTCTTGATAATACTCAGAATAAGGTCCTACAAATTTGGGAAGCTATATGAAAATGTATCCATCATTTTCTGGATTGCTTCCACAGCTAAAGGTTGAAGAAAGAAAGAAAATCGTTTGTCCTGTGTTAGATAGATTTTCTTACCTGGAGTTAGTCTCCAGTTTGTTTACTAGTTTAGAAATGTTAAAAGCTAATAAATCTGAACATCATTTTAAAAGATAAAATAAATCAAATTAAAATACAAGGTAACTATGTTAGTTAATAAATAACAAAACCCATGTTATTTGCCCCTCGATGTAATAGTTGCTACAATAATTATATATTGAAATAATCTTACCCATCTATGGACATTTTTATGGATTTCTTGGAGGAGTTCTTTTTCTGTGGTATATAGCAGTTGGTTGGATGCCCCAGCTGCTTCTAGATGCCATGTGAATGTTGAAAGAAAGGCTGCTAAAATACAAAAGTGGCTAGATTTGCCTGCAGTTTTAAGTCCCTGATTGCCATGAGGGGTTTGCAGATCAAGATGTTGGAATCTGTCCACCTTGACTGCAATATCATTATTGCTGTAATATAAAGACCAGAGTAGGAAAAAAAAAAACACCTCATGGAAAAGTTGAGTGTAGTTGTATAGAGAGAAGGAGGATTTTTCCAGGAGATTATTGCTGCTACCTTCCTGCTCTAGAGAGAGACTTGGTCTAAAGATAGGAGAGTCAGGAAAGATGCCTGTCTTGTTACTAGTTTCTGTGTTGTTTCCTTCTTTGGGGGTGAAGGGGATTCTGAATCTGTACATCTTTTACTCATATTTTGTGTTGCCTTTGTGGTGGAGAGGGAAGAATTCATTCTCATCTGTTTCTCTGCTATGTTGAATGTATTGGCTCCAGGTTCTTTTGTTTCCTCTGAGTGGCATTTTTAGGCTGTAGTGATGAGTCAGAAGTAGTGAGTCCAGTCACAAATCAGGAGCCTATTTTAGGAATTGCTAGTTTATCATTATCTACCCACCTTCTTGGCTCTCTACATAAAAGATAATTTGTTTATCCTCTGAAGATACAGACTTCAGAGGAAAATTAGGACTGCAGAAAAAACAATTATTACCAACCTGCCTTCCATTGAGGACAGATATACTGCATGAGTCAAAAAGAGGGTTGTGAAAATATTTACAGACCCTTCACATCCTGGACATAAACTCTTTCAACTCCTACTCTCAAAATGAGGCTATAGAGCTTTTGTGGTCTGTCAGCGGCCTGTGGAGCTGGCAGCAGAGTTGGACAGTGGGGAGGGCTCATACAAGGAACCTGCATCCAACACAGAGATGGGGCCAGGGCCATCTGAGAGTTATGTGCTGACTCTGGATTCTCCAGAATCTGATATCAGCAATGCAGAGGAACAGGGGAAGCCTGTTCCCAGTGCATGCTTGTGCAGAGCTGCCAGAAGGCAAGAACAGTTAAGACAAAAGGGGCGACTCAGGAGTAAGGTTTGGAGAAGATTGGCCTCTCCCATAAGACATAAAGGAGGAGCAAAGGGACATGAGCCTTTGCAGGAAACAACTTTGTTTGTTCTGGTCAGTTTAAAATCTGAAGCTCCATGTTGACTTTTGTGCTCCGTTTGGCCTTGTACATCTAATTGGCAATTTAGTCATTGGCAACATTTCAAGGGAGATAAAGGTGGGTGCTTATCATCCTTATCCCGAAAGACTGTGGCAGATTTCTGTTGGACTATTCATAAACTGTTTGGGACTCATTATGGGCTGTGAATGCATATAATTCACAGCCATTGAAATAAAAAAATGGTTTTGGGGAACAGCATGTGATTAGGCTATCTCAGGAAGCCTTGGTCAGAACAAGAGCACTGCACACTAGAACAACTAGACATAAGCACAGTTTTTTCTTGAATGCCATCACTCTGCTAAACAAATAATTCCCTCAACACTGTCCAACTATTTACTAAGACTGCATTACTATTAATCTTCTCATAGTTCCTATTACCCATCCCCTCCCATTTGTGATTGTATGACTGTAGCTTTGTTGCTTGTATCCTTACAATTTATATTGTCTATTTCCTAGTATGATTTGATTGCTTATTTGTATCCTATGACTATCATTAAGTGTTGTACCTTATGATTCTTGACAAATCTTTTCATTTTATGTACACTGAGAACATATGCACCAAGACAAATTTCTTGTATGTCTAATACACTTGGCCAATAAGAATCAATTCATTCATTCATTTGTTTAATTGGAGATCATGGCTGCATTAATATTGGGTTTCAAAAACCAAGATGGCAAGCACAACTTTGCAGCCACTTTTTATGTATGGGAATAAATGTCAGATGAATTAATAAAAAGGCAGGGCAGGACTTCAGTTCAAACTTTTTACATTTGTATGACAGTTGCCAAGAGAAAAAAAGGAAGGCTCAAGCATATCATTCAAATTCAACTGTTTATTTTGCCTATCACACTTCCCTCTACACCATGCAGACCTTTTAGAAAAGGAAGTCTCATGACTCCATGTATTTTGATTTGTAAATTCCATCCCTTGAGAGGTAGGACTGTGTAAAATCCGGACTGCAACTAATGGCCAGCAAAGAAAATGCCAAACGCTTTGCTGATGTTTAGAAGTATTCCCAAGTTTTGCATTCAGATTTGGTAGTTCTATGGGAGGAGAGAGAGAAGCAAAATGGGCAAAAAAGTATAGAGAAAAAAAAGTATCTGCCAGATGATGCAGCTTGATGAAGGATAAACTTTAAAAAACCTCAGACAATTGGCTACTCAAGAATGGAGAAGAGGCATTTGCAGCTCTTCTTCAAGTAGCATCTGCTCAGCATCTGCTGAGATGGCTTGTGTCATACAAGAGGTTAGTTTTAGTGTTGAAGTATTTTGTATATGTGTGTAAAATATATTTATTGATATTTAGGTATGTGAGCTCCTTTATGAGTTTCAAGGTATAATTCTGTAGGACAATTCACAAGCAGTAAGAACAGACTGAAAAATGGAAGCATTACAATGCTGAAAGGTTTTTTCAATGATAAGCATTTCCATAAATGCTGATTTATATGTTGAGGCTTCTGTGAAGAAATGCATGCAATTAAATCTCTTCCTTGGAGAATTGGGGGAAGCCGGCTGCTGGAGCGTGCTGCAGCAGCTCCTCTTGGTTTTATTTTATTTTACCAATTTTTAGTACTCCCACTGGATCCTTTTTATTTCAATAATATTTTCCAGAGAAGATAACAGCATAGACCACAACACAGACAAAAGTTTTTGTTTTGCTGGGGACTGACAAGGCATGGGGAAAAGAAAGAAGCGCCATGGCACTAGCCCAAGATCTCTCCCACCAGTGAAGACTGCAAAACAACCAAGAATTGAGGAGCACTTTGCTGGCAAGAGATCTGTAAGTAAAACTAACCCCCCTCCATTTCCAACAATTCTGAGAAGTTAGAACAGGACCTGCAAAGAGATCTGACAAAACAGCAGATATTAGACTTTCCCAATCTAGTGGGGGAGGAGCAAAATGACTGCCAGATTTTTCACAAACAACTAAGCCAGTTACAGCTGATATGGAGACTGTGATAAAGACTAAAAAGTTTAACAATAATCTAATTCAAAGTGAGGAGAGCTTACCCTAGGAGAATACAATAGAGTTTATGGCAAAACAATGCCATCTCACAGTGCAAACGGTTGTCTCAATATTTGAACAATTAATAGCCATCCAACACGATGTACTGTAGAGACACTAAGAAAAGATATTGCTGTCTTTCTATAAGCACAGCATTGGGCTACAGACCCCACCAACGTGCTTACAGAAGACCTGGGTAAATCCCATACTCAGGATATGGAAGAAGAAAAAGACCCAAGACCCAGAGAAACAGTTTAAAAACTTGTTAAAAAGTGGCAGCCCTCTCAGAAAAACAGCCCTTCTCCAGATAAGGCAACAAGAGTGTTAAATGTTGATTGAACTTTGCTTAATTAGTTCTGGATCGTAAACCTTGTCTATCCCTAAAGTTATTCAAATGAATACTGAGCCCAAGTTGTTTCAGAATAAAAGTATTTATTTGTAATAAGCAGAACAGTTAATAAATAATTGTAAATAATTATTTACAGAGTCTTCTTCTTATTTCAAGTTATTCTTTCTTCTTATAACTACCTATGTAGTTATAGGCTTTCTTTTGGTTCCTTTCAGCTTTAGATGTTAAAGTCAATAGTCTTTTAGCCTAGGAACTCTTCTTTCTGTTTCCTCCTTTACTTCCAGAAACTGGGGTAGATGTTTAAGAGAAATATTCGCCTATGCTGAATATTCTCTTTTAACCAATACTTCAGAATAACCCACTAAGAAACCTATAAATCTCTTTCTCTCCTTTCCCTCTCTTTTAGAGTTACAAACCTCATGTGGATACACTCTGTTGTGGGTTGTAGACCTCTTGAGACCTCCTCAGAGAAATGACAGTTGACAGCCCCTTATATACTGTGGGGGCGTGTCTTACAATGTCAGGATAGGGTGCTCAGTGTCACCCTATCATTGGTAGATTTGATCACCCCATCAAATCTGTACAAAGTTGTAAACTGCATAGCAACACCAGAAAGTTCTACTTTCTGACAAAGAGGAGGAGGTATCAATAGAGAAGTTTCATCAGAAGCCAGGAAAGGATCTCCCCTACAATCAGATTGTTCATTACAAACTCAACAGATTGCTTTGAGAATCCATATGAACAGACTTAATTATGGACGCTGGGTTGCTAAGAGTGCTATACTAAATTTCCTAAGTCAGCTTCTTCACTGCCTTCGGGGGTAGATTGATCTTTGTGCTGTGGAGTGGCTTCCTGAGGTCCCAAATTGGAAGCGGATACTCCTGTCTTTCAAGCAGCCCACCATACCACTGATGCTGTTTAAGATGAAGGCACATCTAGCCTCCTTCCAAAATTTTCCCATCAGAGTTTTCTGTGAGGAAAAGGTTAAATCTTTAATTGTTAACATGCGAGCTCCCATGGCTGCTGTCTCTTCTGCATTCTCAACCTTGGAAAAAAGAGAGAAAGAAAGTGGGAGTCAGCCAGCCTTGGTCAGTGAAAATCTACTTAACAGCATAGAAACTGGCCTCATTAATGCTTTTGGAACTGTCCTAAGAAAAGAACAAGATAACATATTATTCAAGCTAGAAAATTTAAAGAAATCCTTGTTGGTCACAATGGACACTGCTGAATCGCTTATAGATCTGGTCTCTCCAATAATTGAACCTCTTACTTCTCCCCCAGAGGGCAAGGGACTGCACAAATATGAGATGGAAAACAGAAGCCAAGATACACAGGGACCACTAGAGGCTCCAGTAGAGATGGAGATACTATCATCCTTATGTGAATATCCTATGACACCTTCAACAGGGCCTTGGTGGTGCAGGCTGTTAAATGCCTGCACTTAAGTTCCAGCTGCCTGCAATTACTGCAGGCTCGAATCCCACCAGGCCCAAGGTTGACTCAGCCTTCCATCCTCTCGGGGTAGGTAAATTGAGGACCCAAGATTGTTGGGAGCAATAAGCTGACTTTGTAAAAATGCCGCTTAGTAATAAGCAGGCATATACAATGGAATGAAGGCTATTGCTGAGCACATTGGGTTATATCCCAAAAACTGTAAGCCACCCTGAGTCTTCGGAGAAGGGCAGCATATAAATATAATTTAAAAAAACACCTCAGCAAGAGATTGGGAGAGGTCCCATGACAGTACCATCATCTCAAAGTTGAATGAAGCATGATCTAATAACCCCTTGCCCTATATCTAGAGAAGAAGCACAGGAATGACAAGCTCTGCTAGCTGGTGCTAAAACCCCTTATTCTGAACAATTTTCTCAAGAGTCTACACAGGATTCAGATGGTCTCCCCACCTTTTAGAGAAAGCCAATTTTGTGCGCAATGACAGCTGAGTCCATTGCAACAACCCTAAAACTTCCCTTTGTATAAATCAAATTTCCTGATGAGTGACAAAAGATGATCCCATCTGCATTATAACCTGGAATACAGTGGGCTGGACTGTCCCATCAAAAGACCAACTCTTTTTTGACTACATATCACAATTTGACATCCTCTTCTTACAGGAAACCTGGACCCCTGCAGAGATACAGTTAGATGATTATTGGACCAACTCTATCCCGGCTGCCACAAGTAAGGTGGGTGGGAGAGCTAAAAGGGGTATTGTGACTCTAGTTAATACAGCCCTGCAATTTAAATGTATATCACTGCCACCTTTTCAGCCATGGGTTGTGACTATCTTACTTTTATATAAACAGGTGGAGATTTTGCTTTTTAATATCTACATTCCTCCACTCAGTAAGAAGGATTTGATCAACAAGATTTGGGATGGCATAGAAGATTTTATCCTTGGCTATACCCAACAGCAGCAATAATTATTGGAGGGGACTTAAATGCTAGGAAGAGTCCAAACAATCAAGCATTATTTAATCAATTTAAGATCCATTATGATGAGAATGTACCAGAAGAATCCCTGCATTCCAGACAATTTAAAGACCCTAAAGCAAACCGGGCAGGTTTATATGTAAGACAGATGACTTTACGTTTGGACCTTGGTATCCTTAATGGTTCTACAGAAGGCAACTACCCAGCAGAATATACTTATCAGGAAGCAGGAAGAAAATCCACAGTTGATTATTGGATAATATCATATGACCTCCAGAAGTTCTTGCAAAAGATGGAAGTAGACTCATGACTGGAAAGTGATCGCAATTCAGTAATCCTTAATCTCACATTACACCAGAAATCTCTAAGGACTGGTTCAATCTACCTACCCAGTCTAGAGAGCCAAAATACCCAGGTAAAAATTAAATGGACCAAGAAAAATGCAAAGGAAGTTACTAAGTGGATGTTAGTGCCAGAAACAATAGAACTTCATACATCTCTACTAAACAATAAGTTTGAAGGATCATACTTAGAGGGGTTTCAAACTTTAATTTCAAATTTGAAACCAGTTCTCACTAACAGAATACTAGCTCAATCCAAAAAGCTGATTTTAAAGAATAAAAGTTGGTTTGATAGAGATTGCATGCAACTGAAAAGGACATATAACAAAGAGTATAGGAAAAGCAAAAACGCCCCTTCTGAGGATCACTCTTACTACTTAAAGCAGTTGAAGGCTCAATATAAGGCCCTGCTAAAAGAAAAGAAAAGTGCGGCTCTGAAGGAGTCTTGGCAGAGATTAATTGCAGCAGTCAAGACAGAAAATACATCCCTTTGCAGGCATATCACTAGAGGATTGGGGAAATCCTCCCTACCCACAACTAATCAGGTACCAATTCATGCCTGGGAAGAATATTTTAGAGAGCTATATACAGACCCTGACTATGTAACTAAGGAGAGCCAAATTAGTTTGGACCAGACTCCTTACTGGCTCCCAGTTACACCAGGAGAGATATCCCGGTTGATCGGAACTCTCAAGGCTAATAAGGCACCAGGTGCTGATAATGTCCTGCCAGAAATAATCAAAAAGAATGCCAGTTGGTGGGCTCCACTTTTAGCATCTTTATTTACATTTATAGATAAAACAGGCTGTATGCCAAGAGATTGGAGATTAGCAATTATCATACCAATTTACAAAAAAAGTAATAGAAATGACCCAGGTAATTATAGACCTATTAGCCTTCTGAGTGCTATTAGTAAATTGTATGCCAAACACCTAAACTATAAACTTCAGGATTGGCTAATTTCCGGGGGGATAATCAAAGATGAGCAAGCTGGTTTTAGAGAAGGAAGATCTACGGTGGATCATATCTTGGTACTTCACCATCTGGTTCAAAAATACACGAATAAAAAAAATCCTTTCTTTCCGTGGCCTTCTTTGATTTTAAGCAGGCCTTCGATTCAATATCCAGGAACACCCTCTGGGAGAAATTAAAACGCACTACCATAGATTGCATCCTTTTCCTCATACAAAAATTGTATGCTAATTCCACCTTGAAAGTAAGGTGTAATCCTCAAGGAACTTTAACCGGCCCAATAAGGGTACAAAAAGGGGTATGGCAGGGTTGCATCCTATCCCCCTCCCTTTTTAACTTCTACATTAACTCTCTGATCAACCTCTTACAGAACCCTGATTTACATCCTCCTAATGTAGCACAACATAAAATCCCGATTCTCCTATATGCCGACAATGCTGCTATAATTTCACAAACTCCAATAGGACTGAAGAGAGCAATTACAGCAACACTTGAATTTTGTAAACAGAATAAGCTGGTCTTTAACTTTGATAAATCAAAAGTTTTAGTTTTTGCTAAAAGACCCAGACAATACTCCTGGAAAATAGAAGGGTATAGATTAGAACAGGTTAGGACATTCAGATATCTTGGGGGTGGTTTTCCACTCACAAGGGACATGGAAGGCACACCTGGATCACACATTGCAAGCAGCCTATAGGTCCTCAAATGCAATTAAACAATTTTTTACACCAGTGGAGGGCAATTAGTACCTGCGGCCTTAAAACTTTTTGAGGCCAAGACATTGGCACAAATTCTATATGGGGCACAAACAGGAATCCTTGCAAAAAAGACTTGCTAGAACCTATACAAACCAAATTCATGTGAGCCATCTTAGCTGCACCCAAAGGAACTCCAAAGAATTGAGAACTGAGTCAGGCATGCTTCAAATTCAGGTAAGGGCCTGGAAGATGATGATCATTCATTGGCTAAAAATGTATTTCTTCTCAGAGGGACTGACCCCCCCTAGTACTGACTGATAACTACTCCTCCCCCTGGAAACAGGCAATAAACCACAAGCTGGGCTCTTATGGGCTCTCACCAGTATTCTTAATGTCCCTAGGCTTTGACCAAGCAAAGCAAGTAGTAATCAATAGAATGAAGGACATGGAGTTCCAAGAAGAAGGTTGGTTTGCTACAGCAGGGACAGAATTAAACAGGGAGTGTGGGAATCAGCAAGATATCTAAATGATCTGATCTTCCCAAAACAAAGAATAGCATTCTTCAGAGCCAGATTTAATATTCTCCCATCAGCACTCCTTCAGGGCAGGTATAAGAAAACACCAATAGCAGAACGGATATGTAAAGGAGAAGTTGAAGATATCTCACATGTTTTATTGTACTGTGAGTTATACAAGGTTTATAGGTGATTGTATATTCTCCCCTTACTAGAGAGATTGCCAGGGAGGGCAGACAATTTTTTTTTGAAAAAACTTTATTAACTTTTATTACATTAAAAACCAAAACAAACTGTCAAACACACAACACAAACCATTAAAACATTTTAAAAAGTATTTCATTAACGACTACCTGTGGTGGTATTTACATAGCAATCCTATATATGTTCTATCAAATATTAACTTATACTCGAATATGTTTTATTCTATCTAAACCTCTATTTAATAATTACTTGTCTTTGTTCTATCTTGTTGAAAAGTTTGAACTTTAACTAATCAGTCCTATGACTGATTAATAGTTCTGGATCGTAAAACCTTGTCTATGCCTAAAGTTATTCAAATGAATACTGAGCCCAAGTAGTTTCAAAAAAAAGATATTTATTTGTAACAAGCAGAACAGTTAATAAATATTTATAAAGAATATTTACAGAGTCTTCTTTCTCCTTCTTTCAGGTTATTCTTTATCCTTATAACTACCTATGTAGTTAGAGTTTTCCTTTGTTCCTTTCAGCTTTCAGTTATAGAGTCAATAGTCTTTAGCCTAGGAACACTTTATCTTCCTTCCAGCTTTTCTTCCAGAAACTGAGGTAGATGTTTAAAAGAAATGTTCGCCTATGCTGAACATTCTCTTTCAAGGAATATTTCAGAATAACTCTCCAAGAAACCTGTAAACCTCTGGGAGAGATGTAAATCTCTTTCTCTCCTTTCCCTCTCTATAGAATTACAAACCTCACATAGAAACACTCTGCTGTGGGTTGTAGACCTCCTTTGTAGATCTCATGTGTAGACCTCGAGAGGTTACCTCGAGAGTAGACCTAGAGAGGTAAATGGCAGTTGGGCAGCCCCTTATATACTGCAGGGGTGTGGCTTGCAATGCCAGGGCAGGGTACATGATGTCACCCTGTCATTGGTGGATTTGATCTCCCTATCAAATCCCTATAAGTTGTAAACTGCATAGTAACACCAGAAAGTTCTAATTTCTGACATATCTCCTATCTAACCAGTTGTACCATCGTTCCCACCCCATGTAAAATATTTTTTTTTTAATTTAAATTTTATTTAATCATTACACACAACCAAGCAAAGACATAAACAAAACATAACCAAACAAAAAACATACATTAAAATCAAACCAAGTACTGCTGAGCTCGTATCACTCATTGTCCATCATTTGTTAAGTCCAATTCAAAGAGTCTATTGAGTCTTTTTCTTATCTAACCATCTGTAGAAATTGTTCCATATTTTATAATAATCCGTTTCTTCCTTATTTTTAATTTCCATTGTCAATTTGTCCATCTCTGCGCACTCAATAATTTTCTTTGTTAATTCTGCTTCCGTTGGAGTTTCAGTGTTTTTCCAGTTTTGTGCAAAAACCATCCTCGCTGCTGTAATAATATGAATCATTAGGTAAAAAGTTTCCTTCGGATAAGTCTTATTAGTAATTCCAAGTAAGAAGAATTCTGGTTTAAAATTTATCTCTACATCACAAATTTCTCTTAACCATTTATGTATTTCTTTTCAATATTCCTGGGCCTTTCTGCAACTCCACCATATGTGATAGTATGTACCTCTTTCCTTATTACATTTCCAACAGATAGGAGAAAATTTATTGTTTATTTTAGTTAATCTTGTTGGTGTTATATGCCATCTGTAGAATAGTTTGTACAGGTTTTCTTTATATGGAATTGCAAAAGTTATTTTTTTATTTCTAGTCCAGATAATTTGCCAATCATCCAAATTTATGTTATAACCAAAATCTCTCATCCAGCGAATCATTGTTTCTTTTACAGTTTCTTCTTCTAGTTTAGTTTGTAGTAGTACTCGATATGTTTTTTTAATCATTTTTTCATCTGGTCCTAGCAAAATTTCATCTAATTCCATCCTAGTTTTGCTGATGCCCAATTCCTTTTTGTCTTTTTGCATGTTTGGATTGGAGTTGCAGATAGGCCCACCATTCTAGTTCTATTCCCTGTTCACTCAACCGCTGTCTAGTTTGTAAATCTCCTTTTTCATCTAATAGTTCTTCATAAGTAATAATTTTATCATATCGTAGTAGATGTGGGTGCATCAAGGCTTCTAGTGTTGATATCCAAATTGGTGTTTGGATGTACATTTGTTTCTTGATTTTAAACCAGGTGCGTAAAAGTTTCTGTCTAACTTTGTGTTTTAGGACGTAGCTATATCCCTTTAAGCTATCCTGTCCAAGAAAAAAGTGCCATCCTGTCTGAAGGTTGTATCCTTCTAATGTTAATATTCTTGTATTTGTATGATTAATCCAATCTTTTAGCCAGGTCATAATTGCAGCACTATGATACAACTCCCAATCAGGTAAAACGAACCCCACTCTCTCAGTGGCATCTTGTAATAGTTTTAATTTTATCCTCGGTCTTTTCTTTTGCCAAATAAAATTTGATATTAATCTATTCAGTTCATCAAAAAAGGATTTTTTTAATTTTATGGGAGCATTTTGAAAGAGAAATAAGATTTTTGGTAAAATATTCATTTTGATCGTGGCTATCCTGCCCATAAAAGATAACTTTAAATTATTCCATCTTGTTAGATCTTCCCTTATTTGCTTAATAAGAGGATCATAATTATCTTTCTTCAGCGTGCTATGTCTAGGGGATATAATAATTCCTAAGTATTTTATTTTTTCGACAATTTCAATGCCCATAGTTGACACCAGTAGTTCTTTCTGTTTATTTGTCATATTCTTGGTGATCATTTTTGTTTTCTTTTTATTTACTTTTAGTCCTGCTACAAAGCCAAATTCATCCAATTTTTCTAATAGTTTGGGTCCTGAAGATTGGGGTTCTTCTAGGATAAAAAGAAGATCGTCTGTGAATGCTTGTAATTTGAATTCTTCCCTTTTTATTTTTAATCATTTTATGTCACTTTCTTTTTTAATTGTCCTAATTAAAGCCTCTAATGTCATAATGAACAACAGTGGTGACAATGGACAGCCTTGTCTAGTTCCTTTTTGTATTTGAAATTTTCCTGTAAGTCCCCCATTAATTAGTATTGTAGCATTTTGTTTTTGGTAGATATTTGATTACATTTACAAATTTGGGTCCTAGATTCAAATATTTACTTTGCTGTAGAATAAAGTCCCATTTCACATTATCGAATGCCTTTTGGGCATCTAAAAATAGTAATGCAACTTGTTCTGCACTCCGATCTTCATAATATTCTAGTATGTCCAGTGTTACTCTGATATTATTTCTAAGATGTCTCTGTGGGAGAAAGCCATTTTGGTCAGGGGATATAAGTTTGTTAAGTATTTTTTTTAATCTTTCGGCCAGGGTAGTGATAAAAATTTTGTAGTCTACATTAAGAAGAGAGATTGGTCGGTAGTTCCCTGGTTCTGTTAGATCGGTGCCTGATTTGGGAATAATGGATATTTTTGCTTCTTGCCATGATTGGGGGCAATTCGCTTTATCTAGAACTTCATTAAAAATTTTAACCATTTCTTTTCCTAAAATTTCCTGTTGTGATTTATAAATCTCTGCCGGTAGGCCATCTGGACCTGGGACTTTATCTATTTTTTGCTTATTGTTGGCCTCATAAACTTCTTGGAGGGTTATAAAATGGTTTAGAGATTTTTATCTTCCTCTGAAATTTCTATGAAGTCCGATTTTTAGATAATTTAAAATTTGATCTTCTGTTACATGATTTGTCTCTTTATATAAATCATTATAGTATTTTTGAATAATCTGCTTTTTATCCTCTTCTTTATAGCATATGTCCCTTGTTCGTTTCTTAGTTTAGTAACCCATCTCTTTTCGTTCTGTTTCTTAAGTTTAGAGGCTAACCAGCGCCCTGGTTTGTTTGCATTTTCAAATTGATATTGCTTTGTCTTCTTTAATTTCTGAGCTAATTCTTCCTTATCAATTAGGTTTATTTTATGTTTGATTATATCCAATTGCAATTTAACTTGTTTGTCCTGTGGGACAACTTGCAATCTCTCATGCCATTCATTGTATTCCTGTTGTAATTTTATTCTCTTTTGTCTTTTTTCCCTGTTTTTCCTGGCCATGTATTTAATGGACACTCCTCTCATTACTGCTTTAGCAGTGTCCCAATTATTTTGAAGAGAGGTGTCTTGGGGATTGTTTTCTTGGAAGAAAAATTCTAATTCTTTTGTCAATGTTTTATTAAAAATTTCATCTTTTAGGATCGACCTCTGGAGCGTCCAATTATTTGGTTGTTGTTGCTGTCCTTCCCATCTAAGCCTAATCATATTGTGATCTGCCAGTGTGTTTGGTTCCATTGTTATATCTAAGATTCCTGAGTTTAATTTTTTAGTCATCCACATCATGTCAAGTCTTGACCAAGACATGTGACGATTGGAGTAATAGGTAAACTGTTTTTTCCTATATTCTCTCCTCCAGACATCACTAATATTAAATTCTTTGGTGAGGTCGAAAAATATTTTTGGTAGTTTTTTTTTCTTTTCCAAATTAGTATTATTTCCCTTGTAATCTAATGATTTATTTACGACCGCATTGAAATCTCCTATAATAAATAATTGTTGATGTTGTAATTCTTTGAGTTTATTATATAATTTTTGGAAGAAAGATTCTTGGGGGCCATTTGGTGCATAAATTACCACTAATAAACATTTGGTCTGTCTCAATTCAACTTCTACCATAAGTATCCTACCATCTTTATCTGAGTATATTAGTGAGGCAGGGATCTTGTCTTTTATATAAAGTACTACTCCTCTTTTTTTCTTTTGGTCTAAGGCCACAAACATATTCCCTAATTTTTTATTCTCTAATAGATGTTTCTGTTTTTGGGTAATGTGAACTTCTTGTAGTGCTATAATGTCAGCTTTTTGAATTTGTAAGTATTTGAAAAGTTTTTTCCTTTTTACCGGGGAATTTAATCCATTTATATTCCAAGATATAAAGTCACACAAATTTATATTTTTATTGGATCCTATATTTAGCACTTCTCGTAACTCTGATGTCTCTAGGTTCTTCTGCAAGTTCCGATTTCCCGTTATTGTCATCTTTATTGTCCATTATATTTACCTTTTTATGTGTCTCTGGTCTTTTCCTTTCGTCTCCCCTAGCTTCCACCCGGTCTTCATCTTCCCCTCTCTATTTAATTGTTGATCGAAAAACATCTCTGCCTTCTCTATAGTCTCTAATTTATATTTCTTATCGTACCAGGTGACCATTATACCTTCAGGGACTAGCCATCTAAAGTTAATGTTTTGTTTTATAAGTCTGGCTGTTAAAAATTGGTAAGGTCTTCTCAGATCTCTTATTCTTTTAGGGGTTTGTTTAAGTATTATTATTGTTTTATCGGCATATTGCAAGGTGTTATCCCTGGATCTATGTAAAATTTCGTCTCTGAGAGATTTCTTAACAAACTTAACATGTACCTCTCTTGGCAAATTAAATCTCCTTGCATAATTGGTCTGAACTCTGTACAGTTCATCAATTTCCTTCATTAGATCCTCTTTTTCTATCTCCAATATGTCGGCTAGTATACCTGTGATGACCTCCCATAGGTTTTCTCCCCTTTCTTCTTTTACATTTTGGAGTCTCAAATAGTGGGCAGCTTTTTCTGATTCAAGATGGATAATTGCAGTTTCTAATTCTTTGTTCTCTCTTTCTAACTTTTCTGTTAATTCATCTACTCTTTTTTCCTCCTTGAGCACCTTTGTTTCAATTTCTAATATTTTTTCCTGGTTTTTCCTCATCTCCTGTTGAAATATTTCAAATTTTTCATTTTGCATTTTGTCTTTCAAATCTGTTTTAACCGACCCTATTTCATTTTTCATCTCCTCATGATTTTTAACCATCATTTCTTGCATGTTTAGCAATAGACCTTGTAGGTCCTTAGAAGAGTTTGAGCGTTCTTTTGGAAGCATTTCGTCAATTGCCCTTTGTGCAGAGGGACTCTGCACCATTGTAGTGGTTGATAATTGGGTAGGCATTTTCCTGGCTGTGCCAGTCTTGGAAACATTGGTAGTGCTCGTCATTTCCCAAAATTTACTTAAAGTTTTCCCACAATGACAGTTGAAGTTTACTTTCTCCCCTTATTTCCTTTCACTCAAATCAACTCTGTATCCCAATCTCCTCCCCCCTTTCTAAGAGCTATAATTAAACTATCCTTTGTGTGAACAAAATTGTCTCAGTATATATAATATAATTATACTTATTCAATACTTATCTACTATACCTCCAAGTAATTCCAACAGTTTCATTAGATCAGTAATTAAGAAATACTAGTAATTAATTCTAAATACTCTAATTTCATTAGGTCATAAACAGTAGAGGATAATTTGTTTCTAAGTCAACTATTCTAATAATTCACTTATCAGTTATATAGTTCAATAGTTTTAAGTAAGTAGATATTTAAATATTAGAAAAATGCTAGCAAAAGTTTCTAAGTATACAATGACAATTAGGAAAAAAGAAAAAAAGCAAAAGGGGGGAGTATGAAGAGACAGGATTACAAGTATAAAGAAGGAGAAAAGGGAGAGGGAAGAAAAAGAAAGGGAAAAGGAAAAATCAGAGAAAGTAGGGGTCTGATAGTTACCAAGTTAAAGCTTAAAGCTTAAAAAGAGAAAGTATCACAAAAAGTCTAATGTATCACTTTTCAGTTCCGCTCCTTCTTGTTACAACGCGACTCATGAAGTTTCTTTTTTGTCTTCCTTCTGTTTCCTCCTCTCTCGTTAATTACTATCTTCCGGATGTTCTTTCCTGTGAAAAGTTCTGTATGACTCAACGATCTTTCTTATTTAGATCAAAACAAGTCGGTAAAGTCCAAATCTATTTAGTTGTTTTTGTTAAGTTGTCTCTTTTTCAGTCCTATCTCCCCGATCTTTCGTGGTTGACAAATTAATTTGTAAAAGGTCCACAGCGTCCATTTTCAGTCAACTCCGCTGCTATCTTTCAATTATACAAAAGGGAAATCAGATCTTTGTTACTTGTTTCAATTCAATTAGAGTCCAACCCGAAGTTGTATATATATTTTAGCAGTATATGTCTGTTTGTATATTCTTCTTCTTCTCCTTCTAACAGTTTAAACTTTCATTCCTATTCCATTCTTCCGCTCGCCATGGGTCTCGCTGCTTAACCACCCTTTTAAATTGGAGCTATTTATCGTCTCTTCAAATATTTCCAAAATTATCTATTGGCATCTGAGTTATCTTTATTTATTTCTTTGCTTACTGGATGTTATTTAGTCTTGCAAAGCTGTACCTTAGGTTCCGCTTGGTCACCGCTAGTGTGATCAGCTGTCAGCACTTGAGGGTGGCCATTACTAGCCTCCCGATCTTCCGCCCATTCGTTCGTTCTGGTTTACCCCGATTTCACTGCAGACCGCCGTCTGAAGCTTCTCTCCAGGGACCCCTCTCCTTCAGGAGCTCTCCAAGCCCCCTTTGGGCTCCGTAAAGCCCCCGCGAGCGATAAGTGAAGGTTCGTGTTCCACAGAGTCGTCTGCCCGCACGTCCCTTCTCTCTGACAGCCAACCGGAAGTTCCCCCCATGTAAAATATTGAATCTTCTTTATCCTTCAGACTTAGTGATAACTTATCCATTTCAGCACAACTCATAATTTTTTGTATAACCGTTTGATCCCTTGGAATATCGGGCTGTTTCCAGCATTGCACAAATGTAATTCTTGCAGCAGTTAATATATGTATTAATAAGTATTTTATACTCTTTGCATATTTTTTTCTAAGAATTCCCAACAGGAAAAGCTCTAGTTCTGGGTCTACTTTTTTGCCAATAATTTCTTGCAACCAAATTTGAATTTTACGCCAATATTTCCGAGCCTCTGAGAAGGTCCACCACATGTGATTGTATGTTCCCTCTTTCTTTTTACATTTCCAACACATGGGACACATTTTCGTATATATTTTTGCTAGTCTTGAAGGGGAAAGATGCCACCTATAAAACATTTTATATGTATTCTCTTTATATGTTGCCGATTTTGTTATTTTATGATTTCTACTCCATATGGTTTCCCAGTCTGCTAAATTCATATTATGCCCTATGTTTTGGCCCCATGCAATCATGCACCCTTTTACGATTTCTTCCTCCAATTCTACTTATAATAGGTATTTGTAAATTTTAGTAATTTTTTTTTATCTGAACTTAATAAAATTTTATCCAAATATTGAGGTTTTAATTGTATTCCAAATTCCTTTATATCTTTTTTGTATCACAATTGTATTTGAAGGTAAGCCCACCAATCCACCTGTAGCCCTTGCTCCTGTAGCTCATGTATTGTTTTCAAATTCCTGGATAAGTCTAATAAATCCCTATATTTTAACATTTTACTCAAATCTAAATTATTTGGATGGATCATTGCTTCCATCGTGGATAGCCAAATTGGAATTTTCATATAATGTTTCTTTTTAACCTTAATCCAATTGTACATCAGCAAATCTCTAATTAGGTGTCTATGGAAGTATTTTTGTTTAATATTTCCTATATCCCATAAAAAAGCATGCCATCCTCTTTGAAGATCATGACACTCAATAGCTAATATTCTTTTATTTTTTAGGTTAATCTAATCTTTCAGCCAGACTAAATTTGCTGCACTATAGTATAATTCCCATTTTGGCAATCCGAGTCCTCCTCTGCTCTTCATATCCTGTAAAGATTTCAATTTTATCCTAGATTTTTTACCCTGCCAAATAAAATTTAATATTATTTTATTCAAAGTATCAAAAAAAGGATTTTTCTAATTTCACTGGGATGGTTTGAAATAAGTATAAAAACTTTGGTAGAATGGACATTTTTATGGCTGCTATTCGGCCAATTAACAATAATTTCAAATTCTTCCATATTTCTAAGTCTTTTTTTGTTTGCACTAGTAACGTATTGTAGTTATTCTCTTTTATCGCCTTACAATGGGCTGTCAGCCATATTCCTAAATATTTAATTTTCTTTATTGATTGAAGTCCACAAATCTTTTCTAATTCTATTACTTGCTGTTCTCTTAAATTTTTAACTAAAATTTTAGTTTTTTGCCTATTAATTTTTTAATCCTGCTACCATTCCATAACTTTCTAGTTCCTTAATGAGTATTGGTCCACTTTCCATTGGCTCCTCTACAACAAAAGCCGTGTCATCTGCAAATACTTGAAGTTTATACACTTCATTCCTAACTTTTAATCCTTTTATTCCTACACTTTGTCTGACATTTTCTAATAACACCTCCAATGCTAATATGAAGAGCAGAGGGGATAATGGACAACCCTGCCTTACTCCTTTTTCTATCCTTAATGTTTGGGTAATCTCTCCATTAATTGTAATATTTGCCTTCTGTATCGAGTAAATTGCATTAATAATGTTTTCAAATTTAGTGCCGAAATTAATATCATAAATTTGTGGTATCATAAATTGCCAATTAAGATTATCAAAGGCCTTTTGGGCATCCAGGAAGACAAAGGCTACTTGTTTTTCCGGGTGGGCTTCATAATACTCCAAACTATCCATTATAATTCTAAGTTATTTCTGATATGTCTATTGGGAAGAAATCCATTTTGGTCAGGGTGTATGCACTCATTCATTATTTTCTTTAATCTACTAGCAATAATTGTGGTGAAAATTTTGTAATCAACATTTAACAGTGAAATTGGTCTGTAATTTTGTATCTTTCTTAGATCTGAATCCCCCTTCGGGATTAGCAAAATCAATGATTCTCTCCATGTGTTGGGCATATTAGAAGCTAATAATACATCATTATATACATCTACCATTATTGGTCCCAATTGTTCCTCAAATATCCTATAAAATTCTATTGGAAAACCATCAGGACCAGGGGTTTTATTACTTTTCTGATTTGTAAGTGCTTGTTTTAGTTCTATCATAGTTCTATCTTTTGTCAAATATTCTTTCATATCTTCACTAATTTCCATCCCTCTTTTCCCTTTTAAATATTCCCTTATCAGATCTTCTTCCACCATCTCTTTCTTGTATAAGTTTTTAAAATAATTATATACAAATTCTTTCTTCCTTTCTATTGTGTGTTGATAATTTCCATTCTCATCCTGTAATTGACAAATAAATCTTTTCTCCTTTTCTTTTTTAAGTCTGTAGGAAAGCCATCTGCATGGTTTATTTGCTTGTTCGAAATATATTTGTTTAGTTGTCTTCATGTTTCTAATTAATTCTTCCTGCTCTGCCAAATTAATTTTGTGCTTATATAAAATCAATTGTTCCTGTATTTTAGAGTTTTGTGGAAAATCTTGTAGTTCATCTTCTAATTCTTTAATTTTTTGGTATAATTTATTCTGTTGAACCTGTTTTTCTTTATTTTTTGGACTGAATAGGATATTATAATTCCTCTTATAACAGCTTTCATAGCATCCCATAGGTTTTGGATGGATGTATCTGCCTTGTTATTTTCTTTAAAATAAAAAACTAATTCTTCCTTATTTTTTCTCGTAAATTCATTGTTTTTTAACAATTGGGTGTCCAATGTCCATCTTCTCCTCGGTTTTTTCCTCCCTTTCCAGATTATTTTAAGAGGGTTGTGATCTGCCCAGATGTTCGTTAATATTTCTACCTCCTTCACTTCCTCTACTAAATTTCCAGATACCCACACCATATCAATGCGTAACCATAATTGATGGGGATTTGAATAGAAAGTATACTGACTCTTATCGGGATTCAATTTCCTCCATATGTCTTTCAGATTTAGTTCATTAATCATTTCTCCACAAATCTTTGGTAGTTCTCTCCTCTTTTTTTTCTTTTCCCTTCTTATCCCCCCTTTTTTAGTCTTTTTGGTAGTCTGCGATTGCATTAAAATCCCCTATGATACAATTGTTTTCTCTTTCTAATTCAATAATTTTAGTAATCAAAAATTTATAAAATTCTTTTTGATTCACATTTGGAGCATAAATAACCACCAATAAAATATTTTTAGAATTTATCTGCATATCAATTGCCAAAAATCTTCCCTTAGGATCCGCAAATGCTAATACTGCTTTTATCTCTTCTTTAATACAAACTGCTATTCCATTTTTTTTATCCTCTGCTGAAGCCATAAATACTGTCCCTAATTTCTTACATTCTAAACATTTTTCTTCTGCTTTTAACATATGGGTTTGTTGTAAACAAACAATATCAACTTTTTGTTTAATTAACCTCGCAAAAATCCTTTGTCTTTTAATTTTTGAGTTTAAGCCATTTATATTTATAGATAAAAGTTTCACTTCTAATTCCATATTTCTAATTTTATTTATTGCTATTGATTTCTAGTCGTTCTTTTCCCACAATATATTATTTTAAATTATGAGTTTAATTTAATTTAATTCAACCGTCAGTATCTCTCTTAATCCCTTTGTTTTGTTTTGTTCTTCTTTTCCTCACTGGTTAGTTCTTGCTTGTTGCCTTGTTATTACTCCTTCTTTCTCCTTCTGTTGTTGTTGTTTGTTTTCTGAATTATCTGAAGTCTTCTGTCCCTTTTTAAAATGCGCTTGGTCCTCCTGGGAGTCCGGATCCGATTCCTCTTTACTGGTTTGTTCGTCCGAACTTGTCAATCTTCCATAAAAGTCTTGTGCTTTCTTCAGCGAATCCACTTTAAATTTCCTTTCTCCCCATGTGACTAACATTCCTTCTGGAAACAACCATTTAAATGTGACACCTTTTTGATTCAGAAGAGTTGCTAGCTGTTTGTAATCTTTTCTTGCTTCTCTGACCCTTCTAGGAACTTGCTTCAAGACTATGATTTCCTTATCTTTGTATTTAATTGTTTCATCTCTTGTTAATTTATAAATAATGTCCCATACCTTGCATCTTACAAAATGGACATGCACCTCTCTAGGACATTTATGTCTTCTTGCATAACTGGTGCTCACTCTATAAACATCATCCAATTCTTTCAGGATCTCTTCTTTATCTCTCTGTAAGACTTCTGCCAAAATTTCTGCCATCACTTGGTCTATGTCCTCTTCTCTTGTCTCTGCTATATTTTGAAATCTAAGATATAGCACTGCCTTATCCATCTTTAGATATACCAAGGAATCATCCATTTCCTTATTCACCATTCTTAGATGTTCATCTACTCTCTCCAGGTTCTTTTCTGTTTGTTCTATCTGTTTCTCTATTTCTCTTATTGTCCTTTCATTTTTCTCTAGTGCTTGTTGCATCTTACCAATTTTTCCATCTAATTTTGAGATATCCTCTTTCATTTCTTGTTTAAGTTTCTCCATTTCTTCTTTTAGTTTATATCTGCCCTGGTTTCTGTATGATTTTTAAACATTGTCTC
Source organism: Naja naja (assembly GCA_009733165.1). Lineage (NCBI taxonomy): Eukaryota > Metazoa > Chordata > Lepidosauria > Squamata > Elapidae > Naja > Naja naja. The sequence continues at coordinate 68,133,801 of CM019155.1, forward strand.
TTGTAAATTAGACATAAATTCCTGTAATGAGAGTAAAACTGAGTAAATATTAGCATTGGTTATGACAGGTTGTTTCTCCGTTATCAATGTTTCTTCGATTGTTTTTTGTGATGTCAATGTGGGTGAAGCCATTGCAGCTGTCTTTGTCATCCTCTTTCCTATCTTCAGCGTTGTAATAGACAAAGAGGTCATTTCTTCTAGAATTTGTTTTTGTTTTTGTAATAAATCCAATATGTTGTCCCAAATTAGCATTCAGCTCTTCTATACCAAATTATGTTACACCCTACTCTATAAACTAATTTATCTAACCTTTCAATTCTCTATGCAGTCTATTTATTAACTTCTTAACTTCTCTAATATAATTCCCCTTTAAAATTAAAGCTGCCACTATTATCCAATATAATCTCTATTTAAATCAACCTTTAAATTAATTATATTATTATATTTCTTAAATTTTATACAATATTTATCAGTCTTAATACAATAATAAATAATACCAATTTAAATAAATACTTAATACTTAATACCAATCTAAATAAATATTTCTATATCTATGAATACTATAAGGCAATATAATCTTATATCCTATAGTTGTATCTATGAATACTATAAGGTGATATAATTTATATCCTAGAGTTATATAGATCTTCAGTACATATATATAAACAGTTTTATAAACAACGATAAGTTGAACCACAGAAATTCAATTAAAATTAATTATGTAACTCAAATAATATTATATAATTATTATTTGATATTATAATTAATATTATATAATTATTATTTGAGTTACATAATTAATTTTAATTGAATTTCTGTGGTTCGACTTATTGTTATTTGAAGAAGAAAGGAACTTTAACAGAGAGTGATCTGGATTATTATATAATTAATCCAGATCGCTCTCTGTTTAAGTTCCTTTCTTCTTCAATTTCTTTTTTTTCCCCCAAGAAAAATCAACAATGTAAAGCTGCAAGAAATTCTTCAGTTGATTATATCGGTCTCTATTTCTCCTGCTTTCAAAGCAGCCAGGAGTTGCTGAGTCATGTCTATAGATCTTACAGTCTCAGTATACTTAGCAAGTTTTACCTCTTTTATCCTCCTATTTTCACAAAGGTTCATTTACCTGAAGACACCTACCAGGCTTCCTTCCAACCACTAGTTATTTCTTATCTATAGACTTTTAACTCACTCATATAGATTCTTTGTAACTTCGTAACTTGTCAAATTTTAGTCCGCTTCGGTCTCAGTTCCTTTCCCTGTCTCCGCAATGTCCAGGTCTTTCTTCCTTTCTTTCCAGCCAAAGACAGTCACAAATCAAAGCAAGACAAAGCAAAATCCCTCCCTCCGTGTGACCAAATATTAATTTTTCCCCAATTGATGTTCAAGCAGCAAGTTCTCTCAATCCAAGCCTCCTTCTCACCTCCACTGCAATAATTTATCTTTGGCTCCTTCAAAGAGCCCTTGCACTCTCCCTCTTTTTTGCAACTTTATTCAGGCTCCTCTCGGCTCCTTGCTATTTCCGATCTCTCTTTCTGTTCTTTCTGTTCTTCCCCAGTTGGTAGCATGAAGTACTAATTTTGTGTTAATAGAACATTTCCCTCCATATAAACCAATTTTAAATATGATTTTTACCCAAGTGATAATAAGAGTTCAATGGAACTCTGTGAAGAATTAGAATTTGCCATCATGAAAAGGAAGAATTATTGTTTAGAAGAATTAGCATAAAGGTTATATCTTTGCAGTTATCATTGGAATGAGTAAGATTGTCATCCTAGATCTCATTGCCTGATAGTTGTTACTTTTGCTTTTTCATGTACTTGTGTCTTTGCTATACAATTTATTTGTTTGTTTCCAGGTGGCTGATTCACCAGTAACATTTTGTATATTTTTCTATTTTTGATCATGTGCAATCCTCTTAAAAGGTTGCTTTGAGGAAGCCTGGAAACATTTAAGAACCCATCCCATTCTGTTTTTATTAAACAGTTATTTCATCCCCCACCTTATTTTTTCTATTTAAATTATTGATCTGGGATCAATCACTAAAATAGTTAATAGTAGTAGGGATAAAAGAGAGTGATATAGTAGAGAGGCAAGAGAAATGCAAAATACTGAAGCACTCTTGAAAATATGTTATTGTGTGCCTAGAATGAAAAATCTGTATCTGATCATTTTAAATACCCGATCATACATGGATAGAGGTTCATCCATGTGTGAGGCCTGGGGCAACTGCCTACAATTCCAGTCCCTTTTTTAATTATCTGCTTAATCAGGATGAGGAGATATCCATTTTGCAATAGAAGTGGAGGCTTATGTTACATATTTGGAGGTTATATTTCTCACAATTGCAATCTTTGGATGAGTCTAACATGGCCATGTGTAGAACTCTTGCAATGTTATAACATTATTTTACATATCATCAAATGTTTGGAAATAGAGGATAAATAAAGTATAAATAAATAAAGATAAATAAAGCACTATAAAGTGGTATAAATGCTATTGCTATTTTCCATTTCTATTTTCCATTTATTACTAACTGATTAACCAGAATCCATACTTTTTTTAAAAAAATTGTAGGCTGTAGTTTGCCATCTGGATCTTCCACATCTGCATTCAGAGTATTTAGACTACTATATCAATCAGTTGCAACAAACACTTACCACTCTTCACTGCCATCTTATCTTTATAATTATTGAATTTATATGGTGTAACACCAAATTAATCTCTCCCAGACCTGAAAATCTGAAAAGCAGCAGAAATAAAATAACAAAGGTATGTGCCCTGCATAACAGGATGAAGAAGGGAGGTTTATATTGGACTGGATTTGTATCTGGTCACAACATATGCAAACCCAGCTTGAGAGACTGCAATATTTTCTTCTGCCTACAATATTCAACTTTTTACGAAGTCTTGCAGGAAAATGTGAGAAGCAAGGAAGTTTGAACTCACAGCCTGCAGCATAGCAAACTAGCATTTTATTTCTGAAGCCCATAATGTGATAATTAGCTAACAGCACCTTAGTGATGGCATTTTCTAAAGTTGTAGAAGCCTCTTCACAATGGTGCCTACCTAAGGAGCTCTGTCAGCTGGAGCACAAATATTGAAATAGATTTTTAAATATTTTCTCCAATAAGTGCATTAAATTTTTATATGGGATGAAATGGGACAGAACTTCTTTCCTTTTCATTGCACAATGATTTATTACTCAAAAAAGACTGCAGAACTAATTAGCAGAGTAATTAATTAATATAAATTTGTATATTTGCATTTGCAATTAGTGCAGCCAACTGATTAGTCTGAAAATGGAAAGTTTGACTCATTAGATGCTAGTATCTGCTGGACCGGATAGCAGTTGCCAGATGAGGCGAAGAAGATAGAATAAGCATGACTGTAAGTATGCATGTGCATGTACATGTGTGTGTGTGTGTGTGTGTGTGTGCACTCATTGTGTCTTTTGTTAGAAAAATGGATGATTAAAATACTTGTTTGTAGACCTTTGAGTTTGGCATAAAATTAGTGTTTCTTCCAGTGAGTCCACTTTGTTTTCTGTGCTCTTTTACTTGCAATGAAATTTTAAGATATGAATGTTTGTACATTGCCTGAATTTATATCCTTCCCTTCAACACAATGGTGTTCAAGACAATTTAATAACAAAGGCAATAAAATATAATGTAAATCTAATATTAAAAAATAAAATAACTTGAAAGCTCCCACAAATTGAATTGTGGTATAAAAAAAGAATGCTCTGTACAAAAGTGATACGTTGTATTTTACACAGCCTTTAAAAAAAAATGTTAATAAACATATTTTCTTCTCTTTTCCTCTGTCTGCTTCTCATCTGCATAGTTTCAAAGAAAAAAAGACATGGTATCCTTTATTTTGTCCATTTCCAAAAATAAGATCAATATCAAGTAAATTCTTACTGACATCACTCATAAACTGTCAAAAATATTATTTCCATTTAATTATTGTCAACACATTATCAAAAAAAGGTTGAGAACATATCTTGATTTGCCATCTAACAAAAATGTAATTTTAATCATATCTTCTTGCAATCAGAGACAAAGGGTAGCTTATCTTTAATATGAATCCTGCAACAATGCAACTGCCAAAATTAAAAGCTCAGGGCAATGTAAAAATTATTCATAATTTATCTACAATAGGAGTTATACGAAGTTGGAAACTTGTGCAAGTTCAATGTCCACTTCTTAGTTTAAGAAATTGTAATTCATCATTACCCAATTTTGCATATTTGATATATTAAAAATTATAGTTAATTATAGTCACGTACATCTATAGAGCACTGAGTTATAGAAGGCTGGGTTATGTTTATAACCAGATAATGTGTTTTAAGCTATTAGCAAGAAAACAATAGAAACCTTTATAGTTGATAATTTGTTCGGAGAAAATATGCTAATTGCTGGTCCTGAATTGTTCATTCAAAACTAATGAATGTTTAGATTTTTTTCAAGCATGAGCTTCAAAATGATAAATGAAATTACAAGTATTGCTTAGTTAAGTTTTTTAATTGATTAAAATTCCTTTCATTAATGTATTTGTAAAAGTTTCTGTTTTATTCTTATAAATCTGTTCAAAATACACAAGTTAGGAGGTATACTCCTTTTTACCTAAATTGTTTCAGAAAGAAATACTGAATTGTTTCAGAAAGAAATATTGATTAATATGTTCAAGCAAGATACTCTCAGTAATTCTTACAGTTGTATTGGGAAATACCTGGACTTGAACTTGGGATTTCTTACACAAACAAAATTCTTTAAAAAGGGCTAGGACTTCAAGCAACCCTTGCAGCTATTATTCTGAACTATCCCTATCCCCCAACCTCCAGATACACTTGCAAACAAATCAGATGTTATACGACTGAGATGCATAATTTTGGGCTTCTAGTCCTTATTTTTTAAGTCAACCATTCTAATGCAGATATGGATAGAGAATCCTACTCTGGATATTTGCATATAGTTACTTTTATAATTTCAATATATTATTGAGCAAGAGCTTGTGACATGCATTTGTCACCATTAGAAAACATTTGACTTCTGCAACAGAATTTGCAAGTTCCATTTCCACTAAACTGCTCATTCCATCATCCAACTTTATCAACGTTAATCTAATTTCATATCAGATGTGTGTAAAAAGCACCCTCACCTTTTCAAAGTATGCCACAATTCAGAATTCATCACTTATATACTGTACTAGCATACAGTATCACAATGCAAGTTCAAAAGGATGGAAATGTGATATTACAATGTACACTGTTTCATTATAGATAGCTGGGCTATCTCTGGACAGGGAGTTTGATAGCCCAGGGTGGTCAAACTCCTTGCCTGCAGGCAGGATGAGTCACGTAGTGGCCATGCCCATGCCCAGTTTAGCAAAGGGGGGAAAACGTCCCAATATATCACATGACACTACTGTTATGATGTGAGTTTGACACTCCTGCTTTAGCTCAAAGATAATGATGGAGTTCATCAGCAGTAAATATTAAGCAAGGGTGATCACAGTTCTGCGTTGCATCACATACAGTACAAGTTCTAAAATAATGAAGGAGGGCTTCATTATAGTACAACCAACTCCAAATGCTAGCAACTGGCAATTTTGACATCATGGCATCATGAATGTCAGATGTGTGTCTTTCAAATCAAACTTATTGCATTATATTATTTGCTTTACTCACAGCTTTTCATCTTACACCTAGATAAAAGATTTATCAAAAAGTCAAGCCGATTAGACACCACAACCGCATTCATATAAAAGTTGGAAATGTCTTCCATGGTCTTGGAAGAGCCTTCTTTCATCAAAACTAGTTTAGAACACTGAAATAACAAAACAATCTTTAAAAAAAGAAATTAAAAATACTGTATTATAAAAAGTAAATGATTAGTTTCATCATTAGAGATGATGAAAGACTAAGTAAGTCTTGTTCGAAGTTTTTCTATTCAAAATCAGGAGGAAGGGGGGAGGAAATAAGATTTCATTTCATTTGGCCAAAGGTAAGTTATCTGTACAGATTCCTAAAAACTGCCTGAAAACAAATTGTTGCTTTGTGGAGCAACAAGATCCCATATTGCCCCTCACTCCATGCCTTTTCGGTTTTCGGTCCATTCTGTCCTTTCCCTAGGAATCGTACTTAAATCCACATGTCACTGCTTTTCTGATTTGTGCCTTCTAAATATTGTATTTTGTATTGTGTTTTTAGAAGTGAAATTGGCAACAATTTCACTTCATTGTTTGCTTCATTTTACCCCATGCACCAATATTTTAGCTTTATGATGAAAATGTATTAACCTGGTTAAATGTTGAATAAAAATTTAGACAGGTCTCCACTTCAGAATTTCTTTTTGGATATAATAAAATTATAATAAAACTAAAATCTCTTTCAATCTTATTTCCATTTTTGGTATACTAATATACAGAAAAGATATGCATTTATAATTCCCTGAAGCACCTGCAAGGTAGCTAAAAATTTGAGAAGACCCACCCTTGTTTTACATTCATTGTGATGCATGTAAGGCCTGCCTTACCCATGAACTTACCCAAGTGACTTAGGGCCAGTCATTTGCTGTCAGTCCAACTCACCTCACAGAGGTGCTGTTGTGGGGAAAATAGGAAGAAGTTGTGTTGTTTGCAGCCTTGAGCTATTTGTAAAAATAATAAAAGCTGGATTTAAATAAAAAATAAATAAAGTGTAAAAATGGAGATAGGATTCTATTGTGTAGTTATCTTGACTTTTTTTTTTGCCTCCTCTGTGGACACAGCTAGTACTGGCTGCTTCCTTTGGGAAAAAAGAGGAAAATCATATGGGAAGAAATTATTTTGTATATGATCAGACGATGCACCAAACATTAGTAGTTAGATTAGTACTTGGTAGTGTTGGGAGAAATCTCCTTTATTCCTTCCCCAGCTGGGATGCAGTCACTGGCGCTGAGAAGAAATAGATATCAAAGCAAGCTGCCAGAAAGTGGAATCCTTTAATTCAGGAGGACAAGAGTGACTCAGCTCAAGCATTCCTGGCTAGCTAGCAGATTGGGGAGGTAAGCCCATGCCTTTTTATACTTTGTTTTCCTTTGAAGTTCCTAAAGTTTGATGGGTTTTGAGGTGCCTCTAGCTGAAGTGTTTGGCTGGGTTTTTTGTTTTCATGGTTTAATGGGTTAATGCTGGTCCTAGGTTTTTTGTCTTTTCTATCCTAAGGGTTAATCCTGTCAGGGAGGCAGGAAGGCGGTATTCTAGTGTGCCTCAGTGTGCCTTTGTGAATTATTTTTAATTTAATCCTTTTTATCTTTATTGCTCTGTTAAGTGTTTTCTTGGTTAGGCTTTGTTACTTTGTTAATGGTTTTTTGGCATCACACCCAGACTTTCAATTAGCCCGAGTGGCTGTTCTGAGTTTTCTTTTCAGCTGGTGCTTTCGATTTGGGGTTTTGATTTGGGGAAGGGCTGCTTTTAGTTTTTTGACTCTGCCTTAGTGGTTCCTGGCACTGTTCTTTTGGGGTGTTTTTTTTAATTGTATTTTAGATTAAGTTTTATCAGTTTTAGATTTTATTGGGCTGGAGTTTAATTGAGTTTTAATGAATTCTAATTTTGTATTGTGTAATTTTATATTGTAAGCAGCCCTGAGTCCCTAGGGAGAGAGGGTGGCATATAAGTCCAATAAACTTAACTTAACTTGTGCTTGAGTTGCACAGTAACAGTAAATTGATATCTTCTAGAAGCCCTTTATCTTTTTCTATAAAAGGATATGAAAAAAATTAATGGAAAGAGAATATCTTTGCTGTACTTCCATTTTCATATGACATTTACTCTAAACAGCTTAAGAATGTTTCTTTGCCTTTTCAGTTGAATAAGTTGTGGGAAAAGGAAAATATTTGGTATTTCATCTCATAAATTACTTTTTTTAGAATAGCCTACTAATTCTGCAATTACTGTTTGAAGTTTAGTTGTGCCTCAAATACAGGATCTTTTTTTTCAAAAGAGTAGATAATGGGAGTATTAGAATAGAAATTTGGAAGATCTAAGTGATTTCAACTGAGCTCAAGGTTATCTATTCATATCATTGATGTTTCTATTATCTTTTAGGAACAGGTATATGCTAAAACTCACAAAAAGTTATGTTTTGATAACTGAACTCTACATCAAGCAATCTTATGTTTCAATATGTCAAAAGTACACAGAAGGTAAAACTGTTGTAAAATCTGGCCTGGAAAACGTCAGGCCAAATCATATTCACCAATCCTGAAACCAATTTAAGTTCCAAAAATAAGTAGCTGACAAAGATAATTTTCCTAGATTAACATTTTTCATTTTTCATGAGTTTTATATTTCAGGAAGGAATATACACCACTTTGGTTATGCATTGATCAAACTTTTATTGTGCCAGCTGTACTTCACAGACCTGAAAAAAGTGATTCAAGCAAAACAAAAGAATGTTAAAGCACAAATAAAATGATTTTAAATCTCAAAGAGGCAATTCCAAGTTTGATTCCTGTGATGCAGCTGGACTGTAATGGAAAACTAAATTCTTTATTCATATTAAGTAGATATGAAGGCTAAGACTTAAGATTGTAAATAATGTATTGACTCTGAAATTATACTGGCAAAGTATAACTCTTTTTATAAGTTGGGAAAATATGACAGCAAAATTGACATGCATTTACATGGAAGAGATAATTTCAGATGAGCTAAAAGATCATCCACTGCTTGATAAACAATGACAACTATAAGAAAATGGCAAACATATCATTGAAAACATGGACAATTTTTTAGTTAGAATAATTCAGAATATAACAGATTTTAATTCAAACATCAAATATAGCTTAATATATTAAACAATACACAAGAGAATACACAGTATTTTGAAAATATAGAAAACAGAATGTTCTTTTTTAAAAATAAACTTTATTAATTTTACAATTAAAATAGACAAACAACACGTACATAAATGTGAGAAAGGAAAAAGAAACAAAGAAAAAAGAGTAGAAAGAAAAGTCAAGAAACAATTAAAAACTATTTCATCCTTGACAGTTTGTGGGACCTTATTTTTATCCTTATTTTATGCCATATGTACAATTAATCTTTGATGCGAATATATAATCACTACTACAATTATAACATATCTTCTTTTACAGTTTATTACGTAATCTATCTTTGATCTATCCATTCATACCAGCAGTTCCAGCTATCATAATACATTGATGTTTCTTTATCTTTTTTTTTTTATAAAAGGTTTTATTTTTCCAAAAACACAAACATAACAAACAAACATACAACACATAGATCCATATCAATTTCAAGTATGTTGGTCGGTCAAAAATCACAGTGCCTTCCCTTCATTATTCATACTCAATATTTCAAAAAGGAAAAACTATAATCATTATTATTAATCCTTTATCATATTATAATCTCTATATTGTTTCAACAGTTCTATCTATCTTTATATTCCCAAAAATATATTACCAACCTTTTTGTCTAACCATTGATAGAACATATTCCATATCTTATAAAACTGCTTTTCTTCTTGATCCCTAATTTCAAATGTTAATCTACTCATTTCGGCACAATCCAAAATCTTCTTAATCACTTCCTCCTGCATAGGTGTCTTGTCATTTCTCCAGTTTTTAGCAAATACAATTCTAGTGGCTGTCAGTACATTAACAATCAAATATTTCAGTTCTTTGTTAAATGTCTCTGGTACAATTCCCAACAGGAATATCTCAGGTTTCAAGTCTATATGTTGTTGTGTCATTTTTTCCAACCACATGTGGATTTTAGTCCAGTATCTTTTAGCATCAATGCAAGTCCACCATATGTGGTAGTAGGAGCTAGGTATCTGATGACATTTCCAACACTTATCCGATTTATCCTTGAACATTCTTGCAATCCTTCTGGGGATAGGTGCCACCTGTAAAACATCTTATACAAATTTTCTTTATATGCAGTTGACATTGTCATTTTATAATTCTGATCCCACAGTGTTTGCCATCTCTCTAGATCTATCCCATAACCGAAATTTTTCCCCCAAGCAATCATTGTTTCCTTAACCTGCTCCTCTTCCATTCTAACTTCTAATAGATAACCATAAAGTTTTTTAATCATTTTTTCACTCGTGCCCATCAAGATTTTATCTAATTCAGTTGGTTTTTTATAAATCCCTTCAGTCCTAACATCCTCATCATATCTAGATTGTATTTGCAAATATGAAAACCAATTCATTTTTATACCTTGTTCTTGTAGTGTTTGCATCGATTTGAGTTCACCCTTTTCATTTAAAATCTCTCCATATCTAACTGTTTGTTCCTTCTTGTATATTATTGCATATGAAAAAGTTTCAATAGTAGATACTCATAATGGAATTTGTATATAATGTTGTTTTCTAGTTTTTCCCAATTTAAAACAAAGCTTCTCGAACATAGTGTCTTCTAAAATATCCTTGTTTTTTTGTTCCCTTATACCATAAGAAAGCATGCCATCCTAATAATAAATCATGACCCTCTAAAGTTAACAATCTATTATTTCTCAATGTTATCCATTCTTTCACCCACATCAGACTTGCAGCTTGATAATACAATTCCCAGTTTGGTAGTGCGAATCCCCTCTTGACCTTGCATCTTGTAATAGCTTAAATTTGATTCTTGGCTTTTGCCCTGCCATATAAATTTGGATGTGATTTTATTTAAATCTTCAAAGTATTCTTTCCCAAGTCTAATTGGGATTGTCTGAAATAAATATAAGATTCTGGGTAAAACATTCATCTTGACTGTCGATATTCTGCCAATAAGAGATAATTGCATATTTTCCCATCTTTCAAGATCTGTCGCTATCTGCTGTTTGAGTTTTATATAATTATCTTCTTTCAATGTACTGCATCTTGATGTTATATATATTCCCAAATATTTAACTTTATTTGCGATCTGAATCTCTAATAAATCTTCTAAATCTTTCTTGCGTTTTGCTAACATATTCTTTGTTAGGATCTTTGTTTTGTCTTTATTAATTTTTAAACCTGCCACCATTCCATATTCTTCTATTTGTTCTATCAACTTAGGTGCTGATTTAAGTGGATCCTCTAGTATGAATACCAAATCATCGGCAAACGCCGATGTTTCTTTATCTTTTAATGCCAAAGTTAATTTGTCCATTTCTGCACAATTTGATATTTTTTGAATAATCATTTCCTCTGATGGAACATGAGGTTGTTTCCAACATTGTGCAAAAGCCAATCTGGCCGCTGTCAAAATATGTACTACTGTAAACTTCACTTCTTTTGGGAATTGTTTATTAAAGATCCCTAATAGAAAGAATTCTGGTTTAAATTCGATCTGTTCTTTTGTCATTTCCTCCAACCATCTTCTAATTTTCTGCCAATATCTTTGAGCCTCTATACAAGACCACCACATATGGAAGAATGTTCCCTCTTTTTTTGCATTTCCAGCAATTTGGACTCATGTTGGGGTGCATCTTCACTAGTCTCGAGGGGGGGAAGGTGCCATCTATAAAACATTTTATAGGCATTTTCCTTGTACACTGCCGATTTTGTGATTTTATTATTTCTACTCCAGACCTTCTCCCATTCAGTTAAAGTGATACTACGTCCTATATTCCTACTCCAGGCTATCATCTTCCCTTTGACAATTTCTTCCTCTAATTCTGTCTCTAGTAGGTAATTATAAAGTTTTGTTATATTTTTTTTCTCTGGGCCTAATAGAATTTTGTCTAGTTGCTGAAGTTTATTAATGATTCCAAATTCTTATTTATCCTGTTTGTATCTACTCTGGACTTGAAGATATGTTCATTGATCAATTTGTACTCCCTGGTCTTGAAGATCTTGCCACAGTTTCAAATTCTTTGCGCATCCAATAGATCCTTATATTTAATCATCTTAGTAATGTCCAGATTATTTGGGTGAATCATCACCTCCATTGTTGAAATCCAGATCGGTATCTTTAAATAATGTTTTTTCCTTATTTTCTTCCAATTAGTCAGTAATGAATCTCTAATTAGGTGTCTGTGGAAATAACTCTGGCTAGTTTTCCTGATGTCCCATAAAAAAACATGCCACCCCCCTCTGTAAGTCGTGGCCTTCTAGAACTAATATTCTCATATTAGTTAAGTTCACCCATTCCTTCAACCATACTAAGGAGGCTGCACTATAGTACAACTCCCAGTTTGGAAGTGGCATCCCTCCTCTGCTCTTCATATCTTGCATTGCCTTTAAATTTATTCTCGGTTTTTTCCCTTGCCAAATGAATTTTGCGATTGTCTTGTTGAGTTCTTCAAAATATTTTTTGTGTACTTTAATTGGTATCGTCTGATATATAGAGATGAATTTGGGGAGAATAGTCATTTTAATTGTAGCAATCCTACCTAATAATGAAAGTTGCAGTTTAACCCATGTTTCTAAATCCTTCTTTACCTGTTGCATTAATTTGTCATAATTATTTTCCTTTAGTGTCTTACAATGTGCTGTCAAGCATATTCCTAAGTATTTAACTTTCTTTATCACTTGTAATCCCATAACCTTTTCTAATTCTAGCTTCTGTTTTCCTGTTAAAGTTGTAGTCATTAATTTCATTTTCTTTTTATTAATTTTTAGTCCTGCAACTGCTCCAAATTGTTCTAGCTCGTTCATCAATTTTTGTCCTCTTTCTATTGGTTCTTCAATGAAAAAAGTCATGTCATCCGCAAACGCTTGCAGCTTATATTCTTCTTTCTTAACCGTTAATCCTTTTATATCTGGATTCTGTCTAATTCGCGTTAATAATTTTTCCAACGCTAATATGAGAGCAGTGAGAGTGGACAACCCTGTCTAACTCCTTTCTCTATTTTATTGAACTGGTATATTCCCCATTTATTATAATATTCCCCTGTTGTGTGTCATAGATAGTAGTTATAATATTTTCAAATTTGGTGCCTAAATTCATTTTATAAACTTTTGAATTAAAAATTGCCAATTTAAGTTATCAAAGGCCTTCTGTGCATCTAAAAACATGAGGGCTATTTGTTTCTCGGGGTGGGCTTCATAAAATTCTAAAACATCTAACACTATTCTTAAATTATTCCTAATATGTCTGTTCTGGAGAAATCCATTTTGATCTTCATGTATATGCTCATTCAAAATTCTTTTTAATCTGTTTGCTATAATGGAAGCAAATATTTTATAGTCAGTATTTAACAAGGAAATTGGCCTATAATTTTGTATATATCGGGAATCCAAATCTTCCTTTGGGATCAGTGAAATCAATGCCCACCTCCATGAGTCCGGCATCCTGGCTGCCAATAAGCCATCATTAAAAACTTCCACCATAAGAGGTCCTATTTGTTCTCCTATTGCCTTGTACAGTTCTCCTGGGATCCCATCTGGTCCCGGAGATTTATTATTTTTCTGGTTCTCTATTGCTGTTTTCAATTCGGACCAAGTAATACCTTTGTTTAATAGTTCTTTCATCTCTTCCCCAATTGCTTTATCTTTCATTTTATCTAAATAGTTTCTTATCCTTTCCTCCTTAACCTCCTCCTTTTCATATAAATTTTCAAAATACTTATGGGCAATTCTTTTTCTGTTCTATCCCTGTTGTGTATCCCCATTTCCATCTATTAGTTGGTAAATCAATCTTTTTCTTTCCCTTTTTAAGTCTGTAGGACAGCCATCTCCCTGGCTTGTTGGCATGCTCAAAATAAGTTTGTCTAGTTGTATTCAAATTTATAATAATTCTCTCTTGTTCAATTAAATTCAGTTTATGTTTAGTTATTGTCATCTGATTTTGCAATCTTGAATCCTTTGGGGTACTTTGTAATTGGGTTTCTAATTCCTTAATTTTTTGTTGTAATTTGTTTTGCTGGGCATATTTTTCTTTATTCCTCTTGGCATTATAAGAGATTGTTATACCTCTTATTACTGCCTTCATTGTGTCCCAAATGTTTTGTTTTGTAGTTACTCCATTATTATTTTCCTTTAAGAAATAGTTTAATTCCTCCTTAAGCTTATTCGTATATTCTTTTTCTCTAATTAACTGGGTATTTAACATCCTCCTTTTCTTTGGTTTTTTTCCTACCTTTCCAGATTATCTGAATTGGATTGTGATCTGCCCATTCATTGGGTAAGATTTCAATCCCTTTTATTTTGTTTCCTATGTCCCCATTCATCCATGCCATGTCAATTCGTGTCCATATTTGTTGAGGGTTTGAGTAGAATGTAAATAGTTTTTTCTCAGGATTTAACCTTCTCCATATATCAATCAAATTTAACTCCATCATCATTTCCATACATATTTTTGGTAGCTCTCTCTTTTTTTCCTGTTCCTCCCCCCATTACTGTGGTCTTTTTGGTAATCAGCAATAGCAATGAAATCCCCTATGATACAAATATTCCTTTTTTCCAATCCTACTATTTTTCCATATAGATACTTAAAAAACTCTTTTTGATCTCCATTCGGGGTGTAAATTACCACTAAAAGAATTGGGATAGTATTGATCCAGATCTGCAGAACCAGAATTCTTCCATCAGGATCCGACCATATTAAATCTACTTTCATATCCTCTTTAATGTACACTGCAATCCCTTTCTTTTTCCCATCATTTGCCGGTGCAGTGAATAACTTCCCTAATTTTGGGCATTCTAAATATTTTTCATCTGATTTCTTTATATGGTTTTCTTGTAGGCAAACTATATCAGCGTTTTGTTTGATTAATTTGGCTATTGTCCTTTTCCTTTTTATCATAGAGTTTAGACCATTTATGTTGATTGATAATATTTTCTTTTGTTCTTCCATTATTTAGTTATGTTTCGCTCTTTGTCTTGTGACTGCTTCTGTTTCTCTTTGTGCCTGAAGATGTATCCTACTTTCTTCTCTCTCCTGTTGTAATTGATTATTTTCTTGATTTCCTAAAGTTCCATCACTATTTTTGTGTTAATCTTGATCTTCTTGGGAGTTCATTTCCAATTCATCCTTACTGCTCTGTTCTTCCAGGCCTACCAACCATTCATAAAACTCCTGGGCCTTTCCCATAGAGTCTATTTTGATTTTCCTTTCCTCCCATGAAACTAACATCCCTTCTGGGATTAACCATTTAAATACAACTCCTTTTTGATTTAGATGGGCTGCTAAAAATTTATAATCTCATCTTTGTTCTCTTACTCTTCTTGGTATTTGTTTGAGAACCAAAACTTCTTTACCTTTATACATGATTGGTACTTCTCTTGATATCTTGTATATGATGTCCTGGACACTTCTTCTTGCAAATCGTATATGGACTTCTTTTGGGCATTTGTGGCATCTCGCATAATTTGTACTAACTCTGTAAACTTCATCGAACTCTCTCAAGATATCGTCTTTGTCCTTTTCCAATAATCCCACCACTATTTCTGCCATTACCTGTTCCAGATCTTCTTCTCTTGATTCCACTATGTTCTGGAATCTCAAATATGTAGCAGTCTTGTCCATCTCTAGGTAGACCAGTGAGTCCTCAATTTCTTTACTCACATTCTTTAGTTGTTCATCTACCCTTTCCAATTTCCAATTTCCTTTCAGTTCTTTCTGTACACAATGTAGCTCCAGATTGTTCAGAAATCTAATCTCAGAAAACTTGGTGTGTTTTTGTGTAGAAAAAAGGTCAGATGCAATTATGACTGAGAAGCACTGCTCCCCTTTTCTAAGTATCACAATAAATTACTTTTTCATCATCTTATTGTGTAGTGGGCTTCAGTAGGCAAGAAATAGACCAGCATAGCTGCAACAGCATTTATTGACTCAAAACTGAGCCTGTGATTTATATTTTAGGTCCATAAGGGCCTTAACCAATCATAGAACTAGAAAAACCTCACCCAAATATAAATGTTCTAAATTTCCCTCCAAAACAGTTGGGAGTCATCTAAAGGTTAGTTTCACTTTAGCACAGTTAACACAACTATATACATTCAATACATAACACCCCTCCCCCTTAGGATAGTTCTTATCCTCAGTCTGTTCAACTTCATAGTGTGAAATAGGTTGGGGGCCCAAGGATCCTGGTGGACTGCCTGGAGAGTCCTGTTGGAGCATTGTCCACCTCTGATTGAACAAAGTCTTGATGACCATTTTGGTCACCCATGAGTGGCGGCAGCTCTACCACCCTTGGTACCTCCATTTCTCCAGAGATGGCCATGGGTGGTATAGGCAGACTCAGAGAAAAACAGTTTTCTCATGCATCTGATAAAACCTCGGGATCCTTATCCACTCCTTAAGTGAGGGGATGGTAGGTTCTTCTGTGGGTAGTTCAGGCATAGGGCTGAAATCTTGGCCTGTTGCTACTCTAAAAGGGGTAAAACCAGTACTTGAGTGTACCGAGTTATTGAATGCAACTTCAGCAAAAGGCAAATGTTCAGTCTATTTATATTTTTAATGTTTTTTATTTTCAATATGAACATGCATATTTTATGAACATTGCATTACCCAGGTCAATTCTTTTTTAAACAACAAAAACAGTAATAATGCTTATAAATATATGTGATTCTAATCTTCCAACTTCCACAACTTCGATAGTGTTAATCTTTTTTTTCATAATCTATTTCTCATTTTCCCATTAATTCCTTTAAACTTAATAACATTTCTTTGTGCCTTGCCTTGTGTTTATAGTCCCTCAGCACTATTATTTGATATTTTCTAAGAATTATTCATAGTTCCACCATCACTTCAATATTCCAAATATGTAGGATTAATAATAATGCTAAGTATTAGCAATGTTTAATCAATCCCAGGAGTGTATCTCAAACTCCCACACAGTTCTAATCCATAATTATTTTAAATTCATAATATGTTTTGGCACAATAATAACAGTAATAATAGTAATAGTAATAATAGTAATAATAATAATAATAATAATAATAATAATAATACATTTTAATTACCTAGTCCAAAATTCCCATGTACTGTTTTGACTTATTTGACTTATGTTATTAAATTATATTTTCTCTTAATATATATACTACTATTTTTCCTACATATATTTTCCTCTTTTATTATAATATTTTCTCATTATCCATCATCTGTCCTTAAAATTCTGTTTATTGATTTTTAAATCAACCTTTTATCTCTCTTAGCATCTTATATCTCTTTTTGTTTTTGTTTTTGTATCTACTAACCTTCCCCTTCTGAGTACCTTTTATCTCTTTCTTCTCTTGTATTTGAACTCCCATCATCAAAGCTTCTTTTGGATTTTTCTTAAAGACATTTCTTTCTTTCTTTCTTTCTTTCTTTCTTTCTTTCTTTCTGTTCTGTTATAAATGTGTATGAGGTTATGTCTTCTATTTATTTATTCTTTCTCCTCTTTATTTTTAACTTCTTGTGTCTCTTTTGCTTTTCCCCTTCCACTATCTTTTCTAACTTCTCACCAATTTCTTGAGTGTCATATTTTTCTTTGTCCTCCAATTGTTGAGTAGCTTCTACCTTTATTTCTGTATCTTTAAACAATCCCTTTGTCTCCTTATTGCTTTTCCAAAATTCATGCATATCATTTAACATAATAAATATTTCTCCATAAAACTCTATTTTTTCCTGGAAATCCATTTTATAAAATCCCTTATTTTACAATTTACAATTTATATTTCCCCAGTTATATATCTACCAATTATCCAGATTTTCAAATCTTATTTATCTGCCCTTCTTTTCTCCTTTCTTCCAACACTTTTCTTCTTTTATCTCATAGGCTGTTTTATTAAATAACATTAAAAGTCCAAGTCCAAGTCCAAATTAAGTCCAATTAAGTGCAACAGTCCATGTCCAAATTAAACTACTCAATTAATCCAATAGCCAAATTTAATTGAGTTTAGTTATTTGCAGGTTAGTTCCTTTTATAAATCTTCCAAAGGGCAAGAAAGGGGGAAAAAAGCTCAGCAAATATTTTCAGATTGTCCAAGTCGTCAACAAGGTCAGGCTGTCCTCCAGATGTTGTTGCTTTCATTTTGTGCATTCAACTTTGTGTATATTGAGATAATCTTCTTTAAAAGACTGCGACAAAGTGCTGTAGTACTTCTCTTCCTCCAGCAGATGGTTCTATTAGCCCAAATTCAATGTTAAATAGTCTGTGAAAAACAGTTGAATTTCAATCAAATCCAAAGGGTTTAAAAATACAAATAGTCCAAATAAATTCTCCTGAAAATTGTTTTTCAAATTATTTAGGCTTTTCCCCAGCTTTCTGTGTTTTATTAGCTTATCTTAGGCTTCTTTTACCTCTTTGTTTTCAATGTTCCTTTTCTCTATGTATCTATCCACTGCTTTTTTAAGCTTAGGAGTTATCTTTTAATATTTTTTGTTACTTTGAATCTTTAGGGTAAAAGTTGATAAATTTCTTACCCAGTTTAAATGCTCTGTCCATTCACTGCTCCAGCACAATTCTTATGGTCCCAATTGTCCCTGCTTCATGACAGCCCAAAAATGGCTGTCATCCCTGTTGTCATTCGGGGAGAGCTTGCTTCAAACCTAACGAGGAAATTCCGGTTTTCCTCATGGTCAACAAAGCATCTCTCCTACTTTCACCACCCCTCCAAGGCAGCTATGACCCCAAAGGGTCTCCCGACAGTGGTTACCAGCTGGATTTCAAGGGGCTCAGTAGAGCCCACTATTTTCCAGCCATTCTTGCAATGACATCAACCGGAAGCTCCAGTCCAGTTATCTTGTTAATAATTAATAAAACATCTTAAATATTATTCCAGCACCTAGTTAGTTCTCTCAATTTGACCATTAGTACATGTGTGGTGGGAGGAGCTTAAGCCATGGGAATGTATGCTTATCTGTCTTCCCAGAGTGATCAGAACAATAACATTTTCACATCTGTGAATTGGCTGAATCAATATCTGGCTAAAGGGAGGGGTCTCTGTGGCCTTAACTACTTCTCTTGCCCAAGATAGATCAGACATTGCTTTGAATGGCATGCTTTCACTTCTGCTTAATAAAAGCTTCCTTTTGAAATCCTTCATTTCAAGAGTCTTCACTTTCTTAAGTAAGAAGGAGAGGCAGTTTGTATCTATTGATCTTTATTCTGTTGTACATCACCTAGAGTTACTTGATTGTTAAGATGGGCAGCTATATAAACATGATTAATAAACAAACTTTTTTCTTTTCTATTTGATTCTGTGTCACAGGGGCCTGCCAGAAGAAAAAAAAATCCCTCTAAGCAAGCTAAGAAAACAAGAGAGAAAACAGCCCCCACCTCTTCTATCAGTTGCTGCTGCTGTAGTTGAACTGTTCTCAGAGGAAAGGACATGCAACCTGAAATTAATTTTCCTGCATAACAAGATACACCTGAGTGGAAAAGCGATATCAGAGAAAATGAACTGCCTTTCCAATTATCTAGCACATTCTTCTTCTCACAATCTTAAGACCCAGCTGCTGTGGAAAATGGTTGACTTTGGTCCTTGCTGACTCCAGTGGCTGATTGCATTCTTCTGATCTGGCTGCACATCTGGCTATTTGGATAAAGCTGATTGGCCAAAGGTAGTTTCCTCTATCATCATACTTCTTTTTTTAAACATGGAGGCATCAGCCATATGTGAGCTGAGGGAAAATGAACATAAATAGTCACTTTAATCCATATACACTTCAGGGTATTAGCGTTCTGGGCAGTCTGCTTTTTCCACAGAGGTAAGAATTTGTTTCTTCTGCTCCTCAGTTGAAAAGAATAGCTTATGAAGAGGTTAAACCATTGTGGAAAAGAACTAATATAAGCAACAAGAAGCAGCAAAAAGGTTGCTGATAGCAAAAGCACAGATGACCTCTTTTGTTGATGTGAAATAATGCATAGGTCCTGTAGTACCAGGAGAGGTTGCAGAACTAACAAGGAAGCTTGTTTTAAGGGCACAGTTAGATGGTTCTGTTAATGCTATTCTGTGGCCTGTAAATTAGCAGATAAATTGGTCTACAAGTCCCTAGTTCTATCTTTGGGAAAGGCTAACATGTGGTATTGGCCCATATTTCCAGGTCTGCCAGACTTGGAACCTCACAGGCATCCTACCATCAAAGACTAGAGGGGAGGAAGGATAAATGGATAATAAAACTGTGTGTGTACATGCATGATGAAAACAAGGTGGGGAAATGACAGCTGATAAAGATCAGAGAAGCTTGTAGCCAGTATGCACCAGAATCCAAGGACAACATCCTGGGAAAGAATGTTGTTACCCCAAAACATTCTCAAAACGTTTTGGTGAGATCCAATTGGCTGAAGACAGACTGGTCATGGATGGAGGGCTGGAATGATGGGTAACCTTTCTGTATCTTTTCACTTCCCCAAGATGGTGGCATGCATAGACACTGCGGCTTTGAGCTCCTGGTGTTATAATGGAGTGAGTGGGCGAAAACTAGTCCATACCCACAGGGAGTTACTAAAGATTGGATTTTCTAGTTGACTAGATATTACCAATGATGTCCAGTGGTCTCCTAATATACTGAGTGATGTAGTAAGATTGTCAGGCTCTCCATGGAGCATTGTTGGGTGTTGACAGTGTAGAGGAAGCAGAAGCAGAGATGCAGAGCTAGCTCAGTTACGGAAGCAGTTCAAGGACCAGCATTACCAAGTACTTTTCTAACCAACGCTAGATCCTTTGTCAACAAAACTGATGAACTTGAGCTATGGATGGTGCTGAATAAGCTCATTTGCAACTGCTGTGTTATGATTATCATAGAGACTTGTCTTCATCCACTTGTACCAGATGTGTCAGTAGAGCTAATTAACCACACCAGACACCGCTTCAATAGAAATGGCAACTCCGATAAAAGCAAAGGTGGAGGACTTTGTATTTACACACATAATGACTGGTGTACTAACAGTAGAGTTAGTTATACACAATGCTCTCCAGATGTAGAATTCTTAACTGTCATTTGTCAGCCATTTTATTTACCTAGGGAGATTTCCATTATAGTTATCACCACTGTCTATATTCCACCTGATGCTAAAATAATTCCACCTTTTCAACTGTGTCAATTCTGTGTCTTTGTTCCCATCAGGTAAACAGGAGACCTTCTGGTATCTGCCATCTATAGTTTACTCCTCTTTTAAGCAATTCTTTAGTTAGAAAAAGATATACTCTTCTCATCTCTTCTTGGTACCTGTTTCAACACCACAATTTCTTTATCTTTATATTTTAACATCTTCTCTCTTGCCATTTGCAATATTTGTGTTTTAATAATTTTCTTAGTAAATCTAATATGAACTTCTCTTGGTAACTTGTTCCTCATTGCATATCTTGTGTAAACACGAAACACTTCATCCATTCCATCCAACATTTTCTCTTCCGTTATCTCTAATGCTTCCGCTAATATTCCTGTCATTTTTCCAACAAGGTTTTCACCCTTTTCTTGCTCCACGTTTTGGAATCTCAGGTAGAATTTCTGACCTATCTATCTCTCCTCTCAATGATTCAGTCCTGTCTTTCTCAACTTCGCTCAATCTAATATTAATATTTCCAATTTCTTTATCTCTTTGTTCTTCTTGTTCTTCAATTTTCTTAATTCTTTCCTCATACTATGAATACATCAAAGGAAAGGAGGAAGATACAAGGGCCTTGGTGGTGCAGGCTGTTAATAGCCTAGCACTTAGTTCCAGCTGCCTGTAATTATTGCAAGCTTGAATCCCACCAGGCTCAAGGTTGACTCAGCCTTCCATCCTCTCGGGGTAGGTAAATTGAGGACCCAAGATTGTTGGGGGCAATAAGCTGACTTTGTAAAAATGCCACTTAGTAATAAGCAGGCATATACAATGGAATGAAGGCTATTGTTGAGCGCATTGGGTTGTATCCCAAAATTGCAAGCCAGCCTGAGTCTCCGGAGAAGGGTGGGATATAAATATGAATTTAAAAAAAGAATCTTTGACTGAATTTCAAAAGGAGTGTATTGCAGCAATTGAGAAAGAAGAAGAAGAAGAAGCGCAGTAGGTGGGGTGCCCAGCGAACAAAGAGAAGTAAGGTCTACCAGAGCAATAAACCCCTCTTATAAAGTCTAAAATGGAGGAGAGAAAATTGATTACGATGAACATAAATGGACTTAATTCAATTATCAAAAGAAGGAAAGTTTTTCATAAATTAGAGAAGCTAAAATTTTATATAATTTGTTTGCAAGAAGTACATATTAAAAACAATATGAATATATATTGAAACAAAAAGTTAGGAAAATTGTTTACTTCATTGGCACAATGTAAAAAAGAGGTGTAGCTCTATATATTAGAGAAACAATTGTGGCTGAATTAATTTATACAGATGATGATGGAAGAATTTTAATGGTGGAAATAATGGGCAATAATATCAAATAATGGGCAATAATATCAAAACACTTTTAATATACTCCAAATGATAATCAAGAGGAATTTTATAACAAACTTTATACGAAAAGAATTGAATTGGACTATGTTAATTTATGTATGATGGGAGATTTTAATGGAATAATTAATGAACAGCCGGATTATAAAACACAAAAAGCCACAAAGAAAGCTAGGAAGAAACTACCAAAATCTTTCTTTCAAATGATAGAAGAAATAAATTTAAAAGATGCATGGAGAGAGAGAAATACAGGAAATAAGCAATATACATTTTATTCAAACAGACATGAATCATGGTCAAGAATAGATATGATATTTTATGAAACACATCCTGAAAAACAGATGGCACTGATGTTTTTAGATGCTCAAAAAGCATTTGACAATGTGAACTGGTGGTTTATGATATTGCAAATGATGCAAATGGGCTTTGGAAAAAACTTTATACAAGCTATTGAGGCAATATATAATAATAATCAAACAACAAAGATATTGGTAAATGGAGAGTTGACAGAATCTATAGGGATAAGAAAAGGAACCAGACAAGGTTGTCCTCTGTCGCCTGCTGTTTGTTTTAACACTAGAAGTACTGAATAGAGCTATCAGAGAAGATGAAGAAATAAAAGGAATGAAAATTAAAAAAGAAGAAAATAAACTACAGGCGTTTGCAGATGATTTGGTATTCATACTAGAGGATCCACTTAAATCAGCACCTAAATTGATAGAACAAATAGAAGAATATGGAATGGTGGCAGGTTTAAAAATTAATAAAGACAAAACAAAGATCCTAACAAAGAATATGTTAGCAAAACGCAAGAAAGATTTAGAAGATTTATTAGAGATTCAGATCGCAAATAAAGTTAAATATTTGGGAATATATATAACGCCGAGATGCAGTACCTTGAAAGAAGATAATTATATAAAACTTAAACAGCAGATGGCGACAGATCTTGAAAGATGGGAAAATATGCAATTATCTCTTATTGGCAGAATATCGACAGTTAAGATGAATATTCTACCTAGAATCTTATATCTACTTCAGACAATCCCAATTAGACTTGGGAAAGGGTACTTTGAAGTCCTAAATAAAATCACATCCAAATTTATATGGCAGGGCAAAAAGCCAAGAATTAAATTTAAGCTATTACAAGATGCAAGGTCAAGAGGGGGATTCGCACTACCAAACTGGGAATTGTATTATCAAGCTGCAAGTCTGATGTGGGTGAAAGAATGGATAACATTGAGAAATAATAGATTGTTAACTTTAGAGGGTCATGATTTATTATTAGGATGGTATAAGGGAACAAAAAAACAAGGATATTTTAGAAGACACTATGTTCGAGAAGCTTTGTTTTTAAATTGGGAAAAACTAGAAAACAACATTATATACAAATTCCATTATGGGTATCTACTATTGAAGCTTTTTCATATGCAATAATATACAAGAAGGAACAAACAGTTAGATATGGAGAGATTTTAAATGAAAAGGGTGAACTCAAATCGATGCAAACACTACAAGAACAAGGTATAAAAATGAATTGGTTTTCATATTTGCAAATACAATCTAGATATGATGAGGATGTTAGGACTGAAGGGATTTATAAAAAACCAACTGAATTAGATAAAATCTTGATGGGCACGAACGAAAAATGATTAAAAACTTTATGGTTATCTATTAGAAGTTAGAATGGAAGAGGAGCAGGTTAAGGAAACAATGATTGCTTGGGGAAAAATTTGGTTATGGGATAGATCTAGAGAGATGGCAAACACTGTGGGATCAGAATTATAAAATGACAATGTCAACTGCATATAAAGAAAATTTGTATAAGATGTTTTACAGGTGGCACCTATCCCGAGAAGGATTGCAAGAATGTTCAAGGATAAATCGGATAAGTGTTGGAAATGTCATCAGATACCTAGCTCCTACTACCACATGTGGTGGACTTGCTGATGCTAAAAGATACTGGACTAAAATCCACATGTGGTTGGAAAAATGACACAACAACATATAGACTTGAAACCTGAGATATTCCTGTTGGGAATTGTACCAGAGACATTTAACAAAGAACTGAAATATTTGATTGTTAATGTACTGACAGCCGCTAGAATTGTATTTGCTAAAAACTGGAGAAATGACAAGACACCTACACAGGAGGAAGTGATTAAGAAGATTTTGGATTGTGCCGAAATGAGTAGATTAACATTTGAAATTAGGGATCAAGAAGAAAAGCAGTTTTATAAGATATGGAATATGTTCTATCAATGGTTAGACAAAAAAGTTTGGTAATATATTTTTGGGAATATAAAGATAGATAGAACTGTTGAAACAATTAGAGATTATAATATGATAAAGGATTAATAATAATGATTATAGTTTTTCCTTTTTGAAATATTGAGTATGAATAATGAGGGGAAGGCACTGTGATTTTTGACCGACCGACATACTTGAAATTGATATGGATCTATGTGTTGTATGTTTGTTTGTTATGTTTGTGTTTTTGGAAAAATAAAACCTCTTATAAAACAACCTGACACAGGTGTGGCAGGGACTGCAGCATCTAACCAACTATAAGGGCAATATGATGAAGACAGTCGATTCTGATGCCTCATTGGCAGAGGAGTTGAATACCTTCTTCACCCACTACAATGTTAAGAGACCTGACCCTGTAGCCCTAGCCCACTGGCCCTCCAACTCCCAGCCACTCACCTTGCATGAACACCAAGTGAGAGCTGTATTGAAGGCCATGAATTCCAATAAAGCTGCAGGTCCAGATGGGATGCTGGGGATAGTGGTTAAAACCTGTGCTGACCAACTATTAGAGATCCTAACAAGGATTTTTAACATCTCCCTTTTCCATCATGTCTGAAAGCAGCCACTATCATTCCAGTCCTGAAGAGAACAGCAATAAACAGCCTGAATGACTATAGACCATTGCACTAAAATCTGTAGTGATGAAGTGCTTTGAGAGATTAGTCATGCCTTCCATCAAACTTCAACCAATATCAGTTCATCTATAGAGGAAATAGGTCGACAGGTGATGCCATTGCTACTGCCCTACATTCTGTAGATGCCTGAAACTATGTCAGAACTAGAGATGCCTGAAACTATGTCAGAATGCTTTTCATAGATTACAGTTTGGCTTTTAACACCATTTTGCTGGACATCCTCATTGAAAAGTTGACTGACTTGAATTTCCCTTCTCTCGCCTGTGATTGGATTAAAGACTTTCTGATGGATCAGCCACAAACAATGAGAGCTGGGTCTCCTCCCTGAAGCTCAGCACTGGCTCTCCTCAGGGCTGTGTGCTCAGTCCTTACCTGTACTCGTACACATATCACTCAGTGGTGGGATTCAAAATTTTTACTACCAGTTCTGTGCGTTGGCTAGGTGGGCATGGCCATGTGTTTGGGTGGCCATGGGTTTTTTTTGGCAGCACCACCCCTACCCCCCACCTCATTTTTTGCACCTTCCTGGCCTCAGAGGAGCCTCTGGGGGGAGCATTTTTGCTCCCAGAAGGCTCCCCTGGGGCTCAGGAAAGAAAAAAAAGCATAGGAGGGGTATGCAGCACCCCTCCATGCTCCATTTTCAGGCCTTCCTTGCCTCAGAGGAGCTCAGGGGGGGCATTTTTGCTCCCTGGAAGCTTTCCTGGGGCCCAGGAAGGCAAAAAATGGAGGAGAGGCTGTGCTTCCCCCCTCCATTTTTTGCCTTCCTGGGACTCAGGGAAGCCTCCTGGGTGAAGCAGTAAGAAGTGAGGAGAATCCCAGCAGAGCTGTTCATAGGAACAGCTGATTGTTGGGAGATTAAAAAAAAGAAATACCTTAAGGAGTGATTGGGTGGCGAGCATCGGGCGGACACATCGGGCAGGTGGGGCAAGTGAGCAAGTGGTGATCGGGTGACTGGAATGGGGGCATGGCCAGCCAGAAGTTACTATCGGTTCGGTGACCCACACCAAATCCTTGCTACCAGTTCTCACGAATTAGTGTGAACCAGCTGAATACCACCACTGATATGACTGCATATCTTCCAATCCATCTAATGTGATACTAAAGTTTGCAGATGATATCACCGTACTGGGTCTTATTACAGGAGGAGATGAATTAGCATATAGGGAAGAAGTCCAGAAGTTATCCACATGGTGCTCAGAAAACAACTTGCATCTAAACACCAGCAAGACAAAGGAGATGGTGTTAGACTTCCGGAAGCAGGGAGAGGAACCTGCCCCACTCTACATCAAGGGGGGCTGAGTGGAAAGGGTCTTCTCTTTCAAATTTCTGGGAGTCCACCTTAGCCAAGATCTCAACTGGAAAAATCCAGATGGTCAGGAAGGCTCAACAGAAACTCCATTTCCTTAGGGTCTTGCGGAAATATCAGGTGGATCAATGACTGATGACTTCCTTTTACCAGTCTATGATAGAAAGCATCCTTACATATTGTATTACGGTATGGTACGCTGGCTTTACAGTTGTGGACAAAAAGGCATTACAGAGGGTGATGAGCACAGCACAAAAAATTATGGGCTGTCCCCTGACACTACTGGATGAATTCGTCAGGACCCACTGCCTCAGCAGAATGAGGAAAATCCTCAGGAATGATTCACACCCTGGTCAGCACTTCTTTACTCTCCTACCATCCGGCAGGAGATATAGAAGCATAGCCAGCTGAACAAATAGGCTGAAAAATAGCTTTTAACTGTGGGCTGTCAGACTTCTGAATGCAGCAAAAACACCACAATTAGGTTTAATATGATACACTTGCAGGGCCAGCACCAAGGAGGCTCATTTCAATTTCAACATTTTAAAAACAAGAAAAAAGTCAAGGAAACAATTGGTCCATTGCTGGGAGAAAATGGGAAGAAGGTAGCAAGCAACAGGGAGAAAGCAGAACTACTTAATTTGTGCATCTGTCTTTACACAAAGGAAAAAACAGTCCAACCTATCAAAAACAGCATCACAAAGAACAGATTAGGAACACAAATCAAAATAGGGAAGAAAATGGTAAATGAGTGCCTGTCCACTCTAGACAAGTTCAAATTGCCAGGACCAGATGGATTACACCCCAAGGTTCTGAAGGAACTGACAGACGAGTTCAGAACTACTGAACTGTATCTTTCAAAGATCCTGGAGCACCGGGGAACTTCCAGAGGACTGGAAAAGAGCTGATGTAGTTCCCATCTTCAAAAAAGAAAAAAAAAGATCCAGGAAACTACAGGCCAATCAGTCTGACCTCACTACCATGGAAGATTCTGGAAAAGATAATCAAGCAATGAATCAGCAAACAGCTAGAAGCAAACAAAGTAATAACCAAAAGCCAAAATGGGTTTGCCAAAAACAGATCATGCCAGACAAATCTTTTTGCATTCTTTGATAAAGTGACAAAATTAATTGACCAGAGGAATGCTGTCAACATAATTTACTAGGACTTCAGTAAGGCTTTTGATAAAGTAGACCATAACCTATTACTTGATGAGATAGAAAAATATGGGTTAGACAGCATCACCATCAGATGGATTCATAACTGGCTGATCAACCACTCTCAAGGTGTAGTCCTCAATGGAACTGCATCTACATGGAGGGAAGTAAGCAGTGGAGAACCCCAAGGCTCTGTTTTAGGCTCAGTATTCTTCAACATCTTCATGAAAGATTTGGATGAGGGGATAGATGGAGAACTCATAAAATTTGCAAATGACACTAAGCTAGCAGGAATAGCCAACACTCTAGAAGATAGGCTTAAGCTACAGAAGGATCCTGACAGACTTGAACATTGGGCACTATCTAACAAAATGAAATTCAATGTGGAAAAAGTAAGATTCTACATTTAGGTAAGAAAAACAAAATGCTCAGGTACAGTATATGTGGTACCTTGCTCAATAGTAGTAACTGTGAGAGGGATCTTGGAGTCCTAGTGGACAATCATTTAAATATGAGCCAGCAGTGTGCTGCAACTGCCAAAAAAGCCATCACAGTTCTAGGCTGCATAAACAGAGGGATAGAAACAAGAATATGTGAAGTTCACTTTATAATGCCTTGGTAAGGCCATACTTGAAATACTGCATCTAGTTTTGTCGCCATGATATAAAACAGATGTTGAGACTCTAGAAGGACTTCAGAGAAAAGGAACAAAGATGGACTGGAGGCTAAAACATATAAAGAACAGTTGCTGGAATTGGATATGTCTAGTTTGATGAAAAGAAGGACTGGGGGTGACACGATAACAATGTTCCAATATCTCAGGGGCTGCCACAAAAAAGAGGGAGTCAAGCTATTCTCCAAAGCACTTGAAGATAGGACAAAAAGCAATGGTGAAAACTAATCAAGGAGAGAAGCAGCCTAGAACTAAGCAGAAATTTCCTGACATAACAATTAATTAAAGTAGAAAAATGTGGGTTAGACAGCATCACCACCAGATGGATTCGTAACTGGCTGACCAACCACATTCAACATGTAGTCCTCAATGGAACTGCTTCTACATGGAGGGAAGTAAGCAGTGGAGTACCCCAACGTTCTATTTTAGGCCCAGTACTCTTCAACATCTTCATCAATGACTTGGACAAGGGGATAGATGGGGAACCCATCAAATTTGCAGACAACACTAAGCTGGCAGAAATAGCCAACATTCCAAAGATAGGGTTAAGATACAGAAGGATCTTGACAGACTTGATCATTGGGCGCTATCTAACAAAATGAAATTCAATGGTGAAAAAAGTACGGTTCTACATTTGGGCAAGAAAAATCAAATGCACGGGTACAGTATATGCTCAATAACTTGCTTAGTAACTGTGAGAGGGATCTTGGAGTCCTAGTGGGCAATCATTTAAATATGAGTCAGCAGTGTACAGCAACTGCCAAAAAGTCAACACAGTTCTAGGCTGCATAAACAGAGGGATAGAATCAAGATCACATGAAGTGTTAATATCACTTTATAATGCCTTG
The DNA here is from genome assembly GCA_009733165.1 of Naja naja. Taxonomy (NCBI): domain Eukaryota; kingdom Metazoa; phylum Chordata; class Lepidosauria; order Squamata; family Elapidae; genus Naja; species Naja naja. The sequence goes on from CM019155.1 coordinate 68,163,012, forward strand.
GTAAGGCCATACTTGGAATACTGCATTCAGTTTTGGTCACCATGATGTAAAAAAAATGTTGAAACTCTAGAAAGAGTGTAGAGAAGAGCAACAAAGATGATTAGGGCTTGGACGCTAAAACATAGGAAGAATGGTTGCAGGAACTGGGTATGTCTAATCTAATGAAAAGAAGGACTAGGGAAGACATGATAGCAGTGTTCCAATATCTCAGGGCTGCCACAAAGAAGAGGGAGTTAAGCTATTCTCCAAAGCACCTGGGGGCAGGACAAGAAGGAATGGGTGGAAACTAATCAAGGAGAGAAGCAACTTAGATCTAAAAAGAAATTTCCTGACAGTTAGAACAATTAATCAGTGGAACAACTTGCCTCCACAAATTGTGAATGCTCCAACAATGGAAGTTTTTGAAAAGATGTTGGATAATCATTTGTCTGAAGAGGTGTAGGATTTCCTGCCTAGGGAGAGGGTTGGATAGAAGACCTCCAAGGTCCTTTCCACTCTTTTATTCTATTCTATTTAAATCCACATACATCTTTTAATTTTATAATTCTTGAGACCGCACATGCTTCATAGAAATATGATTTTCCCCTTTCATTTAGCAAAATTGAAAAGAACCCCCCCTCCAATGGTCTCTAGCAAGACAATAAAATCAATGTGACATACCTTTTGTGGATTTCTGGGAATGCTCTATGAATTTTTGGTTCTCTTCTGTCCCCTGCTGCTCAAATGTTGCAATATTTCAATCTATACTAAAAACACAGTATCATACACATAATTGGCATTTGGGTTAGTTACTCATCATTTGTCAATTTGTAGAGGAAGAGTGATTTGAGAGGCCATTTATTAATGAAGCTGTTGTTAATTTGTTCTCCCTCTTTCATAGAAAAGCATTATTATTTATATGGAAAATGTTTCACAGTAATTATTGCATCCCAACATGATTTCACAGCTGAAGCTAAGCAACTGGATTTGGTCAGTTCAAGAAGTGAAATTTGGAAGTTTTAGATTGATTTTTGTAATATTTAAACTAAATTAAATTAAATCAGATCAAATTGAATTGAATTAAATTAAATTGTAGCATCCTGGTGTTGATCATTCCATCCATCTTACTGCATCTTACTTGCTGTGTTGGAAATAAAATATTGAATCAGTAATTTATTTATTCAATATTTTATTTCCAACACAGCAAGTCAAAAAGACTCAACGCAAATTAACAATCAAGGCAAAAGCCAAAGGAACAATAGCAGTTGAAATTTATAATTTATAATCTTATAACTTATTATAATATGTTCTTTCTTGCTTTTCTAAAGACAAAGAACAAGAGGGCCATCTGAACTTCAGATGGCAAGCTGTAACCTGAGACAGTGGCAGCCACAGAGAACTTGTATCTGATTCTTTCTCTCAGTTGGAACACATCACATTTGAGTCCTAGTTTGGGTAATGAAATGTGTGCAATAAAATAAGAAGCTCAGACAGCACCAAGGAGTCCTTATGCTAACCCTGAGCTACAAATATTCTGTATGAACATCGCTTATACCATGCCTGCCACAAGTCATAATGTCTTCTTGAATCAGAATTTGGTCAGCTAAAGTAGGACACTTCTATTCTTTGGAATTGTATGTAAATGCTTATATAAAAACAGGAGTGTCTGACAGTGTGGCAAAAGAGTTAAAATGGCAGCTATGAGTGCAATTAAAATTTCTGTTTTCAAGTATTTATGTAGAGACAGCCTTATGCAAATTATATACATTGATCCAAATGATGCATCATTTATCCAATGACATTATACAAAGGCCATTGGTGGCACTGGAATTGTTGCTTGAGTCTGAAAAATCAAGGTTTTACTTCAAAACCTTGATTTGCTATTTAACCTTTTCACTGAAGACTTTAAAATATAAATGTATTTGACCTTGATCATATCATGCAGAAATAAATCTCCATTTGATTCAATCACAAATATTCTCTATATGAACCATGTTTTGAGTTTACTTTGAAACTGTGTGGTCTTTAGTCCATGAGATGGACCTTTACTTGGAGAGGCCAATATCATGCCCATTTTTCATCAAGCAAATTAATAAAGAAATTGGGTGACCCTGAAGAATTTATCAGTGCCCATTATTAGGCATTTTATTTTATTTTTATTTATTTATTTGATTTGTCAATTGCTTACAAAATAATAGGTATAAGTATAAACATGAGTAAGAATACAGAAAATTGGTATGATTAAATGGGGACAATATAACAGGGACGGGAGGCATGATGGTGCACTTATGCATGCTCCTTACAGACCTCTTAGGAATGGGGTGAGATCAATAGTGGATAGTTTGAGGTTAAAGTAGTGGGGGTTTGAGGATGTAACTACAGAATCAGGTAGTGCATTCCAGGCATTGACCATTCTGTTGCTGAAGTCATATTTTCTGCAATCAAGTTTGGAGCGGTTAATATTGAGTTTGTATCTGTTGTGTGCTCTTGTATTGTTGTGGTTGAAGCTGAAGTAGTCATTGATTGGTAGGACATTGTAGCAGATAATTTTGTGTACGATGCTTAAGTCCAACCGTAAGTGGAGTAGTTCAAGATTGTCCAAGCCCAAAATTTCAAGTCTGGTGATATAGGGTATTCTGTTGTGAGCAGAGGAGTGTAGTACTCTTCTCATGAAATACTTCTGGACTCGCTCAATTGTATTAATGTCTGATATACAGTGCAGATTCCAGACAGATGACCTGTATTTGAGTATTGGTCTAGCAAAGGTTTTGTATGCCCTAGTTAGCAATTCAATATTTCCAGAGGAGAAGCTTCATAAGATTAGATTTACAACTCTTAATGCTTTTTAGCAATGCTGTTACAGTGAGCTCTAGCACTTAGATCATTAGATATGAGTACTCCGAGGTCCTTGACAGAGTGAGGGTCATCAATGAGGTCATATCCACCTAGTTTGTATTTGGTATACTGACTTTTTTTTTACCAATGTGTAGGACAGAGCATTTGTTGGTCGAAATTTGGAGTTGCCAATTGTTTGACCATTCAGACACATAATCAAGGTCACTTTGAAGAATAGTAGCATTGTTGGTAGTGTTGAATAGTTTTACATCATCCGCGAAGAGGACGCAGTTGCTTATAAGGTGATCACAAAGGTCATTTATATAGAGTATAAAGAGTGTGGGTCCTAGAACACTGCCTTGGGGGACACTGCTGTTAAGTGGAGCAGGGTTTGATATAGCGCTCCTTATTTTTACTATTTGTTGCCTGTTTGACAGGAATGCAGTAATCCATTTATGAAGAGATCTGGAAATGCCATAAGAGTTTAGTTTTAACAGTAGTTTGTCATGTACCACTGAATCAAAGGCTTTGCAGAAGTCTATGTAAATTGCATCTATTGCTTTACCCTGGTCGAGTAGAGTAGTCCATATGTTTTTGCAGTGTAGGAGTTGTAGGTTGCAGGACAATTTTTTCTTGAAATCAAATTGTTTTTTGGATAGTAGGTTGTTTGACACTAAGTGGAGGGTGATGAATTGGTTAATGATTGATTTCATGACTTTGCATGTGACACAACACAGTGAGATTGGTCTGTAATTTTCAACCAGGCTAGGGTCATCTTTTCTGAAGATAGGGATGACTGTAGCCAAGGACCATAGGTTTGGTAAGGAGCTGGTTCTGAATGATATATCATATATAATGCTTAGGGGTTCTGTTATGGCAGAGAAAAGCTTTTTTAAAGAAGTATGCACATAATCCATCAGGGCCAATAGATAGGGATGGTTTTAGATTATGTAATGCCTTTTCTACATTACCTTCTGTAAAGTCAATATGTAGTAGATCATCGCAGTTAGTTGTGGTATGACTAGGAAATGTGGGGCATGAGCCATTGCTGTTAACAAAGACTGAGCTGAAGAATATGTTGAAGAGGTTGGCCTTAACAGCTTCATCGCTGCAGTCTTTCCCATTTGGTCTCTTTAGAGGTGGGATGGTTCTTGAGTCTTTAAGTTTGGTGTTTACAAAATTGTAGAAGGCACAGGTAGATTTTGTATGTAGGAGGTTTTCCTCCTGTTTGCAGTAATAATTTGTGCATTCTGCCTTTATCTGCTGGCATAAGGTGTTGTATCAGTTGTTAAAGTTTGCTACATAGCTAGTTTTGTTTTTACGTCATAGTGATTTTTTTTTTATTGGAGTTTTCTTATTGTTATGGGTAATTTGTTTTTTTTTTACTTTTAGGGGTTACTAATGGTACATATAGTTTAATGACTCTCAAGTTCAAGTAAGAATGCATTATAATGGTCTTCTGTAGTGTTACAATTAGAGAACAGAATGTGCCAATCAAGAGATGATAGGTCGGCATCTATGAGATCATATTGGCTTTTCTGAAATTGTATTTTGGAGATCCATCATTATGATATTCTTTGTGAGGGTATAAATTGAGACAAAAGTCAAACATACTGTGGTCACTGTTTGAAAAGGGTTCTTGTATTTGTAGGCCATAAATTGAGTTCGAGCTGTTGCAGAAGATGAGATCAAGGCAGTTGTTGAGTCTGGTGTTGTTAGTTACTAATTGATCCAGTCCCAGTGTAGTAGCGGCATTGTACAGGGTTGCATGTATGGGTTTGGATGTACATTCATTTAGGGTCCAATCTATAAGAGGTAGATTGAGGTCACCAAGGAAAATAAGAGGGTGTGGACAACAGGCAGCCCACGTCAGCAGTGAAGTTAGTTTGTTTGCATGAACTATGTCATAATCAGGGGCTCTGTAGCATAGTAAGATGTGGATAGTGGTATTTAAGGACAGTTCACAAACGATGGTCTCTGGAAGAGCAAGCTCTTGTGTAATTTGAAACTTTCTTAGATTTAGGGATTTTTTTTTATAGAAGATAGCAACTCTACCTCCTCTACGGATTTTGCAATCTGACCGATAAACATGATATTCTCTGACTGTGGTAGTGGAGTCTGGAAAAGATCCATTCAACCACATCTCACAGACAAATATAATATCGAATGTGGCTGTGCTTAGTAAGATGAGGAATTCATGCATTTTGTTTGCGAGGCTTCTTGCATTGAGTAGTTTGCATTTTAGATATGTAGTAGTGGGTCTGGAGGAACTAAGGGGCATGCATGCCTATTGTTGGATGTTGGGATGATGGTTATTGGGATTTAAGTTGAAGGTCTTGCTTTTGATACATTCTGTGTGGTAGTCAATGTATAGGTTAGTATTTCCTTGTTCTTGTAGTCTTTTGAGTTCAGAGCAACAGTTCATGGGACTGTACAAGTTGCTGTAAGGTTAGGTCAGGGCGAGAACGGAGATTCTTATGGTTGATGTTGTTCTTGGCAAGTGAGTTTATAGTTTAAATGAATTTTATTTATTTATGTATTTAATTTATTTATTATGAGATTTATATGCCACCCTATTTCCCTGAGGACTCAGGGCAGCTTTTACAATACTAAAAACCACAAAATACAAATATTAAAATATGAATTAAACCCAAAAATCTCATAAATCAATGAAGTTTAAAATTTAACAAATTTAAAAACCACTAAAAAGACCCTTCCCCCTCCCCATCAGTCCAGGTAGGCTAGTTGGAACAGCCAAGTTTTTAGGCCACAGCAGAAAGATTGGAGGTCAGGGACCACCCGGAGCTCCAGGGGCAGCTGGTTCCAAAGGGTGGGTGCCCCCACAGAAAAGGCCCTACCCCTGGAAGCCACCAGCCAACATTGCCTAGCTGATGGCACCCTGAGGAGGTCCTGCCAGTGGGAGCACACAGAGCGTCGGGAAGCCGTTATTGGCAGCAGGGTCTCCTGCAAATACCCCAGTCCAATGCCATGAAGGGCTTTATAGGTCAGCACCAGCACCTTGAATCTCACTTGGAGGGCAACCAGTAACCAGTGCAGCTCACATAGGAGGGGTGTAACATGGGAGTATCGGGATCCTCCCATCACAACCCGCGCCGCTGCATTCTGGACAAGTTGAAGTCTCCAGGTGGTCCTCAAGGGCAGCCCCATGTAGAGAGTGTTGCAGTAGTCCAGATGGGAGACAACAAGTGCATGAGTGACTGTACGTAGGGCATCTCGGTCCAGGAAGGGTCGCAACTGGTGCACCAGGTGAACCTGGGCAAATGCCCCCATGGCCACGGCTCCCACCTGCTCCTCTAAACTAAGCCGTGCGTCCAGGAGGACACCCAAGTTGCGAGCCCTATCTATGGGGGGCAACACTTCTCCCCCCATGGCTAATGATGGAATGTCCTGACTAACTCGAGATGCCGGTACATACAGCCACTCGGTCTTAGTCGAGTTGAGCTGGAGTCTGTTCCTCCTTATCCAGACCCGCATCGCTTCCAGGCACCTGGACATCACTTCAAGGGCATCACTGGGTTGGTTAGGGGTGGAGATGAAAAGCTGGGTATCATCAGCGTACTGATGATACCTCACTCCAAAACCACAGATGATCTCACCCAGCGGCTTCATGTAGATGTTGAACAGGAGGGACAAGAGAACCAACCCCTGAGGCACCCCACAAAGGAGGGGCCTCAGGGCCAACCTCTGCCCCCTACCAACACTACCTGCATACAACCTGAGAGGTAGGAGGAGAACCACCATAAAATGGTGCCCCCACCCCCAGCCCCTTGTGGCATCACAGCAAGATAACATGGTCGATAGTATCAAAAGCCGCCGAGAGATCTAACAGGACCAGGACAGAGGAATGACCTCTGCCCCATGCCCTCCAGAGATCATCCACCAGTGCAACCAATACCGTCTCCGTGCTGCACCTGGGCCTGAAACCCGATTGGTACAGGTCTAGATAGTTGGATTCCTCCAGAAACATTGGGAGCTGTCAGGCCACCACACTTTCAACAACCTTTGCAACAAAATGAAGGTTGGAGACCGGATGAAAGTTATTTAAATCAGTTGGTTCCAACCCAGGCTTCTTGAGGAGGGGCCTCACCACCGCCTCCTTCAAGGTGGAAGGAAAGGAACCCTCACTCAAAGAAGCATTTATAACTGCCTGGAGCCAGCCTTGTGTAATCTCCCAGGCAGCATACACCAGCCAGGAGAGGCACGGGTCCAACAAACACATGGCAGCATTCAGCCTCCCCATGATTCTGTCCAGCTTATTAGGAGTCACAGAGTCAAACTCCACCCAGACAATATTACTAAGACCCGTCATCATATTCCCATCAGACTCTGCCCAGTCAGAGTCCAAGCCTGTCCGAATCTGAGTGATCTTGTCCACCAGGACAAGTTCCTTCCTCTCCCAGTCATTTGCTTAATTCATTTTTGCAAATGACCCTGCAGAAACGTGGGGCCAACGAGCCATCACTGTTTTTGAACTCTGGGCTGATGTGGGAAATGTCGAGTATTTCATCAGGGAAGATGCTTGTTGCTTGATAGCCACTGATGATGTTGTGGACATTTGTGATGTCATCATTGTCATTGTTGTCTTCAAGACCAAATAAGATGGCATTGGGACGTTTCCGTTCGCACTTGATGGCTTCTTTGATGAGAATTGGGATATTATCATTTGTTGGATTTGTGGTTTTTTGTGGAATGGGTTGTGGTTGCGGTTGTTGAGTAAATATGTGGTTTGCAGCTATTTGATGTTCATTTTTTTGTGCTGTGTCTTTTTTTCAAGGTTAGTTAATCTTGTTTTTATAGTGTCCAGGGATTCTACTATGGTGTCAAGGGATGTTATTCGTGTTTCTAAGGTATCAACTCTTTTGAACAGGGCAATATATTTGTCCAGTTTGGGTCTGCATGGTGGACAGAAATATGGAAACCCATGGTTGGATGATTCTAGGAATTGAGCCATTTGCTTGGGTAATCCCAAGCAGTCGTGGTGAGCGTAGTTGTCGCATAGGGAACATTTGATGGAATTTTCATTCTCCTGTAAAGGTTCTTGACATATATGGTATGTGCAGGAGTCTTGTGGTTCATTGGTGGGGATTTCTTTCTTTTGGGGTTGTGGTTTGGCATTGGATTTTTTCCTGGCATGGTGGGTTTGTTGAGATGGTTCATTGGTTAAATTGTTCAATCGAACAAGGTCAATAACAATATTGCACCAATAAATTAATTACACTAATCATGCTAGTCAAGTAATTTCACTAATTAACAATCACCCTAATCAATTAATTACACTAATCACTAATCACACTGATCAATTAATTTCACTAATAATTAATTTTACTAATCAATTAAATTACACTGATTGGTATTCACATTATTTGCACTAGACATTCTAATCACACTAATCAATCAAACAATTGATTAATTGATCAATTATTTTAGAGAAATTATTATAGAGACATTATCCATCCTCTCGGGGTAGGTAAATTGAGGACCCAAGATTGTTGGGGGCAATAAGCTGACTGTAAAAATGCTGCTTAGTAATAAGCAAGCATATACAATGGAATGAAGGCTATTGCTGAGCACATTGGGTTGTGCTCCAAACATTGTAAGCTGCCCTGAGTCTCCGGAGAAGGGCGGGATATAAGTATGAATAAAAATAAATAAAATAAATAAATTTTATAGACATTATCTAATCATTGATATATGTCTTGAGGTCATAAAGTTATACGTTTTGAGGTAATGAAGCAATCGGTGTTATAAATATTGAAGAAATGATGTAGTAAGTCAGCAAGTAAAGGGTTATTGCTTTGCTGGTGATCCGCTTGGTGAGAAAGATTTATTGCTTTGCTGGCTGTTGTTATCTGATCTACTTGTATAGCTGACTCTGATTTCAGCTGGCAGGAAATCTCCGCTCAGGGAGTCTCTGCCCAGGGAATCTTGGTGAGGTAGAAATTGAAGGCATGTGGTTCCTTTTTGTTTGAATGGCTTCAAAGCAATTGTTTTTTGGTGAGGTAGAGATTAGTAGTGAAAGGGTTTCCCCTTGGCTTATTCTTAAAGTTTTAAAACTCAGATTTTAAAGTAAAGAGCCCACTTCTAGCTCAGAATCACACTCCTCATCCACTTTCAGTTCAGAATTGAGTTTGCAGCCTGCTCTCGGCCCACTTCCAGCTCAGAATCATACTGTTCTCAGTCTCTCAGATGTCACTGATTTCTCTCAAATTTTGGTGTCCCTGTTATTTCCCTGTTATTTCAGCTCTCTGCTATCGGCTTTGTTATGTTTGCATGAAGAGTCAGGCGAAGAGCTTCAGTGAAGAGTTATTTAGTGACTACAGCTCGAATGGACCCAACTTGGCTGGGCTACGGCTGCTACTTATAGCCAGCAGCGTAGTTGCCAGCCAATCAGAGTGCAGGGTTTTCCCGCACTTTTTAAACCAATCATATTTGACATTTTACAAGAACAATTCAAACTAAACCAATAACATTCGAACCTACATACATGACACCCCTCCCCACTAGGTTCAGTCCATACCAAACCCCAACCTACCTAATGTATTCTTTTAAATAGGTGGGGCTCTCATGTGTACGTTGAGACCTCCGTGGTTCAGAAGTTTTAACATTCTCACCCAGTGAGAGAGGAAATGTCTGCTGACATTTCCCTTCTGGGACTCCCTGTGAAAGAAGACCCTGTTTGACTGTTAGAATCTGGTCTCTCCTCCCAACCCATCTCCAGCCCAATGTCAGCACCCAAGTCAGGTAGTGATGTACAATCTTCCACTTCTAAGGATGGAATTTGGCATTGTGACAGGTTTTGGGATGATTCCTGTCGTAATGGCTCATTACACATGGGGTGGATTCTTGCTTGCTGATTTTCTTCCTGTTCCTCCCCTTCCCCTAGAATTGACATCAGGTGGGGAACTAGAGAGGAACAAGTGATGTTCCTGAGAGAACCTGGATCTAAGTTGATCAATGTGCCTGCTCCAGAGGAGTCCATCCTCTGTTTGTGTTATGTATGTAGGTTTGAATGTTATTGGTTTATTTGAACTGTTCTTGTAAAATGTTAAAAGGTATTGGTTTAAATAGTGTGGGAAGAAACCCTGCACTCCCATTGGCTGGCAACTACAGCTGCTGGCTGTAAGAGGCAGCTGTAGCCCAGCCAACTCAGGTCCATTCGAGCTGTAGTCACTGAATAAACTCTTTACTGAAGCTCTTCACTTTTGACTCTTCATGCAAACGTAACACTGGTGACGAAGGTGGGATTGCCCTGAAGAAGAGACAACGCAGAAGGCGAACAGAAGAGCGAGATGGCTGCGCTGAACACCCCCCCCAGCCCCATTCAATCGGGTGGCGGAAGACTAGGAATCCTATGCGGATCGCTTCCAGATGTACCTGGAAGGAAACGACCTTGCCGATATTCGAGAGGCGGAAGGGTGGTATTTCTCACCTGCAGTCGGCAGTCTTCAAAGGTGAAGGTGTTGGCGGGAGCTGCAGAACTGAAGGTAATGGAATGGTCTGATTTGGAAAAGCTTTTAAGAGCCCATTCGCCCACAAGTATCGTGCCTCATTAAGAACACGAGTTTTACCGTCGGGATCAAGGGAAAGCGAGAATGTTAATGACTTTGTGGCAAGTTTAAGGGACATTGGGGTGCTTGTGACTTTACCAACTTAGAAGAGGCCATGCGTGATCGGTTTGTCTTAGGCCTCAAAGATAAGGTCTTACAAAGCAAACTGTTAATGAAACCTAAGATCACGTTTAAAGGCCATTGAAGAAGCTGTTTAGCGGAAGCCACCAAGTCCTCAGCAGTGGCCATGAAAAGATTAACAAGGCCTCAAGCCAGGCCTCAAGCCATTCTGATGTGGAAAAATCCACAACAACCCATTCGAACAAATAGACTCTGATTCAGATTGCAGTGAGGTGGAGGAAGGGATTTTTAGACTCAGAATGGAGAAGAAAAGGAAAGACCCTGGGAGAAAGAGGCAAGAATTTTATTGCAGAGGCTGTGGGGGGCATCCCGCACTGAATGCAAGTTCTTAGACACCATCTGCCTACGTTGTGAAAAGGGGTCTCCTAGCCAGAGTCTGCAAATCATCCAGAACTCCACCTAGTAGGAAGAAATTTCCTGAAAAGGATTTTAAGCCCAACAACTTCATTGAAAAGATGGGGTGCAATTCAGAAGCAAATGGGAAGAATGAAACTCACCAAACAATCACCATTGGTCATTCTTCACCCTTGAGAAGCAGAAAAGTACATATGAAGGTGTTTATTGAAGGAAGGCCTTGCCAAATGGAAGTGGACTCAGGCTCTTATTTATCTATGGTGTCATGGGACACTATTCACAGGCTACTTCCCAACATTCAGAAGAAACATTTCCAGAAGCAAGCACTGACTCTTAAAGACTACCAAGGGAACAAGATTCCAGTAGTTGGAGCAAGAGATTTCAACGTGCAGTTTAAAGGCCACACCAAACATTTGCCCCTGACCATCATGGACAAGGATCGCCCAAGCTTGCTGGGACTTGAGTGGTTCAATCCACTAGGCATCGAGGTGACTGGCATCAATCACGTGAGCAACTCTGAATGGGAGGAGGCCTTGAAGTCTGAGTTTCCAGAGGTCTTCAGCGAAGGACTGGGCAAGTATATGGGGACCCCTATCACTTTCAACCTAGATCCCAAGGTGCCCCCAATTCGTTTAAAGCCCAGGAGGGTTCCATTTGCTTTAAAGGAAAAAATTGATGCACAATTAGACAAATTAATAGCTCAAGGGGTTTTAGAGCTCACTGATCACTCCAGATGGGAAACACCCATAGTCACACCAGTCAAGGCTGATGGGTCAGTGAGAATTTGTGGAGACCATAAGGGGACACTGAACCATGCTGCAGCAGAGCGCATATCCAGTTCCAGTTGTGCATCATCTGTTACATTCACTTGGCAGGGGTACAGTCTTTGCCAAATTGGACTTGGCCCAGGCATATCAACAACTAACAGTTGATGATGCCACTGCAGAGGCCCAAACCATTGTGACTCACAGAGGTGCCTTCAAATGTAAAAGGTTACAATTTGGAGTAAGAGTGGCACCAGGCATTTTTCAAAGTCTTATGGAAAGAATGCTTCAAGGACTGCCAGGGGTAGTGCCTTACTTTGATGATGTGTTAATCTCTGCTGAAAATGACACTCAGCTTCAAGAAAGACTCAGAGAAGTCCTTACCAGATTCAGAAAGGCGGGGTTAAAAGTCAAGGAAGGAAAATGCACACTTAAAACAGACAGGGTTGAGTTCCTGGGCTACATGATTGACAAGCATGGCATCCACCCTACTGATGCCAAGGTTAAAGCAATCAAAGAAGCCCCTTCTTCTGCTTCTTCTGAATGTTTGGGAGTAGTCTGTGAATAGTGTCCCATGACACCATAGATAAATATGAGCCTGAGTCCACTTCCATTTGGCAAGGCCTTCCTTCAATAAGTACCTTGACATGCACTTTTCTGTTATTGATAGAAGAAGAATGACCAATAGTTACTGTCTGATGAGTTTCATTCTTCCCCTTTGCTTCTGTGCTGCGCCACATTTTCGCACTGAGGTTGTTGGGCTTGAATTCTTTGTCAGGAAACTTCCTTCTGTTGGGTGGAGTTCTGGATGATTTGCAGACTCTTGCTAGGTGTCCTCTTTTTTCACAACAGAGGCAGATGGTATCTAGGAACTTGCATTCAGTGCTGGGTGGATTCCCCACAACCTCTCTGTAGAAATCTTGCCTCTTTCTTCCCAGGTCTTTCTTTTTCCGCTCCATTCTGAGTCTATAAATTCCTTCCTCCACCTCACTACAGTCTGAATCAGAATCTATTTGCTCGCAATGGGTTGTTGTGGACTTTTCCACATCAGAATGGCTTGAGGCCTTGTTAATTTTCTTCATGGCTGCCACTGAGGACTTAGTGGCTTCTGCTGAGGAGGCCTCTTCTATGGCCTCCTTCAACGTGATCTTAGGTTTTAATAACAATTTGCTCTGAAGCACCTTGTCTTTGAGACCTAGGACAAACCAATCGCGCATGGCCTCCTCCAAGCTGTTAAACTCACATGCACCCCCAATGTCTCTTAAGCTTGCCATGAAGTCGTTAATGTTTTGCTTTCCCTTGATCCCCGGTAAAACTCGTGTCTCTTAATGAGGCACGATACTTGTGGGGCATAATGGGCTCTTAAAAGCTTTTCTAAATCAGGCCATTCCATTACCTTCATGTCTGCAGTTCCTGCCAATGCCTTCGCCATCTTGAAGGCTGCCGGACCACAGTGCGTAAGAAAGACCGCCCTCTTCCGCTTCTCGGGGATGTTGGCGAGGTCGTTTCCTTCCAAACACATTTGGAAGCAATCCGCATATGATTCCCAGTCTTCTGCTGCTGGATCAAACGGAGTGGGGGGGTGTTCAGCGCAGCCATCTCGCTCTTCTGTTTGTCTTCCGCATCGTCTTCTCTTCAGGGGAATCCCACCTTCGTCGCCAGTGTTATGTTTCCAGCTCAGAATCATACTGTTCTCAGTCTCTCAGACATCACTGATTTCTCTCAAATTTTGGTGTCCCTGTTATTTCCCTGTTATTTCGGCTCTCTGCTATCGGCTTTGTTATGTTTGCATGAAGAGTCAGACGCGAAGAGCTTCAGTGAAGAGTTTATTTAGTGACTACAGCTCGAATGGACCCAACTTGGCTGGGCTACGGCTGCTACTTATAGCCAGCAGCCGTAGTTGCCAGCCAATCAGAGTGCAGGGTTTTCCCGCACTTTTTAAACCAATCATATTTGACATTTTACAAGAACAATTCCAACTAAACCAATAACATTCAAACCTACATACATAACAGGTTTCTCTCCAGACTCCCTCGCTCTCTGCTGATCTCAGCTGATCTCAGCCTCTCTTGGAGCTCTCTGCTATTAGCTCCTCTCCAGTCTCCCTCGCTCTCCACTGATCACAGTATAGCTCTCGGAGCTCGGAATCGTGTTCCTCAGTCTCCTTCCAGTATCAGCTAGCGCAATTGGATATTTAATTCAATCTCCCTCTTGGATCCCGGTAAGTTATAGTCTCAGGCTCTATAGGCTGTCTTTTGTCTATCAGTTGGCTATCATCTTGATCTCCTTAGGATTCTTTTCCAGTCTCAGCCTCCCTTTTGGATCTCCAGGGCAGCTATCCAAGATAGAAGCCATGAAGCTGAAACCTAGTTATCAGGAAAAGTACTTACAGAGAACCTAAAGCACTAGGTTAGAAACCTTAGCATGAAAGTTGACTGATCACCTTGAACCAGTCACACTCCTCAGCCCAACTTATCTCACTGGGTTGTCATTAGGAAAATAGAAGGAGGAAGAAATATTAGATATGTAACTTTTTGTGGCATATTGCACTGGGTTAGATAGTATTGCTTTTCAAAGAAAAAAGTCATGTGCTGGTTATTTAACTCAAGTAATACTTCAAATTTCTCAATGTTAGTTAACAAGATGAGAAGAGGCTATTGCTTCTAACCTGTGACTGAACAGAATTTTCATCATCAGGAAACATTGATTTCAATGGCAGAGACATGGGGTCCTTTTATGCACATAAAAACTTTCCATTGAAGTGAGACAATAATTCCACATGAACAATCATATCACAGTGATCAGAATGTTATATATTCTCTTAACAAAAGATAATTGGCTCAACCTCATTATAATATTACAAAATTTTAAACTACTTTCCCTTGATCAGGCACCCAACATCATTCCAACTGAGTCTGTTTTAAACTGATGTAGGGAGATATGTTGTCTCCTTGGAGCAAAAACCAAGGATGTGGCTGAGAACCTAACCAAAATAATTAGGCCCTCAGATCCGGCACCAGTTAACAGCTGTGTCCCCCAAGACAGCATTTTAGGACCCACACTTTTTCTATTTTACATCATATGGAATCATATTAAAAGCAGCTGCGTTCTCTTCAATGATATAAAATTATTTAACACCACTGATAATGCTGCTGCCCTCCAAAGTGACCTTGACTATGTGTCAGAATAGTCACACATTTGGGAACTCCAAATCTCAACTAATAAATGTTCTGTCCAGCACATTGGCAAAAAAAATCAGAACACCAAATAGAAGTTGGGCGGAAATGATCTCATAGATGACCCTCAGTTTGTCAAGGACCTAGAAGTACTCATCTCAAACAATCTAAGCCCCAGAGCTCACTGTAACAGCATTGCCAAAAAAGCATTAAGAGTTGTTAACCTAATTTTGCAAAGCTTCTTCTCTGGTAACATTATATTGTTAACTAGGGCATATAAAATCTTTGCAAGACCAATTCTTGAATACAGCTCATCCACCTAAAATCCACACTGTATATCGGACATTAACACAATTGAGTGAGTCTAGTGGTATTTCACGAGAAGAGTTCTCCACTCCTCTACTCACAATAGAATCCCTTATGCCACCAGGCTTGAAATCCAGCTTCAACCACAATAATACATGGGCAAATAATCCATACAAACTCAGGTAAATTGCTTCAAACTTGATTGCAGAAAATACACCTTCAGCAACAGAGTGGTCAACTCTTGGAATCTTCTACCCAACTCCATTGTTACAGCCCCTAACCCTCACAGCTTTAACCTCAAACTGTCTATCGTGGACCTTTCTAAGAGGTCCATAAAGGGAGCATGCATAAATGCACCAGTGTGCCTACCATCCCTGCCTTACTGTCCCCATTTATCTGTACTTACTTCCTTTGTTTATGTTTATGTTTATGTTTATACCTATACTTGCTATCTTTTTCATGTTTGACAAACAAATGAACAAAAACAAACCAACAAACAAATAAATAAATAGAGAAAAGTAAAGTCTTACACTTAGGCAAGAAAAACCAAAAGTACACATATAGACAGGGTGAAACCAGGCCTAACAGCAGTAACTGTGAGAAGAATCTTGGAGGCCTTAGTGGACAACCAATTAAATATGAGCCAAAAGTGTGCAGCAGCAGCCAAAAAAGCCAATGCAATGCTAAATTGCATTAACAGAGTGATACAATCAAGATCAATTGAGGTACTAATACCAGGGGTGGGATTAAAATTTCTTAACAACCAGTTCTGTGGGTGTGGCCTAATTTTGGGGTGTGGCTTGGTGGTCATGTGACTGGGTGGGCGTGGCCTACTCAATGTCACTCACATGGAGGGGTGCCTCACCTGGCTTCTCACCCCTCCCCTCCCAGCCAGTTCTCACTTCGTCTTTCATGTTATGGTGAGAGAGGAAGCTTTTTCAAAGTCATCTTTCCCTTGAAACTAGCCAATAAGATGAGATTTTGCTATCAGAAGACCTGATGGGCATTTCCAAATATTGTTTATCATCATTCTCTTGGAAATACTGAGTGGAGACTTCCTGTTTGAGACTCTTCGTGAATGGACCAAAATCTGCGACTGTGCACAGTTTTGATCCATGCTCACCACTGGAGACCTCGAGCCGGCAGGCTTTGGGGTTGAAACCACCCCGTAGAGGTGGTGAAGGTTAGGGAGCTGCCAGCAGGGTCGAGGAGAGCTGCATCTCTTCTCCCCAGCTTTTTTTTCCCCCTTTCCCGAAGGCGGCAGAAGCGGCTGGCCAGAAATGGCCACCTCAAAGAAGAACTTGAACGGAAAAGAATGTGCAGGAGGAAGCTTGAAGGAGAAAGCGTGACATACAGGGCTTGCAATTGAAAACAACTATTAAAGGTACCTGGAATTTAAACAGCCAAAAACAATGTTATCTCTAAAAGACTTTTACAGCTGCGAATGAAAGAGTTAAGAGGGGAAAATTGGTCTCTTTTTTTCCCCTCAAATACTGATTGTTTCAACTGGCTTGGAATATTAAGAAAGGATTTACAAGAATTGGATATCGATGCACTTGGATATTAATAGGCTGCTTTCAGCTGAAAATAAAGTATCAAGTGATAAAGACTTTTGAATAACTTTAAAGAATTCTTTTTAAAAAGAGTCAAAGATAGAAAACAGAGGGGGGGAAAAGAGCTTAAATAGGGTGGAGTCTGGAAACAAAGGATACCACCTGGAGTTAAATTGCATTGAGAGTGGATTCGCAACAAGACGTGAAAAGAATACATAGTAATTGAAGCTCCGTGCAAGCCAAGCCCCAGAAAACTGAAAGTGAAAAATAAGGAACGGCTGTGGATTATTGGAGAACTCCTGGGTAGAGGATCTTAGAAGGATTAAAGTCATCTGGGGGTTGCTTTAAAAGGGAAAAATCTCTTTCAGAATGTCATCACTTTTGAAGAATTAAAATACTATTTAAAGACATTAAAGAAGAGGTAAAATGATAGAAATGGAGATCCTGAAATATAGAAAATTACAGGAAGCATCAGATGAACAAGAAGGCGGGACAAAGAAGAAGAAGCCATCTTTAATGATCAAATGACTCAAAATGGGTTAAGAAAAGGGAAGAAAAAGGAAAAGAGGAAAGAGAGTTAAAATCTAAGATTGAGGCAACAATAAAAAAAGTATAAAATGGGAAATAGTTATAATACTGCAAGGAGCCATAAGGTAGGATTTCAGAAGGGAAATTGGACAAAAGGGAAAAATGGGAAGGAGAAGAAGAGGGGGAGTTGATAAGAGAAAGTGGTAAAAATTGAATCAAGATGAGCAACAGCAAGAAAAATACAAAAAAAATCTTATACATTTAATCCAACAGTTAGACAATGGTTAATTTAAGTTACTGAGAGGATTCTGCAAGGGTACGTGAGATAAATATGGTTAAGTTAGAAAGAAGTTAGTATAGTTTTTTCTTTTCTGTCAATAAGTAAAGGAGGTAAAGAAGGAAAGAGAATAAAGCCTCTAACAATTTAAAGAGAAAGTATGGAAATTATAAGAAGTATGGAATGTTTTAATACTGTTTTTTTTTGATGATGAAATATAGTGATATGGATGTTAAATGGTAATAAAATGGAAATATCTTAAATAGAAATGAATGAAGGAGATAAATATTAACAATGGCTGAATTGAACTTGAAAAGAAATAATTACTTTAATTATTATTGTTATATGTATGCATAATCTTCTTTTTCTTTTTCTCTTGTAAAGAATTTAATGGATATCTGTAGGAATGTACCAAGCAGAATCTGATTAATAATGGTTAGATGATATAAAATAGAGGGTAACAGAGGTAATAATGGTAAAGGTGAAATATAAAAGTTAAACAATAATTGGTTAGAAGAGATAGAGGTGTTATCCTTTAGGGTAGTAATTACAGGGTAAAATATGTTTTATAAGATAATATAAAATTCTAAACAAGATAGACAAAAGTGTAATAATATTGATTGGCAAGATATTGAAAATTGGAAAAAGAAATGTAATTAATGAAATGATGGAATGATGAAATAACTGAAGCAAGACTATAGAAGCTAGAGAAAGGGGGAAATTATGGAAAATAGTGGAATTTGCTATGATAAATGGAATAGAATATAAAATGAGTGTATAATTGAAATTATAGTCGCATGGAGAAGGGAGGGTCCGGTAACACACTGTTCTCAAAAAAGAATTTTTGTTTTTGTTTTTATATTTGTCTGTATGCATTTGTTTGCCAGGAATGTTTCTGGGATGATAATATGAAGTGTTATAAAATAAATTAATCTAAAAATATGGAATATTTTGTATGTGAGAATATATAAAAATAATTAATAGATGAGAATGGAAAAGATGTACAAGGAGCTTTAACCTACCGGCATATCATATGTTTTTTCTGTGTATGTCTGTCTAAAATAATAAAACTTTTTTTCAAAAAAAAAAGAAATACTGAGTGGAGATATTTATAAAGAATAACAATTGGAAGAGACCTTGGTGGTTTTCTAGTCCAACCCCTGCTGAAGCATGACACCCTATACTATTATGGACAAATTTCTTCTTAAAAACCTCCAGTGATGGTATACCCACAATTTTTGAAGGCATCCCATTTCTTTGATTAATTGTTCTCACTGTCAGGAAATTTCTTCTTATTTCTAGGTTGTTTCTGTTTGATAAGTTTCCATTTCACAGTTACTTCCAGTTGAGCCAGGCACCACCTATTCTATACATTTTTTCTTGCCTGTGTAAAATCTGACTTTACTCTCCATTAAATATTAATTTGTTCTACAGTAGTTAGGGCTAGGGTTTACAGTTTACTACAATGATTTTTGCAAAATGCATTAAAACTTGAAGAATACATCTCTGCTTATACTGATAAAGATTATTCTTTTTGAACATTAAAGCATACAGTCAAGCAAATATTTCCAATCCTACAAATGAAAACACATTTGAAAGGTATTTTCAAAGCAATCAGTTAGCGGATGCCTTACCATTCTTTCTCTTCTCCTTTAATTAGATCTTTCTGCTTTATATATTTGTTTCTTTGGCATATTGCAATATTCCAAAATTTTCACAGATCGTTCACAAAGAACCATTTCTAATTTAACTGGAATACAAAACAATCTTTCTGGTTTGGAATTCCTTGACTCACACTCACACCCCTCAGCTCCTCAACACTTCTCAATGTTTTCCTTTCCTTTCTGTTATGTACAGAAACACGCTTCTCTTTTACTCTCTTTTCAAATTAACCCTCCCCTGATGCCTACACCTGCATTTAATTCAGATAAACCCAAAATAAATACTTCTTTCCTAAGTTGTCAAAATGGAAAGTGCTCCAAAGGGAATTATTCAGGAGGGTGATATTAGCAATTCATAAACATAATTATCTTGCTCTCAGAAAAGATGGGGACTTAACAAACTATTTAAGCAATGCATGATTTACTGCATAGCACCAAAAGGCAGAAGAGTTGCTCATTGAGACCAACAGTGACACAAGCAAAAATCAGTCTTGTTAGGAAAGGCTGTCTAATAAAAATGTACCCAGGTCTTCTCTTATTATAAAATCATCCTGGACAGCTGTAGAACTTCCTCCCCTCCCTCTTTTGGGAAGATTTACAAACAACTTCCAGCCAGGTTCGCCCTGCAGCCTTGCCCATCTCTGCTGGCAGCTGTTGCCTGGGCAGCAGTTTGGCTTTACCTTACCCAACCTTCCTCCTCCCGCAACTGGTGGCAGAGGGGAAGGCCAGCCCCCTAATCTCCAGCAATGCCCTGTGTGGCAAGTCCCAATCTGGGGCTCTTCATATCTGGATGTGTGTGGCAGGAGTGGCAGTGGCATGTTCCAGTTGTTTTCATTGGCGAGAGGGGCTGCAGAGCCTCTCTCACTGATGGGAAGGCTCTTGTCGAGAAGTCAAGTGGCATGCCCCAGAACTTCCCAGCAGTGGGGAATTTTCTCGGGCAGCTTCGGTAGCAGCAGCTGTGGTGGCAAAAGGCGAACTGGGGAGGTGAGTGGCAGAGGGGGCAATGTGTCCTGGAATTGGGCTGGCGGTGGGGAATTTCCTTGGGCAGCTTTGGTGGCAGCAGAGCACACCAGGGTTTTCCCTTGGGGAAAACCCCGGCCAGATCCAGCCATGGCAGCACCAGGGGGAGAAGGAGAACATTCCCTTCTCCCCCAGCCAGCATCCCACCATGGCCCCGCGGCAGCTTCTTCGTGGCCAGGAGGAGAAGGAGAACATTCCCTTCTCCCCCTGGCCTCTCCCAGCCAGCACAGACATGGCCCCATGGCTTCTTCCTGGCCAGGGGGAGGAGGAGACTGTTCCCTCCTCTCCCAGTCAGCAGGGACATGGCCCCATGGCTTCTTCCTGGCCAGGGGGAGGAGGAGACCATTCCCTCCTCTCCCAGCCAGAATAGATATGGCTCCATGGCTTCTTCCTGGCCAGGGGGAGGAGGAGAACATCCCCTCCTCTCCCAGCCAGCACAGACATGGCCATGTGGTGTGGGGACAGCTAACTAGCTAGGTCGTGGTGAAGCAAGCCAGGTAAACCTGGGTAGTGGGGTGGGGAGATAGCGCAGCAGCCTAAGCCGGCCCAGGAGTCAACTTGACTGGGGCTTGCCTGTAGGCTCACTCACCCAGGGAGATCAGGGCCATGGTGGAAGGCAGGCAGCAATGGCAGGCAATGGCAGGTTAGCAATGGCAGGCAAGATGAGGATTGACTGGGTGGGGTGAGTGGGCCATCAGGAAAGGGTGAGGCCAGCCAGTGGTGCAATTTACCGGTTCTCCGAACTGTGCAGACTCATAACAACTGGTTCTATAGAATTGGTCCGAATCGGTAGAATCCCACCTCTGACTAATACCACTCTATAGAGCAGTGGTTCCCAAACTTTTTCAGTCTACTGCCCCCTTGGTGCTACAAACTCATTCCAATAATGAATGGAAACTGAACAAATTTAGAAGAGAAGAGATAGAAGAGACTCAACCTAGAAACAGGGAGAAATTTTCTGACAGTGAGAACAATCAATCAGTTTGCCTTCAGAAGTTGTGGGAGCTTAATCACTGGAAGATTTCAAGAAGAGACTGGACTGCAATCTCTGAAAAATGGTGTAGAGTCTTCTTGGGCTGGGGGCTGGACTAGATGACCTACAAGGTGCCTTCCAACTCTGTTAATCTGTATCTGATACACTAAATGCACACAGAACAATAATTGCTTTGAAGATAACCATAGTTATTCCATTATTTTTAGGCAAAAGTGCCCTAGGTGAGTAAGAATGTATAATTGGGCTGGAAAAGTATGTACCATGGCATTATGAATGATCTTCAAGATATACTTTTCACTTTTACATATTTTGTGAGTGGAGTTAGTAAACTGGGTATGTGTCAGATCCCTATCGTAATACTGCATTCCTGTGGGGAGAGGGCCTGGATACATTTTTTTAGCTTATTGCCCTCTTCCAATTTCCCATACATCCTGTATCCCGCTAGTTTATAGCCTTTATCCTGCCTGGTGCCTATGTGACCTAAGCTTGATTTATCTTTGGGGGGAATGTAATAAGGGGGGAGGGCCATGTGTTTTGTCTCAGTCCTGAAGCCTCTTGTAAGATGATCCTGGGAATTACTTCTTATCTCTTTCAGGCCAGGCCATTCTAACAGCATCTTCACACCTGTGGATTGGCTCATTCAACCTCGGACTGAGGGGAGAGGTTTCTAACTACTTTATCCTAACTGTATTGCCTGAGGGGACTTTACATTCTGCTTTCCTTTGTCCTGCAATCATTCTCTTTCAATAAAAAGTTCCTTTTGAAGTGCTGAAGTTTCAAGAGTCTTTACTTTCTTGAACAGAGAGGAGAGGCAGACCCTTACAGTATATTAAAAGTACTTAAGAAAAACTGAGGCCTAGAGCAAACAAATTACAAGCTAGAAAGATCTGGAATTGTAAAAGCAGAGACATTTTAATTGAACATAATTCTATTGGAGACTATTAAATTACCTCAGTGGAATAGTTGCACAAAACACATGCTAATGAGACAAAAAATTTAAATGAGTAAACTGAAAAATTTCAGATACCCCAGTGTAAGGCAGGCTAAATGCTAATCATAGGAAATATGAATAATTTATGTTTTCTTTAAATGTGGAATGTAAATTTGTTTGGAATTAATTTCTGTGGGGAAATCAGTATACAATAAATATTTCTGTCTCTTAGGGCAGCATTTTTCACCCTACAAAATATTATTATTGTTATTGTTGCTATTGTTATTTTATGCTGCTATTTGAGTAAAATGGGAAAATAGCCCTGGCAAGCACAATTACACTAAGGAGATGCTTAAAAGCAAAATAGATTTATTTCTTGGCTAAATGCATTAAATTCTGGATAAACTGGAGCCAGATTCTCAGAATAACTTGGCATGTTTAGATCATGTTGAAAACATAAAAGCATCAACAAAATGCCAAGGCTCCTCAGATGCTATAAGAACTGGCATTGTTTGATCCTTCCATTACCTTCAAATTTTTTAAAGCAGCTGCTGCAATGAAAAAGCATATTTATAGCTTAAAGAAAGAACAAAGGTTATTATATAACTCCATTTAATGGTAAGCAACATCAGGCAAGGATAGGGAAAAAAAGGAAATACTCAGCCAAACAAATTCAGTGCCTGATAGATAAAAAAAGAAAAAGCTTAAAAGAATGTACATCACGCTTTTCAATTAATTATACTTTTTCTTACCTTCCTATCTTTAAAGTAACTGTGCTTCCACAATGTTGATGATACATTGCTTCATTCAATTCTTTTTATTCTTTAAATTTCATATATCTTTCTTTTGGAGTATCTCATCTATTTTAGCCAGTCATTTTTTGTTCTTCCCTTTATATTGGCCATTCACTCTCCCCCCGCCATATATATGTGTTGCAGGTTGACCTACATTCTTTTTCTTTATATGATCAAGTGTGGACTGCAACTCCCAGAATTCCCCAAATAATAAAAATAATCAGCTGCCCAATCAAAGGCTCATCCCATAAACTAAAGCAGGGATGCCAAACTAGCGGGCTGTGGTCTGGATGCATTACATGCAGGCCATGCCCACCCCAGCTCCGTGAAGGGGGAAATGTCACAAAATATCATGTGATGGTAACATGACATTGCAAGTTCGATAATCGTGGACATCAGGGTTTCAAATTTAAACTCACAAGTAATGGTTCATATAGTGAATATTTGCACAAAATGGAGTTTTATTTCTGCACGATATGGTAAAGAATTCTGGGAGTTGAAGTCCATACATCTAAAAATTGCTAAGGTTGAGAAAACACAGGCACTTGAGTGCCTTTCTTTCAAACTGGCCGCTCAATTTCCATTTGATTTATTATGTTCTGTTCTAACTGCTTTCTTGTTTTATCCCATACAAAATTCCCTTAAGGAATTTCTCCTGGCATACCCAACTCCCATAAAACAACATAGATTCACACATGCTTTTCTACATAGCCTTTCTGGTTCTTTTGGCAAACATTAATTCCCCACACTAGTTGTCAAACAATTTTGTGTGTCTTAATATTTCTCTATTTTCCCATCTTGGATGAACATTCTGTTAAACTACATACAATTATTTATTTTAGTTTTTGTCATTTATGTATGGTTTGCAATTTTATTCAATTTCTTGGTAAAGCACAACTATCTTCGTATTTGATATATTAATTTTCAGATCCATTCTCCTCACTGCTTAATGCAGTGACATTTGTTGCATGTCATTTATTTTCTCAGCCATTATTATGGCATATTCTGCATACCAAAGCCATGATATGAATAAATATGTATTTTTGTAAACAATAAGCATTGCTCATATATTCATCTATAAATATATTAAACATCCAAGAAACATCACATATACTTGTTTTACTCTCTGCTGAGTTTGAGTCACTCTCTAAGTATTGTGTTTATTCAGTGGTGGGATTCAAATAATTTAACAACAGGTTCTTTGCCCTAATGACCAGCTGGGTGGCCATGGCTGTGTGGTCATCTGACTGGGCGGCTGTGGCCAACTAAAGATCACTCATGTCAAGGCGCACCTCGCTTCACCCTGCTTGCCTGGCTTCCTGAGCTCTTCTGGTCTTTGTCTATTAATTTGTCTACTACTACAGTGTCTGGTTGATTATCTAATGCCTGCCTGTCCTTCTGAATCTGGAACTCTAACAGATTCTTAGCTCTATTATTCTTCACAATCTTCTGTGGAAACTCCTTGATGGCTGCCTGGGGAATTCTGAGAGTTAAAGTCCATACATCTTTCATCTGAGAGACACTGATCTACCCCTTGAGTTTTAATTAGTGTGGTAAATTCAGAGGTGGGATTCAACCAGTTCGAACCGGTTCACACAAACTGGTTGTTAAGATTTTGTGCAGTTCAGAGAATCGCACCACTGGCTGACCTCACCCACTCCACTCACCATGCCCTCCCAGTCACTCTTTATCTCACCTCACCTGCCTTGGCCAGTTCCTAGAGTCATGCCAGAGGCATAGCTTCTGCTGCTCTCTGGTTCCCTTGCTTGCATTGACCATGCAGCTGATCTGCCTGATGAGTCTTCCTTTGCTTCTTGCCCAGCTGCTTCCCATGCAGTCCTCATGGCCCAGCCTGATTGCCTGCCTTTACTGCTGCCTTCCCACGTGGTCCCCGCAGCCCAGCCTGCTGGCCTACTGGCCTGCTTTAGGGTCTGTCTCTCCTCCCCATTCAAAAAAGCACAAATTCTTGAAGTTTCAGCTTTTCAAAAGGAAACTTTTATTGAAAGGAAGGTGATCAAGACAAAAGCAAATTATGCTCTAAGTTCCCCTTAGGCAATTCCATTAGGATAAAGGAGTTCTAAACCCCTCCTGTTCTGCTTATTATGCTCTGGATGGGTATAAAGCAGACAGAAGAAGAAGCCAGTTGGCCCAGGAGTCATCTAGGAATACCCTTTCTCCCCTGCCCTATCCCTCTCCTCCCAACCTGCCACACTCCCAAATTGTATCGAAGAAGGGGCAGGTGGCTAAATGAGACGCAGGAAGCCCTGCAATGCCCAGCGACAGGGAGGAGAAGAGACAGTAAGAGGAGCTTCATCATGCTCCACGTGCCTCAATGGAAGGCAGTGGCAGCCTGGCTTTCTTCCCTGCAAAGAAGGCAGGCAAACATGCTAGGCCACAGGGAGTGTGTGGGAGGCAGCAGGGAAGGCAGGCAAGCAGGCTGGGTCTTGGAGACTGCGTGGGAAGGCAGGGAAACAGGATGGGCCATGGAGACCATGTGATAGGCAGATGGGCAAGTAGTGAAGGAAGACTTACCAGGAAGAGATCAGCTGGGCTGCATGATTGAGGCAAGTGAGGGAACCAGAGAGCAGCAGCAGCTATGCCTCTGGCGTGACTCTACGCTCTGGCCAATGTAGGTGAGATGAGATAAGGAGTGACTGGGAGGGGCGGGGTGGGTGGGGTGGGCAGAGCCAGCCAGTGGCACGATTAGCTGGTCTTCTGAACTGTGCAAAATCTTAACCAGTTTGTCTGAACTAGCTGAATCCCACCTCTGTGTTTATTCTCACATATGCTCTGATTCCCTCATAAACTGTATCACAGCTTAAATTCCAAAATTTTGCCCATTGGCCATTTTTTCTCCTTTCAGTTTAATTTTTTTGTTAATTATCTTCCCAGATGCATTTAACACACTAATTCCTGTGTAGTTTTTATGTTCACTCTTGTTACCTTTCACTTCACTAGTGGGATTATAATATTCTTGTAACTGTCAGGCACAGATGCAATCTTTACACATTTAAATAAGTTGCATAGCCACTCTGTTAGGAAAATGCATCCATTTTTTAACATTTGGTTTGCACCCACAGCTTTATTATCTTTCAATGTACTTGAAATACTAATGACTTTCTTTTCATCAATTGTTTTCTTGAACACTAACATTTATAGCATTTGCTCCAATTCCACCTCTTAACTTATCACTATCATTCTCATACAAATCTCTGAAATTCTGCTTCCAGCATTATTTATTCTTAGTGCTTTTTTAATAATCTAGAATTTAAAGGCATTTTAAAATTATTATTTTTTTATTATGCTTCACATCTTAACTCCATTTTATTTCATGAATGTAGGATTATTTTCTCCATACATTGCAAAATGAATATTAATGCTGAAAAAAATACTATAAAATGTTAATATTTACTATAAAATCTGAAGTAAATGTCCTGTATTAAAATTTTAATTTAATTTAATAATTTAATAATTGGACTTGTATGCCGCCCCCTCTCCGAAAGGACTCGGGGCAGCTCACAACTAAAAATACAACAATAAATACTTTAAAAACAAATTAAAACCAACAAGCCCAAATAAAATCAATTTAACCCCCCCCCCCCAGGAGGTCAGTCCAGCCCGGCCTGTTCAAACAGCCAAGTTTTCAGATCATGGTGGAAAGAGCAGAGATCCGGAGCCAAACGGAGCCCCAAGGGCAGTTGGTTCCACAAAACAGGAGCCGCTACAGAGTAGGCCCTTCCCCGGGGCACCTCCAGCCGACACTGTCTTGCAGAAGGCACCTCGAAAAGTCCCAGTCTGTGCGCTCGCACAGGGCGATTGGCATTCGATGTCAGCAGGAGACACTCCCGCAAATACCCTGGACCCAAGCCATGAAGGACTTCGAATGTTAATACCAACACCTTGAATCTCACTCAGAGGGCAACTGGCCAATGCAGCTCATGCAGGAGAGAGTACCAGGAAACTCCCATCACAACCCGTGCGGCCGCATTCTGACCAGTTGAAACCTCCGGATGGTATGCAAGGGCAGTCCTAGATAGAGAGCATTGCAGCAGTCAAGTCGGGATGTGACAAGTGCATGACTGACCGTGTGAAGGGCATCTCGGTCCAGGTATTGGCGTAGCTGGTGAACCAGCCGAACCTGGGCAAAGGCCCCTCTGGTCATGGCCCCCACCTGCTCCTCCAAACCGAGCTGTGAATCCAGAAGGACCCCCAGGTTTTGCACCCTATCCACAGGGGGCAATACCTCTCCCCCTATGACCAAAGATGGAATCTGTTGACTGGTCCGAGATGCCTGTACGCACAGCCACTCCGTCTTAGCTGGATTGAGCTGTAGTTTGTTCCTGCCCATCCAGATCTGTATCGCATCCAGACAACGGGATATCACGGAGAGGACATCACTGATTTGGTTTGGGGTGGAGATATACAACTGGGTATCATCAGTTTACTGATGATACCTCACCCCAAAACCACGGATGATCTCACCCAGTGGCTTCATATAAATGTTGAACAAGAGGGGCGAGAGGACTGACCCCTGAGGGACCCCACAAGTGAAAGCCCTCGGGGTTGACCTCTGCCCCCCTGCCAACACCTATTGCGAATGCCCTGAAAGGTAGGAAGAGAACCACTGCAAAACAGTGCCTCCCACTCCCAACCCCTCGAGGCACCGCAATAGGATACCATGGTCAATGGTATCAAAAGCCTCTGAGAGATCTAATAGGACCAGGACAGAGGGAAATCCCCTGTCCCGTGCCCTTCAGAGATCATCCACCAGCGCGACCAATGCCGTCTCCATGCTAAACCCAGGCTGGAAGCCTGATTGATATGGATCTGGATAGTCTGCTTCCTCCAGGAAAAGCAGAAACTGCTGAGCCACCATGCTTTCAACAATCTTTGCCAAAAAGCGAAGGTTGGAGACTGGACGGAAGTTGTTTAAAACAGCTGGATCCAGAGCAGGCTTCTTCAGGAGGGGTTTCACCACTGCCTCTTTCAAGGCAGCGGGGAAAGAACCCTCCCTCAATGAAGCATTAACCACTGCCTGGAGCCAGCCACACGTGACCTCCCTGGAGGCATATACCATCCAGGAAGGGCACGGGTCCAACAAACATGTGGTGGAACACAGCTGTTGCATAATCCTCTCCACTTCATCCTCAGAAACAGGATCAAACTCAGTCCAGATGATTTATTTATTTATTTATTTATTTTATTAGACTTGTATGCTGCCCTTCCCCCGAGGGACTCAGGGCAGCGAACATATAAAAAGACCCATATATACAATAAAAAGATATTAAATAAAGACAAGTCTAAGTTACAAAAACTACATTAAAAACAATTAAAATTACAGTTATAAATAATGCTATAAAACCACCCGCCCCCCATGGTCAATCCAGGCTGGCTTGCTGAAACAGCCAGGTCTTCTGATATTGGCTGGACTCCTTGTACCCCCCCTCCTCAGACCACTGCCAATTAGAGTTCAACCCCTCCTGGATCCGAGCGATCTTATCCAACAGATATTGACCAAATTCCTCAACCCTACCCTGCAAAGGACCCATCCCGAGGGAGTGAGTGACCCTGAACAGGGCGGCCGGGCGGTCCTCTGCAGACGCTATGAGAGTGGAGAGATAAGCCCTCCTCGCCGCTCCCACAGCTACCAGGTAAGCGCTAATGTGGGCTCTTAACTGGGCTTGATCAGATTCGGAGCGGGTTGACCTCCACCTGCTCTCTAAACCCCTCCTATGCCGCTTCATCTTCCAGAGCTCCTCTGTGAACCAAGGAGCCACCCAGGATCTGCGGTGAGTAAGGGGGGGCAAGGGGACAACTCGGTTGAGAGCCTCAGTGGCAGCCTGTTGCCAGGTGGTTGCCAGCACCTCAGCCAAGCTGTGGATAAGGGAGGCGGGCAGAGAGCCCAGTTCCACCTGGAACCTCTCAGGGTCCATCAGGCATCTGGGGCAGAACCATCTCGGTGGTTCCTCATCCCAGCAGTGTGGGGCAGCCTGCTGGAAGACCAGCTGTAGGAGATAGTGATCTGACCATGCTATAGGCTGGGCATTCAAATTGCCCAGCCCTAGATCACTATGCCACTGTTCCGAGATAAAAACAAGGTCGAGTGTGTTACCCCCCTCGTGATTAGGGCCCTGTATTACCTGGGTCAGGCTCATAGCCATCATGGAAGCCATGAACTCCTGAGCCAAGCTCAATGCTCCCCCCAAGGAGGGCAGGTTAAAGTCACCCAAGACTTGAGGTTAGTTGTGCATGTCCAAGATGGTGGTACGAGGTTGAAGGGGCTCTCTTGGCATTTGGAGGTTTCTGTTGGTTTTTGTGAGAAAGGCCCACTGCTACTTTAGTCCTCTCTGGAGTCATCCCTGGAGCATCGTGGGATGCCACCAAAACCGTTCGGCAGAAAACAGGCTGGCAGTTTGGTGTGGCTGGGCTTGTTCCCCCCGCGGCCTTTACATCTGCTGCAGTTTGCCGGCCGGAATTGGGGCGCGGCAGCCACTTTGTTTCTTTGCCCTGCGTCCCTCGTGGAGCCCTGGTGCCGGGAAATTACGGTGCCGATGGCAACCCTGGAGGCTTCTGTGGACCCGATGCTGTGGACCTGATGCTGTGGACCCGATGCTGTCGCTGGTGGTCATCAGCTGCCGGTTGCTGGCGACGGGCGTGGCAAAGCTGGGCCCTAATGGTGGTGGTGACTACAGCAGGTTGGACTGCTTGTGGCTCTGCTGCGGCACTGAGGCTCTGGCCCTGAGGAGGTTGATGGCAGCGGCGGCAGTCTATGGCCTTTGGTGCTGTGGCTGCCGTGAAGGTAACCATGTGGAGTCCTCTGGCGGAAAGGCCGTTGGCCCAATGGCCCCCCCTTTCTCCGGTTTTGGGATCGGGGAGGCATTACTGTGGGGGTTTGGACCTTTTGAACCACCCCCGAGGAGCCCCCCCTCCTTTTTCCCCAGAAGCTCTGGGAGGAATAGATCTATGGGCTGGGGTGGAGGTCTGCAGGCCCGGAAAGCCCAGGGAGGGGACACTCGTAACCATGGCCTGGATTGGAGGAACCGGCCTTCCTGGACGGGGTTGTGGGTAGAGCCTTTGGCGGTCACCCCTCCCAAGAAGGGACAACGCTGTGGCTTCAGACCTGTGGCCGTGATTGGTTTGCGGATGTTATACTCCTTTTGGATTTCTACGGACCTGATAGCCCTATGTTGGTTGGGCATTTCATTTGTGACCACCGTCTTTCTGCTGTTTTTGTCATTCTGGACTTATTTGGCACTATTGATGGTGCCTGGTTCATCTATACCACTCGCCTGGACTTGTATTTTGTCCTTTCTCTCGGGGACTTGGCTGCCTCCCATTGTTGTGAGAGGGCAATGGGAGGATGCAATCCCCCCTGCAGTGAGAGGGCAGGGGACTGTTCAGGATTTTTGCCGCAAGTCACTGCGGTGGCAGTACAGTGTCTGGTTTATTTTGACTCTAACCGTCGGCAGCTGTGAGAGAGTCGCTGACTGTGGACTGTTTCCTGATTATTGCTATTGTCTGTCTCTCTTTATTGTATTTCCATCTTTACAATATTTCCATCGAATCAACTACCTCCTGTATTGACCTGCCTGAGATGTATATGTTATGCCTGCCTACTCCCTATCAGAATTATGGGCCCTCCAGATGGTTCCCCAGTCTGTGAAGTGGCCCTTTACACTATCAAGAGCTTACCTTAATGACGGATCTTGGGATCCCGAGAGGTGGCATGTCGTGACTAGTGGGCTAAATTCTAAAATTGGGAGGAAGGGGAAACTTTTAAAATTTTTAATTGGTTGTCTTAAGGGGTTAGGGAGGGGGGTTAATGGGTCTCTTCACAGCCTGGTTCGTGGTGGTGGGGAGTGGGGATTGGGGGCCTGCAGGGTTCCGGGGTTTGAGGTGGGGGCCGCGATCCCCAGGGTGGTTGGGGTTGGCAGGAGACAGCGAGGCATAGGGCCCTCATATCATATGCTGGGAGCGCGCAGCCGCCATCTCTGTGCAGTTGCTTGCTCTGACCCTATGGCCTCCTCCCTAGGGAGCTTGGGAATTGGGACCCCTGGGCTTAGGCTGGTGTATTTTAATCCCAGGTCCATAGCTAACAAGTCTACCCTCCTTTGTGAGATTATTAAGGAGGAGGCTGCAAACCTGGCTTGTATTACTGAGACGTGGTTGGGCCCAGAGGGTGGTGTCCCTCTGGTTGAATTATGCTCTCCAGGTTTCCGGGTTGTGCACTGGTCGCGAGCCCAGGGAAGGGGTGGTGGGGTGGCTGTGGTTATTAGGGAGACCTTGCTTCCAAGGGAGGTCACTATCCCAGAGATAGGTGGAAGTGAGACCCTTCTCCTGAAGTGGGGGCCTAATGGTCAGGTGGGCTTGCTGCTCACATACCTTTCTCCCAGCTGTGTGACAGCAGCCCTGCCTGGGCTTCTTGATGTCCTCTCGGGGGTGGCAGTGGAGTTCCCGGGCCTTATAGTCCTGGGGGACTTTAACTTGCCTTCCCTGGGGGGTGCGTCGGGATTGGCCCAGGAATTCATGGCTTCTATGGAAGCCATGGGCCTGACCAAATTAATTCATGGCCCCACTCATGAGGGGGGGAACACTCTCGACCTAGTTTTTGTCTCTGAGTGGTGGCGTAGTGACAGAGGGCAAGCCACTTTTACGGCTTTGCCCGTTCCATGGTCTGATCACTATCTCCTACGGCTGGTCTTCCAACAGGCCGCCCACCACTGCTGGGATGAGGAGCCACCTAGATGGTTCCGCCCCAGGCGCCTTATGGACCCTGAACGGTTCCAGGCGGAACTGGGGCCTCTTCCCTCTTCCCTTGCCCACAGCTCTGTCGAGGATCTGGCGGCCGCTTGGCATCAGGCCGCGTTGGATGCCCTCGACAGGGTTGTCCCCATGCGACCCTTCACACGTCGCGGATCCTGAATGGCTCCTTGGTATTCGGAGGAGCTCCGGGAGATGAAACACCATCGGAGGGGCTTAGAGAGCAGGTGGAGGTCCACCCACTCCCAGGCTGATCGATCCCAGCTAAGAGCCCATATTAGGACTTACCTGGTTGCTATGAGGGCGGCGAGAAGGTCTTATCTCTCCGCCCTCATAGCATCCGCAGATAACTGCCCAGCCACCCTGTTTCGGGTTACACACTCTCTCCTTCGTCCAGAGGGGGGGCGGACCCATTGCGGGGAAGGGCTGAGGTGTTTGGTCAATATCTGTCGGACAAGATCGCTCGAATTCGGAGCGGGTTGTCCTCTGATTTGCAGTGGTCTGAGGAACGGGATACAGGCAGTCTGGCCAGTGTGTTCTGGGATGAGTTTGATCCTGTTTCCGAAGATGAAGTGGACGGGATTACGCGGCGCCTGAGTTCCACCACATGTTTGTTGGACCCGTGCCCTTCCTGATTGGCTTATGCCACCAGGGAGGTCACCTGCAGTTGGATCTGGGCAGTTGTCAATGCTTCGTTAAAGGAGGGTGTTTTTCCCTCCGCCTTAAAGGAGGCGGTGTTGAGACCCCTCCTGAAGAAGCCTGCCCTGGACCCGACCGTGTTAGACAACTTTCATCCAGTCTCCAACCTTCGCTTTTTGGCGATGGTTGTTGAGAGTGTGGTGGCTCGGCAGTTTCCACTTTTCCTGGATGAAGCAGACTACCTGGATCCATACCAATTGGGCTTCCAGCCCGGTTTCAGTATGGAGACGGCATTGGTCGCACTGATGGATGATCTCTGGAGGGCCCGTGACAGGGGCTTTTCCTCCGTCCTGGTCCTATTAGACCTCTAAGCGGCTTTCGATACCATCGACCATGGTATCCTTTTGCGACGCCTCGGGGGGTTGGGGGTGAGGGGCACCGTTCTTCGGTGGCTCTCCTCCTTCCTCTCGGGGCGGTCACAATCGGTGTTGGCAGGGGGGCAGAGGTCGGCCCCAAGGGCGCTCACTTGTGGTGTCCCCCAAGGGTCAGTCCTCTCCCCCCTTTTATTTAATATCTACATGAAACCGCTGGGTGAGATCATTTGTGGTTTTGGGGTGAGGTATCATCAATATGCTGATGATACCCAGTTATATATCTCCACCCCAAACCAGATCAGTGATGCCCTCTCCGTGATGACTCGCTGTCTGGATGCTGTACGGATCTGGATGGATGGAAACATGCTTCGGCTCAACCTGGCCAAGACAGAGTGGCTGTGCATACCGGCATCTCGGTCCAGTCAGGAATATCCACCGTTGACCATAGGGGGAGTGGTATTGCCCCCTGTGGATAGGGCGAGGAACCTGGGGGTCCTCCTGGATGCACGGCTCTGGCTGGAGGAGCAGGTGGGGACCGTCGCCAGGGGGGCCTTTGCCCAGGTCCAGCTGGTTCGCCAGCTTCGCCCGTTTCTGGACCGAGATGCCCTGCTTACAGTCACTCATGCCCTTGTTACTTCGTGACTCGACTACTGCAACGCTCTCTATTTAGGACTGCCCTTGCATACCATCCGGAGATTGCAGCTGGTGCAGAACGCGGCGGCGCAGGTGGTGATGGGAGTTTCCCGGTTCTCCCATGTTACCCCCCTCCTGCGCTGCCTGCATTGGTTGCCGGTTGCACTCCGGGTGAGATTCAAGGTTTTAACTTTAACATACAAAGTCCTTCATGGCATGGGTCCTTATTATTTAAGGGAGTGTTTCCTGCCGACATCGAATACTAACTGCCCTGTGCGAGCACATAGACAAGGACTCCTTGGGGTCCCGTCAGCCGGGCAATGCCGGTTGGCAGTCCCCTGACGACGAGCCTATTCTGTTGCGGCCCCTGACCTCTGGAACCAACTTCCCTTGGAGCTCCGCCTGGCCCCTGACCTCCGCACCTTCCGCCATGACTTGAAGACCTGGTTGTTTAACCCATCCGGGCTGTGACCCTTTGGGTGGGGTGGTTCTTATTTCTGTATTTTGTAATTATATTCTTTGGGGCTTGCTTAGTTTAATTCTTTTAAATTATTTATTGTTGTCGTTGTTTTAATTGTGAGCCGCCCCGAGTCTTCGGAGATGGGGCGGCAGACAAGTCCCACTAATAAATAATAAATAAATAAATAAATAAGGCTTGGGAACTCCACCGCCACTCTCAAGAGGGCATCGAGCAGCCCAGGCAGGGCCGTTGCCACACAGCTGGGGAACAAGTATGTAAGCAACAGGCCCAATGACTTTTCAACATCAAATTATTATTTATTAATATCCTTTCCTTATACTATAAATAATTTTTAAAAGAACATTGTTTGTCAGGACTGATTGCTAGATATTCTATAAGCATGTCTGACATTTATCACAAATATAAACAAATTAAACTAATATTTTCTAGTTTTTAACTTTCAACACTACAGGATTCCATTTTATCATATCTCTGTTCTAAATACATAGAAAGCAACACAAATACTTCTCAAATTGATTAATAAACTGGATTGTTAGACTAACAATAGATCAAATACAGTGGTATTTTTTAATCATTTTATGGGGTGTTTGGCATGTATTAAAAGTAAACCTAGTAACTAGTAAAACCATTATAGTGGCCACAAAGTTCCAACTATGGACTACAGTAATATTACAGCAATATAGCAATAGCAATAGCACTTAGACTTATATACTATTTCACAGTACTTTACAGCCCTCTTTAAGTGGTTTACAGAGTCAACATATTGCCCCCCAGTCATCTGGGTCCTCATGTTAGTGACCTTGGAAGGATGGAAGGCTGAGTCAACTTTGAACCTCTCAGAATTGAGCTTCTGGAGTGAGCTGTGAGTTAGCCTGCAGTACCGCATTCTAACCACTGTGTCACCAGGGATCCTGATACTTTTATTTTCTCACCTATGTACAACAACCTTTTTAAAAAAGAGCAAATCTGAAAGATGTTTATAAGGATTAAAAGAATTAACAGCTTTGCTTTACAAAGGAAAATTCAAGAACAAAACAAAAAAATGAAATCAATCTAAAGTCAGCTCTCTGAAATAAAGGATTGTCCTTTGTAACAGGACATATGTGGCCAGTAGCAATAGGACTTATCAATAGCACTTAGACTTATATACTTCTTCATAGTGCTTTACAGCCCTGTCTAAACAGTTTACAGAGTCAGCATATTGTCCCCAACAAACTGGGGTCAACATGCTGAATTTTACTGACCTCAGAAGGATAGAAGGCTGAGTCAACCTTAAGCCAGTCAGGGCCAAGAGAATCAAAATCCTGGCAGTGTGAATAGAGTTAGCCTGCAATACTGCATTCTAATAATTGTGCCACTATGCATTACCTATTAGATACTTGGTCTTCCATATTAGAAATCAAAACAATAGGAAAAATTAGTCCAGGATGTTTACAGCTCATTTGAAGTGTAGAAAAGACAGTTAGGGTTTCTTGAATAGATGAACAGACACAATAGCACAATACATTTTATTTGTGTTTCCTCCAAAATTTCTTGTGACCACTAATGCAAAAAGCCATGGAGCTTTCCCACCATTTTGACTTAGAATAGAGGACATTGTAATATAAACTACATGTAAGCTTTAAAAGAGACTGAATATAATTTAGAAGCAGACACTCATTAATATTGTTTAAAAATAAAAGCAAACATTCTAGTCCTACCAATTCCAGTCTCACCAATTTTGTGTCCTTACTAGTTCCTATGTTTATTATGTGTTTATCATGGCCTTCAGAAAAAAAAGCAGCTAATCCTTTGACCATGAAATCTGTCTTTTCTTGTGAGAGAAATTTTCAATGAAAATTCCTAATTCTTACTGAAAATTCGCTAATTCTCAGTATATAGTATGATATTCTACTGTAAGGAAAACATTACACCATTCAGGTCTATAGCTGGGGTATAGGCTGATATCACTTTATGAAATAAATTACAAGTTAACTTACTATTTAAGGGAACCAAGCTATAGAAAACAAAACATGGCTGTTGGTGAAAAAGACTTATTCTCGATTTTTGTATTCTAAAATTCTTCATTCTTGTAGTTTTATATATGCTTGACAAACATTAATGCAATTGAAACCCAAGATTTTTCACTCTTGAATATATGACAGCAAAGTATGGTCAATCACAAAGACTTTCCCCCTTGTTTTTTTATTATTATTATTTTGGAATAACCTCTTTTCATGGACCATTAGCAGCTTCCAAAGGCAATATCCTTTCCCTATCATATATGCCATGGGTTGCCATTTGAACAACTTCAGATGAGGGCATTAAATACAATCCTGGAAGGGAGTCAGAGCATAACTAAACAGAAATAATAAAAGAAAGCTTGTGTAAGCAATTTGGAATGCTGTCCCTGACTGAATTCATTTGCAATATAGCAGAGAGCTACCAATAACTGATGATCAGCACTATTTTCCCTACTATGTAGCACCTTACTTAATTGTAAAACACTAATGATCTTTTTTGAGAATTATTATTAACAGAGGAAGCAGAGAAGTTGCAGACCACAAGACAGATGACTGTTCAATGAGAGACAGAGCCTTATCTTAATTACCTTGAATAGGAAGAACTACTCCAAGACAGTAGACTGTTACAATCTTTGTTTAACAACCCTTAATAGATATCTCTGCTACTAAGCAAAATGGTCACTAAGTGGGAAATCATAATTGCAACTCTTCTTTCTAGCTACAAAGATAAAAACTAGATAATTTAAACCTTTATTTGCCTGCTAATCATTTCCACATTCTTGACTGTGTTGCTACTCAAAATTCTTTGGTTGATGTTATTGTATTATTAAATGATTTTATAGATAATCAGTCTCATTCTTTTGTTTTGTTTTGCTGGTCAATGACCAAAATAAAATGACCAACTGATATTTTCTTGCTTATTGATCCCACATATCTAAGTAATTTGTATCTAAGCTGGTAATTAGCAAGCTGATCTCTTAAATGGACTGACTTTCAGTCCTATACTCACCTCTTCAGCTACAACTAAAGGTACTTGTAAGATAATCTGCAATACAACTACATTTACATATATCAAACCTTTATGCAATGGTTTTTCCTCTTTGCCTGGTTGACAAACATATTAATTTATCATTTGTTAACAATGGTTTGTTGAAGAAACCACAATTGGTTGGGTTTTCACATTGCCTGGCTTTAGCCAAACAAAGCAAATTTTGAATAAATATGATGTATTAATCCAGCATGTACAGAGATAGATTTGATTGCCATTTTGTATCTTGGCCTAAATAATCTGTTTTACTTTTGTTTGGGAAGATAAAGCAAAGTAGTTTGCTGCAAATGACAAATTAAAAGATCATTTCCTGCATAACTTTTACATTCATGTGGATAAATGCCTTCAGCCTTCAATTCTACTATAAAAGAGCACCTTAAAACTGGAAACAGGAACATTTTCTCCAGCTATGATCTTATTGAACATTATTGTATTATTTGGCTGCAGGAGCAAATACGCACTAAGAAAAAATAACCTGAAGTTCTACATTGTCATCAGGAATCAAATAATCATTTTCTTTTTGCACGTTGAGAAATCACTCCTTTAAGAATCACATTTCTTATAACAAAACTGAAGTTTCCAATTCTTATTGCTTATTTTGAGTGACAAGATCCCTTTGTAACTGCTTCACATTTTATTTTCTTGCTGTTTGTCCTTAATGTTCTTAAAATTCTCAATCTTAGACTCTTTCACTTCCTTCATTGTGAGTAGCAAATGTCTATTATCTTGTATCATAACCATTTTCTCTAGAGTTCAGACCAGTGATGGGATTCAAATAATTTAACAACCGGTACTCTGCCCTAATGAATAGCTGGGTAGGCATGGCTGGGAAGTCATGTGACTGAATGGGCATGGCCAACTCTACATCACTCACGTTGAGAGGCACTTCTCCTCACCTGGCCTTCTTGTGACCATGGGGATGCTGCAACTGTCGTAAGTGTGAAAAATGGTCATAAGTCACTTTTTTCAGTGCCATTGTAACTTTGAATAATCACCAAATGGATTGTTGTAAGGATTAGCTGTACAAAAATACAAAAAGCTTCTTTGCTTGCAAAAAGCTGTCCTAAATACCAATCATTAGATTAAAAATATCTACAAACTGGAATTACAAATCAGCCAGGGTACCAGAGCACCTTGAGGAATGAAAATAGTTAAAATGCAATGATAACTATCAGCAGCCAACTTTTGATCATAAAGTGAAACCCTTTAGCAGAAAGGTCATTTAAGCTTTCCAGAAAGAGCACATCCAGGAGAAGCAATCCTTAGATCCATTTTCACCACTTAAAGACACCAGCTGGTCTCACTCACCTCACAAGATATCCTAAGGAAATTATCCAGTTTTAAGGAAAGATCACATGCCCCCCAGAAAGGCAGTAAAAAAATTAGTCCCAAGCTTGCATCTTGCCTCTTGGAAGTACACCCAAAAGGACAGTGCCAGATACTACTGAAGCATTGAAGGAAGACCCCCTCCCCAGATAAAAAAAGAAACCATGAGGCAGGAAAAATTCAAACACAATACAAATAATTAAATCACAACAGTAGCTGTTTCTTGTTAAACCAATTACCAGACCAAATAGACATAGGAATAGCCAGATTTCTCAAACCAGTTTCTTTTCAGGAACAGAAATTAACCTTTTTCCTTCCAAACAAAGCTGAATAGGGAAAATTGTCCCATCAATAAACACAGGATTAAACAACACCAAGCACAGAATTAAACTTCACCAAAAACCAGTTTTAGATCAAAACTCAGAAAGGGTATGTAAACTCATGTTTGAATGTCAATCTTTCTAGCTAGCCAAGAAGCCTTGTTGGCCAAGAAGCCTCATTTTGGTTCCTTGTCATTAAAAGTTTCTTTCTGGCAGTTCTGCTTCATTATTCAATTATTTCTTCAAAGTGCTGATTGTTGCATCCTGGCTGAAATATTTCCAGGGGAGTATTTCCTCCCAACAGCAGTGTAAAAAGCTTAAAACAACCCTTCCCCTTTAAGACAGTACCAGTAAAGAAAAAAAAAATCTCAGGAGAAGGTCCAGAGACAGGAAGTCTAGGAGTACTGCCAAGAATGTAATAAGGGTTAATGGAAAGGCAGTTTCTGCAAGCAGGACAATAAAGATTAGGCTAGAATCAACACCAGAATGTTTCCTTCCTGCCTTTCTTACAGGCTTAGCCCTACTAAAGGAGATTTCTTCCAACAACCAGTTCTCTGAACTGCTTCGAAAGTTAACAACAGGTTCTAGTGAATAGGTGAGAACCAGCAGAATTTCACCCCTGGTTCAAACACAATCTTGGCTTGTTGGATATTCCCTTTCTTTTTTCTTCCATTCCTAGACCACTTCCAGATAGTGAAACCTTGGTTTTTCAAATCTTCTTCAACCAGTTTTAAACATCTGAGGCTAATCAGATCTATTCGGACATCAGAATGTTTTCAAATGGACATTTTCCCTACTTTATAGAGTTCATAGAAATTGTCAGCATTCAATTGGT
Organism: Naja naja; assembly: GCA_009733165.1. NCBI lineage: Eukaryota > Metazoa > Chordata > Lepidosauria > Squamata > Elapidae > Naja > Naja naja. The sequence goes on from CM019155.1 coordinate 68,202,312, forward strand.
GGATAGTAAATGACCGGGATGTTCCACCTTCTTTCTCTCCACCCTAATGCAAGTCCGTGCTTAAGTGCATGTTTTTTTCATCTTCTTCACAAAAGTTTTTTTCTTTTCCATAATCACTAACTGCCAGATTTGCCATCATTGCTTCAACCTGCTTTGCCTTGATGGTATCTGACCATAAAGCATGGGCAGGGGTAATGGGAATATATAGGGATGTGGGATGACAGGAACCAGAAGTGCCAACCAGACATAATGGTTGAATGATCCAAGGACACGAGCCTGGTAATGGAATGCAAACACCCACAAAAGAGGCACCATACTTTGGAGCTATTACAAAAACATCTAATTTTAAACTTTTTGGACACTACCAAGATGACCAAAGGTGGGGCAGGGCCTGGGAGAAGGGAAAGTTCCTAGGTCTACATGGGAATCTTCAAAACTGGCTTTGCTGCACTGTAACCACTTGGCTTTAGTAAAAGTATACCTTTCACTACAAATGGAATTGAGGCTCTTTCTTTCCTAAATGCCCAAGCTGGGATAATCCTGACATTAAAACCAAATCTGCAATAGTGATCCATCCCAAGACATTGCATGGAGTGTCTATTCATGTGAATGAGCAGGAGGATATGGAGACCTGGGAGGAAGTTCCTTTGTGACCCAGGAGCAGTGGGAGTACCCCAAACTGGGGAAAGGTATGGAAACCTTGGAAGACTGTCCAAAGCTCCACAGGTCCATAGGAATTGGAAAGATGGAAGAGTAGGAAGAAAGACTCTCTGGGATAACTTTCACCCAGGGGAGCTGAAGGAGCTGCTAAAAGACACCACATGCTTAAGAGTAATGCAGAGCAGCAGGGGTCAAAGCGGACCTACTTGAAGTCATATTTGAGCAGGCAATCAACTTCCTGAGGGATGCCTTCAACAAACTCAAGGACTGAGATACCAAAGGGTAGCCAGCACCACAGCATGTCCAACTAACTGAGGCAGCAACTTTTCCAGCCACAGCTCCAGCTATCATCCCACTGGTTCCAGTGCCAGTACCAGAGGTGGCACAAGTGACCCAGCAGCCCCCTCCTGCCTGGCTGCTGCTATCTGGACACCAGCCCTCAATGATGGAAGCTTTTACATACCAAAACTTGGTGATCTTTTAAAAAATTGCATTTATAAAGACATTTTGAACAATGAGGGGAAATTAAAAGGACTTGAAGACCAGGGCATTATATTATCATGGTGGCTGAAATTGCAAATACAATCTAGATATGATTCAGACATGAAAAAATATGGCTTCTATAAAGGACAAACACCTTTTGATCAGGCACTGTTGAATTTTGATGAAAAACTAATTAAAAGGGTATATAAGTTCTTACTGAATTTGAAAATGGAAAATGAACAAATAAAAGACACCAAAAAAATATTCTGCCATAATATAGAACTAAAGAAATGGCAAAATTTATGGGAAAGGAATTATAAATTAACAATGGTGACTTCTTATAAAGAAAATCTATATAAAATGTTTTACAGGTAGCATCTACAAACTGCTAGATTAGCGAAAATGTTTAAATATATGTCTAACAAATATTGGAAATGTAACCAAAAACTGGTATATTTTATCATTTGTGTCAAGGTTTGTGTCAAGGCAAAAAAATTTTTGGACACAGGTGATTAGAAAAGATGACAGGAAACCATGTAGATTTTGAACTTGAATTGTTTTTATTAGGTATAATTTCAGAAAACTTGATAAGAAAAGTATATATTAAATATTACATGTTAAGAGTAGCTAGGATTACTTTTGCACAATATTGGAAAAATGAAGATATACCGTGAGATGAAGAAATAGTCAAGAAGATACTAGATCGTGCAGAAATGGATAGATTGACATTGGAAATTAAACAGAAAGAGGATGTAGAATATAATCAAACATGGAATTTATTTTACCAATGGTTGGAAAAAGGGGTGGAGATTAAGAATGTACTTTGTATTGTTAAGCAAATTAAATACCCAGACAACACAATGTTTATTCAGCACTAAGGAATATATTTAATAGAAAATCAATAAAAATAATAATAAAAAACCAATAGTAGAGTTCCACAACTTCAACAGGTTTGTGGCTGCCCTGAGGAAATGATTTGAGGACTCACTTGCTGATAAAAAAGCCAGAATCAGAATGAAATAGGGGAGTTTACCTGTTGCCACCTATATCCAAAAGTTTCTCAGCCTTGCCTACAGACTAACAGACTATCCCCAAGACATGCTGATTGAGAGCTTTCAAGATGGCTTGAACAATGAAGTCTTCTACACCTCATCCAGAGGTGCATTACAAACTCTCCAAGTATGGCACATCATGGTTGATGAAGTAGAGATAGACCTAGCCAAATACCATGGGTGCACCAGCCAAGAACAGTTATGTCCCTTTGCTATGGAAAAGGGGGAAACTGCAAAACTAGGGAAATGGGACTATAGGTCATGTCACTGATCCATCAACTGCTTTTGCTGCAACAAAGGACACCTTGCTGCCATTTTCTGAGCACACAACAGTACCCAAGTCCAGCTAGCAAGGTTTACCTCAGCCAGGGGTAAAGGTTCCAACCAGACTACGGTGTCAGGTTTCCAAGTAATGAAATCCATATTAAAAGAAAAATTATGAAGTCCATCTTCAAAAAGATTTCTTTTATTTAGGAAAGCATCAAATTGGCAAAGTCCATGGTAATTCTGGATCTGACCCAATCTGGAATTACCCAACAATATTAGAAGTTAGAAACAACCCCCAAAAGTCACATTCTCTGTTAAGTTTGCATGAAGAGACAGATGCGGAGTGTTTCAAGCTCTTTTTTTATTAGTGACTACAGCTCAGAACAAACCCACTTTGGCTGGGCTGCTGCACTTATAGCCAGCAGCAGTTGCCAGCCAATCAGTGTGCAGGGTTTTCCCGCACTTTTTAAACCAATCATTTCTTACATTTTACAAGAACAGTTCAAACTAAACCAATGACTTTAAACCTACATACATAACACCCCTCCCCACTAGGTTCAGTCCATACTCAAACCCCAGCCTATCTAATGTATTCTTTTAAATAGGTGGGGCTCTTAGGTGTACGTTGAGACCTACATGGTTCAGATGTTTTAAGGTTCTCACCTTGTGAGGGAGGAAATGTGTCTGCTGACATTTCCTTACTAGGACTTGTAGTAATGGTAGAACCTGTTTGGTTACTACAACCTGGTCTCTCCTCCCAATCCATCTCCAACCCAATGTCAGCACCTAAGTCAGGTAAGGTTGTGCAATCTTCCATTTGTGAAAATGGTTGTTGGTATTGTGACAGGTTTTGGGATGGTTCCTGTCGTGTTAGCTCGTTACACATGGGGTTGATTCTTGCTTGTTCATTACACTCATGATCCTCCCCTTCCCGCCTAGAAGAGGTATTAGGTATGGGAACTAGAGAGGAACAATTGCGATGTTCCTGAGGTAATCTGGATCTAAGCTGATCAATGTGCCTGCTCCAGAGGACACCATCTTCTGTTTGTACCCTGTAAGATCGAGGGCCTGTGATTTGGGTTATCTCAGCAGGAATCCATAAAGGTTCACCCATAAGGTCTTAGCATAAACAGAATCACCCACAGTGAACGCAAACTTTGCTAGTGGAATCTAGTGGTGCATTGGGTGCATAAGTGGGATGGCGGTCAAGGGGACCTGAGTTTCCTACCCATCAAAAACTCTGCTGGGGATAAGTTAGTTGATGGGTTAGGAGTGATATGCTGGACACTGAGAAGTTTTTCAACTCTCTCAGTGATATCCCTGACCCAATTGCTGAGGTTTTTCCTTGGTAAATCGTACCATATGTTCAGCCCGGCCTTTAGCCGAAGGATGCCCAGGGGCTATAGGGCATGTCTGATACCCTGCTGTGCTAAATATGATTCAAAAAGGTTGGATGTAAATTGAGGACCATTGTCAGAAATGAGTACATCAGGTAACCTGTGAGTTACAAAAGCTTTTAAGCTGTTTGATGACAGCATCAGTTGTGGTGGATGCCATAGGGATGACCTCTAGCCATTTGGAATATGCATCTACTATAATAAAGAAAGTGTGCCCTCTGGTAGGGCCAGCAAAATCAATGTGAATCCTGGACCATGGGCCCCTAGGACATTCCCATTCCTGTGTGGGGGCGAGGGTGGGGCAGGCCTGACTACCTGACAGTTGGGACAAGATGCAACCCAGTTTTCAACCATTTTGTCAATACCTGGCCACCATACATAACTCCTGGCCAATCCCTTCATTCTGACAATACCTGGATGACCCTCATGTAACATTTCCAAAACCTCTTTTGCAGTTTTGCAGGAATAACCACCCTGTTACCCCACAAAATACATCCTCTTAATACAGATAATTCAGTTTGCCTGGATTTAAAAGGTTGGGCAGTTGAGGTAGATCTTGAAGAGGCCAACCTTTCTTAATCCAGCCTATAACAGGAGCCAATAAATGTCTTTGGCAGTCTCTCTGGCAATTTCAGCAGCATGTACTGGAAGCTTGGCAACAGTTTCTAGGAAAAAGGTGTAAGTCTCAGGAGCAAAGTCCTCAGTGTGAAGGAAGTGGGCAGTGACTCAAAGCATCTGCATGCCCAATGTCTTTGCCAGGCCTGTGGATGAGTTTGTATGAATAAGCAGCAAGAAATTCAGTCCACCTCAGCATTCTTGGTGACAGGATAGTGGTAGGTTTGTCTCCTGCCACAATGCCTAACAAAGGTTTGTGATCTGTGACAATGGTAAATGTTCTCCCATATAAATACTCATGGAATTTCTTGACAGCTGCAACAATTGCCAAGGCTTCCTTGTCCAGTTGGCTGTAGTTCTCTCTGCTTTGGTCAAGGTGCGAGAGTAAAATGCAATAGGAGCTTCCCTCCCACTGGGAAGCCTGTGGCTCAAACCCCCACACACACTCCAAAGGGATGCATCACAAGTCAGCACAAGAGGCAAATTCTCAGAGAACTGTATCAGTACAGCATCAGACGTGATTAGTCTTTTAATATTGTTAAATGCAGATTGTTCTTTTCTGCCTCAGACCCACGCAGACTTTTTGTCTAATAATCTGTGCAGTGGTTCTGCAATGGTTGCCTTCTGTGATAAAAGTTAATGAGTCCAAGGAAGGCTTGCAAATCTTTTTACATTTTGGTCTAGGGGCTTCTGATTGCCTGAACTTGGCATCTCTGGTGGTGGATACCATGCTTGTCAATCATATAGCCCAAGAACTCAACCTTGTCAGTTCTAAGAGTGCATTTTTCTTCCTTGACTTTTAACCGCTTTTTGAATCTGGTAAGGACTTCTCTGAGTCTCTCTTGTAACTGAGTGTCATTTTCAGCAGAGATAACACATCATCAAAGTAAGGTACTACCCTGGCAGTCCTTGGAGCATCCTTTCCATAAGGCTTTGGAAGATGCCTGGTGCCACGCTTACTCCAAACTGTAACCTTTTACATTTGAAAGCACCTCTATGAGTCACAATGGTTTGGGCCTCTGCAGTGGCATCATCAACTGTTAATTGTTGATATGCCTGGGCCAGATCCAATTTGGCAAAGACTGTACCCCTGCCAAGTGAATGTAGTAAATGATGCACCACTGGAACTGGATATGCGCTCTGTTGAAGCGCATGGTTCAATGTCCCCTTATAGTCTCCACAGATTCTCACTGACCCATCAGTCTTGACTGGTGTGACTATGGGTGTCTCCCACCTGGAGTGGTCAGTGGGCTCTAAAACTCCTTGAGCTATTAGTTTATCTAATTGTGCATCAATTTTTCCTTTAAGGCAAATGGGACCCTTCTGGGCTTTAAGCAATGGGGGCACCTTGGGATCTAGATTGAAAGTGATAGGGGTCCCCATATACTTGCCCAATCCGTCGCTGAAGACCTCTGGAAACTCAGACTTCAAGGCCTCCTCCCATTCAGTGTTGCTCAGGTGATTGATGCCAGTCACCTGATGCCTAGTGGATTGAACCACTCAAGTCCCAGCAAGCTTGGGCGATCCTTGTCCACGATGGTCAGGGCAAGTGTTTGGTGTGGCCTTTGAACTTCACGTTGAATTCTCTTGTTCCAACTACTGGAATCTTGTTCCCTTGGTAGTCTTTAAGAGTCAGTGCTTGCTTCTTGAAATGCTTCTTCTGAATGTTTGGGAGTAGTCTGTGAATAGTGTCCCATGACACCATAGATAAATATGAGCCTGAGTCCACTTCCATTTGGCAAGGCCTTCCTTCAATTAGTACCTTGACATGCACTTTTCTGTTATTGATAGAAGAAGAATGACCAATAGTTACTGTCTGATGAGTTTCATTCTTCCCTTTGCTTCTGTGCTGCGCCCATTTTCTCACTGAGGTTGTTGGGCTTGAATTCTTTGTCAGGAAACTTCCTTCTGTTGGGTGGAGTTCTGGATGATTTGCAGACTCTTGCTAGGTGTCCTCTTTTTTCACAACGGAGGCAGATGGTATCTAGGAACTTGCATTCAGTGCGGGGTGGCTTCCCCACAACCTCTGCAGTAGAAATCTTGCCTCTTTCTTCCCAGGTCTTTCTTTTTCCGCTCCATTCTGAGTCTATAAATTCCTTCCTCCACCTCACTACAGTCTGACTCAGAATCTATTTGCTCACAATGAGTTGTTGTGGACTTTTCCACATCAGGATGGCTTGTGGCCTTGTTAATTTTCTTCATGGCTGCTGCTGAGGACTTGGTAGCTTCTGCTGAAGAGGCCTCTTCTATTGCTTCCTTCAGCGTGATCTTAGGTCTTAGTAATAACTTGCTCTGAAGCACCTTGTCTTTAAGGCCCAGAACAAATCGATCGCGCATGGCCTCTTCTAAATTGTTAAATTCACATGCACCCCAATGTCTCTTAAACTTGCCACGAAGTGTTTACGTTTTCGCTTTCCCCTTGATCCCGACGGTAAAACTCGTGTCTCTTAATGAGGCACGATACTTGTGGTAATGGGCTCTTAACAACTTTTCTAAGTCAGGCCATTCCATTCACGTCTGCAGCTCCCGCCAATGCCTTCACCATCTTGAAAACTGTCGGACCGCAGTGCGTGAGAAAAGACCGCCCTCTTCCGCTTTCGAAATGTCGGCAAGATCGTTTCCTTCCAGATACATTTGGAAACGATCTGCATACGTCTCCCAGTCTTCTGCCATCGGATGAGCGGGCTGGGGGGTGTTCAGCAGCCATCTCTCTCTTCTTCTGTTCGCATTGCCTTCTTCTTCAGGAGATCCCACCTTCATTGCCAGTGTTAAGTTTGCATGAAGAGACAGATGTGGAGTGCTTCAAGCTCTTTGTTTATTAGACTACAGCTCAGAACGAACCCACTTAGGCTGGGCTGCGGCTGCTACTTATAGCCAGCAGCCGCAGTTGCCAGCCAATCAGAGGGCAGGGTTTTCCCACACTTTTTAAACCAATCATTTCTTACATTTTACAAGAACAGTTCAAACTAAACCAATGACTTTAAACCTGCATACATAACATTCTCCAATAGAAGTAATACAACATTGCTTGCTACCATAAATCTCCACCTCCAGGGGCCCAAACCCGGACAGCTCATTTCCCACAGGAAAGAAGGTCACCTAGTCATAAGACTCTCTTTATCTCCACTCCCCCCCCTGAGGAATGTGTCAAGCGCGCAACTCTTCCCCCCATGACTGCCACAGAGGAAATAAGAAAAAGAATATATACTAAGACAAACTAAAATGGCTACACTTATGACAATTTCAGGCTTGACATGCTGCCCTTCCTCATTGGAAAAGAAACCCCTGCAGTGACATAAAATACACAAAGATTGAAATTAGGTTAAACACAATCATACAATGCACATTTTTAACCTCCTCTGCCACCCACAGAATTTGGTTTTGACTTGTGTGGGTATTTTTCATGGAATCTCCCCACCAATCTATCAGCATTTACTTTCCAGCTATTAACCCAAGCTTGTGGAATGGATAGCCTTTCCAATAAATTAAATATTGTTACTTCCCCTGAAAATCTAGAATCCAAATTTCTTAACTTCACTTAATGTTCATGGCCTGCAATGAACAAAGGCTTAGGGGTGCCTGTTCTGCAGGCCTCAAGGAAGAAGTAACAACCAGCTTTAATAAATACTGTGAAACACCAGATGCACCTTCCCAACAACCTAGGGAGATTAAGTTTCAGAGTTACTGGGTTTATTACTTTAATTATCTGAAAAGGCCCTATAAATTTTGGAGTTAATTTTCTAGAAGGAAGATGTAACTTTAAATATTTAGTTGACAAATAAACTTTATTTATTTATTTATTTATTTATTTATTTATTTATTTATTTATTAATGAGACTTGTATGCCGCCCCATCTCCGAAGACTCGGGGCGGCTCACAACTAAAACAACAAGAACAATAAATAATTAAAAAGAATTAAACTAACAAGCCCCATTAAAATATAATTACATAAATACATGATAAAACCATGATAAACCCCCCCCCAAAGGGTCACAGCCCGGCTTGGTTAAATAACCAGGTCTTCAATTCACGGCGGAAGGCGCGGAGGTCAGGGGCCAGACGGAGTCCCAGGGGAAGCTGATTCCAGAGGTCAGGGGCCGCGATAGAATAGGCTCGTCGTCGGGGGACCGCCAACCGGCATTGGCCAGCCGACGGGACCCCAAGGAGTCCTTGCCTATGTGATCGCACAGGGCGGTTAGTACTTGATGTCGGCAGGAGTCGCTCCCTTAAATATTGCGGACCCATGTCATGAAGGACTTTGTATGTTAAAGTTAACACCTTGAATCTCACCCGGAGCACAACCGGCAGCCAATGCAGACAGCGCAGGAGGGGGATAACATGGGAGAACGGAAACTCCCATCACCACCCGCAGCGCCGCATTTTGCACCAGCTGTAATCTCCGGATAGTATGCAAGGGTAGTCCTAAATAGAGAGCGTTGCAGTAGTCGAGTCTGGAGATAACAAGGGCATGAGTAACTGTGCGCAGGGCATCGCGGTCCAGAAAAGGGCGTAGTTGGCGAACCAAACGGAGCTGGGCAAAGGCCCCCCTGGCGACGGCCCCCACCTGCTCCTCCAATCGAAGCCGTACATCCAGGAGGACCCCCAGATTCCGCGCCCTATCCACAGGGGGCAACACCACTCCCCCTATGGTTAAAGATGGATAATCCTGACTGGGCCGCGATGCCGGTATGCACAGCCACTCAGTCTTGGCCGGGTTGAGACGAAGCATGTTTCCGTTCATCCAGATCCGTACCGCATCCAAACACTGGGTCATCAGGGAGAGGGCATCACCGATCTGGTTCGGGGTGGAGATGTACAGCTGAGTATCATCTGCATATTGATGGAAACTCACCCCGAAACCACGGATGATCTCACCCAGCGGCTTCATATAGATGTTAAATAGCAGGGGAGAGAACCGACCCCTGAGGCACCCCACAAGAGAGCACCCTCGAGGTGGACCTCTGTCCCCCTGCCAGTACCGACTGCGACCGCCCCGAGAGGTAGGAGGTGAACCACTGAAGTACAGTGCCCCCTATACCCAACCCCCCGAGGCGTCGCAGAAGGATACCATGGTCGATGGTATCAAAAGCCGCTGAGAGGTCTAATAGGACCAGGACAGAGGAAAAACCCCTGTCCCGGGCCCTCCAGAGATCATCCATCAGCGCAACCAATGCCGTCTCCGTGCTGAAACCAGGTCGGAAGCCCGATTGATACGGATCCAGGTAGTCCGCTTCATCCAGGAAAAGTGGAAACTGCCGAGCCACCACACTCTCAACAACCTTCGCTAAAAAGCGAAGGTTGGAGACTGGACGAAAGTTGTCTAACACCGGGTCCAGGGCAGGCTTCTTCAGGAGTGGGTCTCACCACCGCCTCCTTCAAGGCGGCGGGAAAGACACCCTCCCTTAGCGAAGCGTTGACAACTGCCCGGAGCCAGCCGCAGGTGACCTCCCTGGCGGCATAAGCTAACCAGGAAGGGCACGGGTCCAACAAACATGTGGTGGAACTCAGGCGCCGCATAATCCCGTCCACTTCATCCTCAGAAACAGGATCGAACTCATCCCAAATCACACTGGCCAGACTACTTGTATCCCAATCCTCAGACCACTGCAAATCAGAGGACAACCCGCTCCGAATTCGAACGATCTTATCCGACAGATATTGACCAAACTCCTCAGCTCTTCCCCGCAACGGGTCCGCTCCCTCCCCTGGACGAAGGAGAGAGCGGGTAACCCGAAACAGGGCGGCTGGGCGGTTATCTGCGGACGCTATGAGAGTGGAGAGATAAGCCCTTCTCGCCACTCTCATAGCAACCAGGTAAGTCCTAACATGGGCTCTTAGCTGGGCTCGATCGGCCTGGGAGCGGGTGGACCTCCACCTGCTCTCTAAGCCCCTCCGACGACGTTTCATCTCCCGGAGCTCCTCCGTATACCAAGGAGCCAACCGGGATCCACGACGTGTGAGGGGTCGCATGGGGACAACCCTGTCGAGGGCATCTGATGCAGCCTGTTGCCAAGCAACCACCAGATCCTCGACAGAGCTGTGGGCAAGGGAAGGGGGAAAAAACCCCAGTTCCGCCTGGAACCGCTCCGGGTCCATAAGGCGCCTGGGGCGGAACCACCTAAGTGGCTCCTCCTCCCAGCAGTGGGGGGCGGCCTGTTGGAAGACCAGCCGTAGGAGATAGTGATCAGACCATGGAACGGGCACGGCTGTAGAAATAGCTTGCCCTCTGTCACTCCGCCACTGCTCAGAGACAAAAACTAGGTCAAGAGTATTTCCCCCCTCATGGGTAGGGCCCTGAATTAATTGGGTCAGGCCCATGGTTTCCATAGTCGCCATGAATTCCTGGGCCAATCCCGACGTACCCCCCAGGGAAGGCAGGTTGAAGTCCCCCAGAACTACAAGACTCGGGAACTCCACCGCCACCCCGAGAGGACGTCCAGAAGCCCAGGCAGGGCTGCTGTCACACAGCTGGGGAAAGGTATGTGAGCAGCAAGCCCACCTGACCATTAGGCCCCCACCTCAGGAGGAGGGTCTCACTCCCACCTATCTCTGGCACAGTGACCTCCCTTGGAAACAAGGTCTCCCTAATAACCACAGCCACCCCCACCCCTTCCCTGGGCCCGTGGCCGGTGCACAACCTGAAACCTGGAGGGCATAATTCCACCAGAGGGACACCACCCTCTGGGCCCAACCAGGTCTCAGTAATACAGGCCAGATCTGCAGCCTCCTCCTCAATGATCTCCCGGAGGAGGGTGGACTTGTTAGCCACAGACCTGGCATTAAAATACACCAGCCTGAGCCCAGGGGTCCCAGTTCCCATGCCCCCTAGGGAGGAGGCCATAGGGTCGGAGCGAGCAACCGCACGTAAATGGCGGGTGCGCGCTCCCAACACAGGATATGGCCCTATGCCTCGACGTCTCCCGCCAACCCCAACCACCCTGGGAATTGCGGACCCCACCTCCGACCCTGGAGCCCCGCCCCCAACCCCCGCCCCCCCCGCCATGAACCGGGCTGAGAACAGACCCATCTACCCCCCTCCCTAACCCCTTAAGACAATCAATTAAAAATTTCAAAAGTTTCCCTTCCTTCCAAATTTAAAATTTGGCCCATTAGTCGCAACATGCCACCTCTCTGGATCCCAAGATGCGTCATTAAGGTAAGTTCTTGATAGCATAGGGGCCACTTCACAGACTGGGGAACCGTCTGGAGGGCCCGTAACTCTAACAGGAGTAGGCAAGCATAACACATACATCTCAAGGCAGGTCGATACAAGAGGTAATTGATTAGATGGACATATTGCAGAGATGGAATTACAATAAAAAGGGACGGGCCATAAAAATAATCAGGAAACAGTCCACAATCAGCAGTTCTCTCACAGCTGCTGATGGTTAGAGTCAAAATAAACCAATCACTGCTCTGCCACCACAGTGACTTGTGGTGAAAATCCTGAACAGCCCCCAGCCCTCTCACTGCAGGGGGGTTACATCCTCCCATTGCCCTCTCACTACAGTGGGAGGCAGCCAAGTCCCAGAGAGAAAGGCAAAATATAAGTCCGGGCAAATGGTATAGATGGTAAATGGTACAGATGAACCGAGTACCAATAGTGCCAAACGAGTCCAAGATGACAAAAACAGACAGGAAGACAGTGATCACAGATGAAATGCCCAGATAGCATAGGGCAATCAGGTCCATAGGAATCCAGAGAAAGTCCAACATCCGCATACTGGCCATGACCGTGGGTCCAGAGCCATAATGCCGTCCCTTCTTGGGGGGGGTCATCTCCGAAGACTCAACCCACAACCCCATCCGGGAGGGCCGGTTCATCCACCTCAGGCCAAGGCCAAGACCACGATCCTCCAGACCTGCAGGCCTCCACCCTGCCCCAGTAGATCTATTCCTTCCAGAGCTCTCACTTCTGGGGAAAAGGAAGGAGGGAGCTCTTCGGGGAGGCTCAAAAAGTCCAAGCCCCTACAGGAACGCCGCTCCAAACCAAAAACCAGAGAAGGGAGGGGCCATTGAGGCACTGTCTTGCTGTTGGGGACTCAAAGGACTCCACGGGATTACCTTCATGGCAACCACGATACCAGGAGCCACAGACCGCCGCTGTTGTCGCCCTCTTCCATGGAGCCAAGCCCCAACACCGCAGCAGAATCGTAAACTGCCCAGCCAGCTGCAAACACCGCCGCCGTTAAACCCCAACTTCGCCACGCACGTCTCCAGCAACAGCAGCTGAAAACCACCGCAAGCAGAAGCATCGTGTCCACGGGAACCATCGAGACGCCGTTGGTGCCGTAGTTTCCTGGCACCAGGACTTCACGGAAAACGCGGCGTGGGGCGAGCGAAATTGCTGTTACGCCCCTTTTTTTGGCCAGGAAAGCTGCGGGTGAAGTAAAGGCCACGGGGAGGACGAGCTCGGCCACGCTGAACCACCGGCCCGTTTTCTGCTGGAACGGCTCTGGCGGCACCCCCACACCTCCCCAGGGATGGTTTCGGGAAGAATGGGAACTACAAGCGAGCCTCTCTCTCAAAAATCAATCAAACCTCCAAATGCCAAGAAAGCCCTCTCACCAACAAACTGCCATCTTCGACATGCGCAGACCAACCCCCACTTTATCCCCCACTTTAAATTGTGGCTGCTGGGAATGGTGTTTGTCAGCTTGTATTTTTTGGATTTGTGCTGCCTTATTCAAAGCCTTTTTTGTGTTTTCCCAAGAGTCTTTAATTGCGTCCATCCACTCAGTTACCAACATGGAGGGGGGAGGTTCTTCGGCAATTCAGGCATGGGAATGAACTCCATCCCAGTATTGATCTGGAAAGGTGTTAACCCAGTACTACTATGTACAGCATTATTATAAGCAACCTCTGCAAATGGCAGCAAATCAGGCCAATTGGTTTGTTGATAATTTACATAACATCTCAAATATTGTCCAATCATTTGGTTAATCTTCTAAGCCAATCCATTGGTCTGAGCGTGGAAAGCTGAATTCAGACCTTGAGAGGATCCAATTGCTTGTATGAATTCTCTCCAGAATTTTGCAGTAAATTGAACCCCTCTATCTGAAATGATTCTGCGAGGCACTCCATGTAGTCCATATATATGATTCACAAACATTTTGGATAATTTTCTGGCTGATGGTAGACCTTTACATGGAATAAAATGAGCTTGTCTGGAGAATAAATCCACCACAGTCCAATTACTGTGTGCTCCCCCACCCCGCCAGGTAAATCTACTATAAAATCCATCCCTATCACCTCCCAAGGCTGGGATGGCTCAGCTACAGATTGTAATAACCCTGGAGGTTCTCCTAGTCTAGTTTTCTTCGTGGCACAAGTGGCATAACTCTTTACATAATCCTCAATGTCTTGCTTCATTCTTGGCCACAAAAACTGGCATTTGACCATGTGTAGAGTTTTTAAATATCCAAAATGTTCTGCTTGTTTAACATCATGATTTTTTTTGAAGTGCAAGAAGATGTAAAGTTTTTGGGACATATAATTTGGAACCCTTCCATGCTACACCGTCATCCCACATAGTTAATGAATCCTTATTTTCTTGATACCAGCTATCTGTTGTTAATTCATTTTGCAACTTTTTGGTCATTTCTGATTTGTCTTTGATTTTTTTTTGTTTGGGCTAGTGCCCGTGTGATTACTTGAACTGTTTCCTGAGAGGATGATGGAATGATTGGGTGAAATACTTCTTCTCGCTTACTGTCCAATTGGGGTTTCCTAGATGGCGCATCTGCGAGTAGGTTTCCCCCCCCTGGGAGGCACTTCAATTGGAAATTGAACGTTTTGAAGTATTGAACCCATCTAATTTGTTTAGGAGACAGTTTCCTGGGTGTTTTTGGAGCTTCTAAGTTTTTATGGTCTGTCCACACTTCAAATGGAATGTCACTGCCCTCTAAAAATTGTCTCCAAGTTTGTAAAGCCCAATGAACTGCATAAGCTTCTTTTTCCCATACAGCCTGCCTCCTTTCAGTGTCTGTGAGTTTTTTGGAGGTATATGCACAGGGCTGTAGATCTCCATTATCATTTTTCTGGAGTAGAACAGCTGCCACTGCTACGTCGCTAGCATTGGCTTGCACTATAAAAGGCAATGCTGGGTCAGGGTGTTTTAGAATGGGTTCCTGTGCGAAATGCCTTTTTAACAATTCAAAAGCTTTTTGGCATTCTAGAGTCCATTTTAGCGGTTGTCCAGGTTTTGTCTTGGTTGGCCCCCCACTCCTGGTTTTCAATAGTTCGGTTATCGATAATGCAATCTCTGCAAATGAGGGTATAAATTGCTGGTAGAAGTTTGCAAATCCCAGGAAGCTTTGTAGCTGTTTGCAATTTTGGGGGGGCTCCCAATCCAATACAGCTTTCACTTTAGCTGGATCCATTTCTATCCCCTGATTTGAAATGCGATAGCCAAGATAATCCAATGACTTTTTATGGAATTCGCATTTGGATAGCTTTACATTCAGCTTTGCGTCTAAAAGTCTTTTTAATACTTTTCTCACTAACTTGATGTGTTCTTCTGGAGTTTCATTGTAAATAAGAACGTCACCCAAGTAGACCAGAACCCCTTTATACAAATATTGATGTAAAATTTCATTTATGAGCTGCATGAAGACCCCTGGGGCTCCTTGTAATCCAAATGGCATTACTTTGAACTGAAAACTGCCCAAGCGGGTGCTGAAAGCAGTTTTCCATTCATCTCCTTCTCTTATGAGGATTCTGTAATATACTTTACGGAGATTTAATTTGGTAAACACTTTCCCTTTCGCTAGGTGCCCTAACATGTCTTTCATAAGTGGCAGAGGGTATGTATTGTGGATACTCATGCAATTTAACCCCTTGAAATCAGTACAAATATGGTACCCGCCATCTTTCTTTTCCTTTTTATTAAAGATTTTTATTTTTTAAGACAAACATATACAGACAGAAACATAAAACCATCTTCCAATTACATACATACAGTGCGTCAGTTGGTTACAAATCTGTGCTATCCTTTCATAGTCCTTACTCACAAGTTGTATAGATTCTCATATTGTCAATCTAGCATATACTTATATATTTATCAGTTATTAATCATTCATTTGACTAAACTATTATTCCATCATTTTATATGATATATTCTAGATTTTATTATAAATTTATATTATACATTCATCCAATGGTTATATATTTTATATTATATTCTATATCAATCTTTTGATCTTCTATTACGAAACTTCCTAATCTGTTTCGTTGTCATGTCTTTTTATCTAGCCATTGATAAAATAAGGCCATATCATATAAAATTGTTTATCTTCTTGTTCTCTAATTTCAAATGTCAATTTACTCATTTCAGCACAGTCCATAATTTTCTTAATAACTTCCTCCTGCATAGGTATATTTTCATTTTTCCAATTCTTAGCAAATACAATTCTTGGAAGATCCAAGACCATGGAAGACATTTCCAACTTTTATATGAATGCAGTTGTGGTGACTTCTTGATAAGACACACATCTGACATTCATGATGCCATGATGTCAAAATTGCCAGATGCTAGCATTTGGAGTTGGTTGTACTATAATGAAGCCCTCCTTCATTATTTTAGAACTTGTACTGTATGTGATGTAATGCAGAACTGTGATCACCCTTGCTTAATATTTACTGCTGATGAACTCCATCATTATCTTTGAGCTAAAGCAGGAGTGTCAAACTCACATCACAACAGTAGTGTCATGTGATATATTGGGACTTTTCCCCCCCTTTGCTAAACTGGGCATGGGCATGGCCACTACGTGACTCATCCTGCCTGCAGGCAAGGAGTTTGACCACCCTGGGCTATCAAACTCCCTGCCCAGAGATAGCCCAGCTATCTATAATGAAACAGTGTACATTGTAATATTACATCTCCATCCTTTTGAACTTGCATTGTGATACTGCATGCTAGTACAGTATATAAGTGATGGACTCTGAATTGTGGCATACTTTGAAAAGGTGAGGGTGCTTTTTACACACATCTGACATGAAATTAGATTAACGTTGATAAAGTTGGATGATGGAAGGAACAGTTTAGTGGAAATGGAACTTGCAAATTCTGTTGCAGAAGTCAAATGTTTTCTAATGGTGACAAATGCATGTCACAAACTCTTGCTCAATAATATATTGAAATTATAAAAGTAGCTATATGCAAATATCCAGGGTAGGATTCTCTATCCACATCTGCATTAGAATGGTTGACTTAAAAAATAAGAACTAGAAGCCCAAAATTATGTATCTCAGTCGTATAACATCTGATTTGTTTGCAAGTGTATCTGGAGGTTGGGGGAAAGGGATAGAGATGTGGGTTGTGGAGATAGGTGGTTGTAGTTTCTTTTCAAACACCTTTTGTCACTTGTCCTCCTCAATTCTCATTCAGTAGTCCTTGTAGTCCAAATGGGAGCACTTTGATAGCAACCAAGGGGAATGTTAAACACTGTTTTCCATTCATCCCCCTCCCTTATTCTGATTTGATAATGAGCCTCTCTTAAGTCCAGCTTTGAAAAAAAATTTCCCTTTAGCGAGGTGTGCTAATATATCTTTCATAAGGAGGAGAGGGTACATGTTCTCCACACTAGTTGTATTTAAATTTCTAAAATTCACACAGAGATGTCTTGAGCTATATTTTTTTTCTAAATAACACTGAGACTACAATTTTTGGTCGGTCTGACTTGATGAAACCCCTTGCTAAGTTTTTCTCAATGAATGCCTTCAGTTCTTCCAACTCCCTTGGGGACATGTTATACATCTTGGGTTTAGAGAGTTTGGCACCAGGTAGGATTTCTATCACACAGTCAGTGGAGCAGTGGGGGGGGGGAGTTCATCAGAGGTTTTTTTATTAAAAACCTCAGCTGTTTCTCGATGCTCTACCCCCTTAATTTACTTATGTGGATTCTTGGCAAAAGTCAGCCATGCAAGGCCCAAGATTAACAGCCATTCCATGGCAGATGCCACCATAAATGTAAGCATTTCTTCATGGCTATTTGTAGAGGCTCAATGGCAAAAGAAACTATCTCCCCCCTGCTGCTGACCCATCTAGTTGGCAAAAAATAATGGGGGTTTTCAGCTTTCTTACATTAATTCTCAATTTGCCTACCAGGGTTGGGCAGATTAAGCAGCGGGTGCACCCTGAGTCCAATAAAGTAGGGATTTTTTTATCTCCCTATCCTGGTTGTGGATAAACAGTCTTAAGGGGAGGGTAAGCAGTTCAATTGGTTTGCTTACCAGTGATTCATTCTCTGGATCATTCCCGAATTAGTTTGGTTCCTCCTGCTGAGATGCTGAAGTTTCCTCCCCCAAAAGGGGAGGGGATGGAAACTCTATGGTCTCCCTGCTCCTCAGGGCAATTTTCTTCCCATGCTGGCCAGTTTTCACAGGTTTCCCCTCCCCCAATAGGCTTTCTGTTTTCTAGGTGGGTGTTTGAGAATGACATTCTGCAGCTCAGTGCCCCTCCCTTCCACACTTGAAACAGGCTAAGTGTTTCAAAGAAAAATCTGTTTGCAACCTGAAAGTCTCCCACTTCCATTGGGGTAGGGATTTCTTCCATGCTTGTCTCTCTCAGTACTGGTTTCTGGTCATATTGATCTCAGCTTCTTCAGCAGTGAGATACCACTCATGTAGGTGGTCTGGTGCCCCTCAGGCTATGCAGGCATTGTAGAGTTCATCACTCAGCCCATCCTTGAAACAGCTTACCAGATTATCCTCTGGCCAGTTCACATGACATGCGAGAGAAGATGGACTTTGTAATTTTTCTTTTAACATGGATTCCATTACTTGGAAACCTGACATTATTCTGGATCTCACAAAAACCATAATCCTGGAGAAGGGTTGTTATTCAGGGTCCTGAGCTCTGACTGCTTACCTGGCATTTTAGGTAACAGTAAAGACTCAGAGAAGATGGCAGAAAGATGGAATCTGAACATAAGTGAAAACTCTGTGGGGGGCCTTATGTTAAGTTGTCGGCTGAGCAGCAAGCATCCCAAAGAGTTCCCCAGGAAACCATCAGAGTAATGGCAGTTGTGGAGAACATTGCCTGCCGGCTGGGGGCCTGCATGAAATCTCCGACTGAGTGGTCTGGAAGCACAAGTATCCAGTGGATGGAAAGTGACCTGCTTGGCCAAGCAACCCTTCCTGACCCACTAATTGATCGACCATTAATGGCAGCCAGGGAGTCTTGAGCCACAATCTTAGAGTGGAGAGCTGCAACAGGACCCATAGGATCGAGGGAGACCACAATGAACTGGCTGAATGGCAATACCAAAGGGCGGTGTGCAGCCAACCTTTCGAGGAAGAAGAGGAATTAGCACAAAAAATTAAAAATGCTAAACAGAATTACTTTGAAGATGCAAATAAATCAGGCAGATGGTTAGCTTACAAATTGAGAAAGGAAAGAGAATCAAGAAGGATAAATCAATTAACAGGAATGGTGGCAGGTTTAAAAATTAATAAAGATAAAACAAAGATCCTAACAAAGAATATGTTAGCAAAACGTAAGAAAGAGTTAGAAGATATATTAGAGATTCAGGTCACAAGTAAGGTTAAATATTTAGGAATATTCTTTGAAAGAAGATAATTACATTAAACTTAAGCAGCAGATAGCAACAGACTTGGAAAGGTGGAAAAATATGCAATTATCTCTTATTGGTAGAATATCAACAGTTAAGATGAATGTATTACCTAGAATTTTATACTTATTTCAGATGATACCAATTAGACTTGGGAAAGAGTTTTTTGAGGATTTAAATAAAATTGTATCAAAATTTATATGGCATGGTAAAAAACCAAGAATTAAACTTAAACTATTACAAGATGCAAGGTCAAGAGGGGGGTTTGCACTGCCCAATTGGGAATTGTATTATCAAGCTGCAAGTCTGATGTGGGTGAAGGAATTGATAATGTTGAGAAATAATAGATTATTAACTTTAGAAGGTCATGACTTGCTACTAGGATGGCATGCCTTTTTATGGTATAAGGGAACCAAAAAGCAAGGATATTTTAGAAGGCATTATATTCGAGAAGCTTTGTTTTTAAACTGGGAAAAAACTAAAAAACAACATTATATACAAATTCCATTATGGGTATCTACTATTGAAGCTTTTTCATATCCAATAATATATAAAAAGGAACAAACAATTAGATATGGAGAGATTTTAAATGAAAAGGGTGAACTCAAATCGATGCAAACACTACAAGAACAAGGTATACAAATGAATTGGTTTTTCATATTTGTAAATACAATCTAGACATGATGAGGATGTTAGGGCTGAAGGTATTTACAATAAGCAAACTGAATTGGATAAAATTTTGATGGGTACAAATGAAAAAGTAATTAAAAAACTTTATGGATACTTATTAGAAGTTAGAATGGAGGAGGAACAGGTTAAGGGAACAATGATTGCATGGGGAAACATTTTTGGTAATGGGATAGATCTAGAGAGATGGCAAACACTATGGGATCAGAATTATAAAATGACAATGTCAACTGCATATAAAGAAAATTTGCATAAGATGTTTTACAGGTGGCACCTATCCCCGAGAAGGATTGCAAGAATGTTTAAGGATAAATCGGACAAGTGTTGGAAATGTCATCAGATACCAGGTTCCTATTACCATATGTGGTGGACTTGCACTGATGCAAAAAGATATTGGACTAAAATCCACACGTGGTTGGAAAAATGACACAACAACATATAGACTTGAAACCTGAGATATTTTTACTGGGAATTGTACCAGAGACATTTAGCA